>OW026316.1:17183200-17783200 GCA_932273695.1 Apotomis betuletana | reverse complement strand
GTAAGTGTTTTGTGTATATTTGTCTCGTAATTACAGAAATGGACGATACGGAGCCGCCCGATAGGGGCGGAGGTAAAAACCCAAAACCCGGGGAAAAACGACCTCGTGAGGTTGAAGGCAGTGACATCCTACATGGGAAAAATCGAGTCCTCCAAATGCGTCTGTACAACACACATATGTTCGACCAGGGTATGAAAACGGGTCAGACGTTAAGTATTCTCAATCTGATGACGGTCCTTTTGTCGTCCACGTTACTCGTAGTGATGTTGAACAAACTAATTCCTCCAGCCGTATGCGAGCTCTTAAAATGGCTCAAACCATTTACAATAATAAAGTAGCTGGCATAAAAGAGATAAAGAGCATAGGAAAAAACAAAATGTGTATTTATTAACCGACTTCAAAAAAAGGAGGGGGTTCTCAGTTCGGTTGTATGTTTTTTTTTTTTTTTTTTTTAATGTTTGTTACCTCATAACTCCGTCATTTATGAGTCGATTTGGAAAATTCTTTTTAGGTTCATGAATAGACATCTCAAGGTTGGTCCCATAAAATTTTGGTGAAGATCGGATGACGAGATCCATGAGGAATCGAAGGAATTCCTGAAATTTTATAGGCACTCATAATATTTTTCATGTATTTTCTAAAACTATTTAAGTATTTGCATATGGTAGTCATCATCTTCTCATGCTGAACTGATGATGGAAGGTACAACTCCTTAACAGTTAGGAGTTAGGAGATATTTCAAACGAGATGCATGCCTTCAAGACCTCCCTGATCACCCCGCCATAAGTATTTTATACGAAACACTAAAAAGCGAAAAAAAAAATTTTTAACAAAAAAAAGTCAAAAGTCGGTGCCAAACCTCACGTAAACTTTAATATATAAATATAATAACTTAGTGGTTTGGGATCGATTTCAAAGGGTGAGTCAAATGTAATCTGTACTTGAACGGGTTATTTTCGGCTTTTTAGTTTTACTGAAGTCGGTTCTTTTTTTTGTTAATTTTTTTTTTCAATCAGCCATAGAAGCTAACACATTTTTGGACAATCCAATTCTCTCAACGCACAACCTCTCAGCTGCCATCCCAAGGTTCCAGATATCCCGCATGGGTGTTGCCAGGCAAATTCCTCTTGAATGGACTCTGGAAGAATTCTCACTAGGCATAAACTGTCCTCCGGGCTCAGGTCCCGTTATTAAAGCGCGTAGACTCAACACCAAGAAACAAATTGACGGTCAGAAAGTATGGGAGCCAACTGGTACAGTGGTGTTAACATTTCTTGGCCAGAAACTGCCTGAAAAGATATTCCGCTTCAGTATGTCCATCCCAGTCGACATCTATAGACTACCTATCATCCAATGCCATAAATGTTGCAGATTTGGCCACATTAAAGACCAGTGCACGTCTAACCCTAGGTGCTCCCGCTGTGCTCAAAGTCATGAGATATCTGCTTGCACAGTACTTGACTCAGGCGTTTCTTGCATGTTCTGCTCTGGTCCACATACTTCCACTGACCCTAAGTGCCCTGAATTCTCTCGCTAGAGATCAATTAAATAAAGCTAGTGATGTCTGAGGAGAACATCGGATATATAGAAGCAGCCAGAAGATTCCGTCCAGTAAGGACGTCATATGCAGATAAGCTCAACTCATCACTTGTAAACAGCCAAGTGAACAGGTCTACCTCATCATCTCCTCCTCCTCAATCACCATCATACTCTCAGGTTCTTCCACAGTCCCAATCATACCGCAAAACTGTACATTTAGAGAGACGTCCCAGGCCAGAGCCGGGTAAGTCCTATGATATAGAGTCTCACAGAAACATTATCTCTACACCAAGGTCCGCTCTGCCTAATGGCTGTGCACTAGGAGAATCAATCTCTGCCACCCCTAATGATAATTTGGGAGAGCTTATCTCCCAAATGCTTATAAACTTATTATCTAAATTTGCCGATATCATACCGTACAAAGTTCTTGAATCCCTACAGGGTCACATTTGTGCTGCTATCAATAAGGTTATCCAAGATGGCCAATTACAAGCTCCTTCAATGGAATACGAGAAATATTAAAAATAAAAAACACGAATTAATTTGTTTAATTAATGTTCATAGTCCGGTCATCCTTGCTATCTCTGAGACATGGTTGAAGCCTAGGTCCCTTTTTAGGTTACCTGGGTACTCCTGCCTCCGGGATGACAAGGATCATGGCTGGGCTGGTTGTGCTCTTTTCATAAAAAGAAGCGCAACATTTTCTCAACTTCCTCTTCCCCCCCACTCCGCTGATTTAAACGTTGTTGCAGTTCGATGCCTCAACATAACTTTTGTTTCTGTTTATATTCCTCACCCAAACCCTAACATCATTCAAGAACTTAGTAGGATTCTATTACCTTTGCCAGCTCCCATCATTGTACAAGGTGATCTTAACTGCAAACACACTTTATGGGGTTCTCACTGTTGTGATACCAATTCATCTCACCTTCTAGAGCTTATAGATAATGTGAATCTGTGTGTATTAAATGATGGTACGCCAACTCGAAGAATAGCGCCTTCTCAGAATCCCAGCGTGCCTGACCTTACCCTAGCATCACCAAATTTAATGCAGTCCTTGTCATGGATGGTTTCCCATAATTCTCTTGGAAGTGGCCACCTCCCAATTATTACTTCTTTATTAAACTCTCCGATCGCATTGCTGCCTGTTATAGCCCCAATCCTCAAAATATAGGCTTTGTCAAGCTGAATGGAGCAAATTTAGGGACAATTTACTGCAGTTTACTGAAGACTTGCCCAGTATCACGGAGTTGAACTTTCTTGACCTATACGATATGTTTACCTCAGCCCTTTTATCAGCAGCTGATTCTTCCATTCCTTTAAAGAATTCTGCGCGAGACAAAATCACTTCTCCGGCTTGGTGGGATGCTGAATGCTCTGCTATTGTTAAGGAGCGCAACCTGGCCGAGGCTTTTTTTGCTGAGGACCTGTCTCTGAGTAATTATTTGAATTTCCAAAGTGTGTCTGCCCGCTACAAAAGGCTACTCAGCAAAAAGAAATTTCAAGGGTGGCGTTCTTTTTGTGAGTCTTTGTCCCCAAGAACCCCCGCTGCATTGGTGTGGAAAAAAATTAAGTCTTTCCGCTGTTCAAAAACTAATAACAATGTTAACACCAATTTGTCATCCTGGCTCGAAGAATTCACATCAAACCTCGCTCCTCCTTTTGCTCCCTCTCCTGAGGGTCTGGGTGGTTACAGCTCAATTGATGCTCCTTCTGAGCGAATGAACGAAGTTTTCAGTTACGATGAGCTCTGCTGCGCTCTAGATCATGTTCGGGACTCCGCTCCGGGCATAGATGGAATCCCATACTCCTTTCTGACCCAAAGCCCGGAATCAATAAAACGTATATTTTTAAACATCTTAAATAACATCTTTTTAACTGGGAACGTCCCGGACAGCTGGAAAACTCAGATAATTATCCCTATTTTAAAACCAGGCAAGGACCCTTCCAGTTCCAGCTCCTACAGGCCCATTGCTTTGTCATCCGTTTTAGCTAAAATTATGGAACACTTACTCAAAAACAGACTAGAATGGATTTTGGAAATCAAGAACAAAATTTCTAGAACACAATTTGGCTTCAGAAAGGGTTTGGGAACCATGGATAGCTTGAGCATTCTTACTTCTGATATCCGGTAAGCTCTCTCTCATGGTGAGCATGTGGTCGGCGCCTTCCTGGACATCACAGCAGCTTATGATAACGTGGATCTCCCTTTACTCAGGCAGAAAATGCTAAATCTGAGTATCCCGGTGAGAATCACCAATATCGTCTGCAATATGTTTATGGGCCGTTCTATACGAATCAGATCCAATGGTTCCGTCATGCCTCCTAATCTTGTGTGGAAGGGCCTTTGCTCAGCCCCCTTCTCTACAGTTTATATACTTCTGATCTCGATACATCAGTTAATTGTTTTTGCAAAATTCTCCAATATGCTGACGACATTGTACTCTATTCTTCTTCCAAAAACTTCTTAGAATCTTCCCAAAGTATTAATTCTGCCCTTTACTACCTCAATTCTTGGATATCAGAACACGGTCTCTCTCTATCCACGGAAAAAAGCAGTATCGTATTTTTTTCTAGAAAAAGACATGTCCCAAACTTGGATTTCCACATCGACGATCAACCGATAATAGTCAAAGATCAAGTCAAGTTTCTGGGTGTCTTTTTAGACTCGAAGCTTTCTGGTATCCATCACCTGAACTACATATGCCAAAAAGCGGAAAAAAACATAAACATCATTCGCGCTCTGTCAGGTGTTAGATGGGGATCTCATCCATGTAACCAAAAACTTCTGTACAATGCCCTTATAAGAAGCCACTTTCACTATGGTAGTTTTATCTTAGAACCGTGTAGCAAGCTGGCGTTATCTAGGTTAGATAAAATTCAAGCAAGGTGTTTGAGGATTATAACAGGTACAATGAGATCTTCCCCGACAAATGCTCTACAAGTAGAATGCCTGGGCCCACCATATTTCTTGAGGAGGCAATATTTAGCGGATAGATTCTTTTTTAAATCTTTACAGTTATCATCACACCCTCTTCTCCCAATTTTAGAATCCCTGCATCATAAGGTGAATAATTCCCCATACTGGGCTCACAAAGTTTCCCCTCTTCTAATAAATAGTTACAAAAAATTTTTAAATCTCCCTGTCCAAGTTTATCAAAATTTTGCTAACCCCCTTTTCGAAACTAATTATGACAGCTTAATTTTTCAGCCTAAGGTGCTTTTTAGCCTGGGCATTACCAAAAATCAAGTAGGTGCGGACAGCCAGTTCAATAGAGTGATCGAAGAAAATTGGTCTGAATACCTCACAATTTTCACGGACGCCTCAAAACTGAGTCATGACGGCCCGATTGGTTCTGCAGTGTGGATCCCCAGGTATAAGAAGGAAGCAGTCTCTTACGTCCTATCACACCGTTTAAATAAATCGCTCATCTTGACTGATTCACTTAGCTGTCTACAAGACCTAATGAAACGTCCATTCCATTCTAGAGACAACTTTTCTGTGACTAAAAATTAAAGATGTACTGTACCAGTGTCACACATCAAATATCGAAGTTTTTCTGGCACGGATCCCGGGCCACAGCGGGATAACGGGAAACGAGACTGCGGACCTTTGTGCTAAAGAAGCTATTACACTTGGTAGTAATGAGTATAACCGATGTTTCCCTCGCGATATCAAAGCTCTCGCCCTCCCACAAATGCGAGATACCTGGAACAACCGTTGGCAATCTACCCGCTTAGTCGTGGGCAAATATTATGGAAAAATTCAGCCAGATTTACCCACAAGGCCATGGTTCTTTACCCGGAGGCGGGTACCGAAAAATGTCACTTCCACTATCATCCGTCTACGCCTCGGCCACATATGTTCACCGGTCTTTTTAAATAAAATACGTGTTCGAGATCACTCTCTGTGCGAGTGTGGTCTGGCCGAAGGTACCCTTGAACATATTATGTTCTTCGACTGCAACCGTATCGTCACTCCCCTATATGATGTCCTCCCCCTAATATCCCCTGTCTCATAAACATCCCGTATGTTTTGACTCTTGTTAACTCTCCTTTTGTGTATGTCCTGAGCCAGACCATCAAAATTAATAACCTGTTTTTATAGTAAGTAGATAGTTTAACAATAAATGTTTGTTTTGTCCTTTGTTCTAGATTCTTCTCTAAGCGATCCTGGCATCAAATTATACCGGCCAAATTCTAAATCATAAACACGTGTCTTCCTTAACCTCGACATTGGCGGATTCATCGATGGTATCGATGGAGCCATAAACAACAAAAATTGAATTGAATTGATCGTTATTATAATACAAGTTAATATATTCAAGGAAAGTGAAACAAATAGCTTTAATGTTGTTTCTCTTTACAGGTATGTTATTTTATTTAGTTTTTGAAGTGTATGAAAGTTGCAATTAAGTATTTAGATGTAATGCTAATAAGTTAATAAAATTTCTCTTTACAGAGCAACGCAACTGACTTTGTTTCATTAAATTCAACAATTTGTGTTGAACACACGTTATTATATATAAATAATAAAAATATAATTGATGCGTTGGCCCCGCTGCAAAAGTGCCGACCCTAGCCGAATAAAGGCGGAGCGCTGGGCGGGCCGGGTCACAATTGCGACCCGAAATGTGTAAGTATATTTCTTGACACGCGGGGCGGAGTGAATCCCCCTTGACAAAGGCTACTTTTTATCCCGCAAAAATGTAGTGTTCCCGTGAGATCAGCGGGTAACACCACGCGGCGCCGCTAGTAATATTATAATCCTCTTTGTGTGTAGCAAGCCTTATGCGATTCACGCCCATAATGAATGCACATGAACATTGTTGTCTAGATTTAGGGTTATTGAGAGATCAATTAGGTAAATTAATTATGCATGGGTTTTTCAGCCTTTTTTTTACATATACTATTTGATAAATTTACATATACTATTTTAAAATCAACCTGTTGTAAAAGGTACTTAAGGTCGAATTTTGTTGTAACTAGTGGCTGAAAAGCGGTTTTAATTTTTTATGTTTAGACGTATGTTTAAAAACCATTGACAATGACAATGATATTATTTACTTTAAAATTAACTAATGATCAACAGAGGATAAGCTTTTTTATTTCCCTTCTTGGTGGTTTGTTTTTTGTGTGCGGGTTCTGCCTCCCGAGCCCGCGTTTCGCAAAGTTATCTATTTTTCGTTCTTAGACACAAAAGTTTTGTACAGTAATTGTAATTTTTCTTATTATTATTTATTTATTTCTTTATTAATTTTACAACAAAGATTACATATAATCTAAAGCCATGCGAAACTGTTCTTAAATTCCATATCTCTCTAGTAGTCGATATAGAATCATGAAAAAAGTCGATATCTATCCTTTCTCTAGATTTGTCATTTGAATAATCCAAAATAAATACATTATCCTCCATACAATTAGAAATTAAAAGAAAGAAATAAATTTATTTATTTATTTAATCTTTATTGCACAAAAGAAAACTTATCGTACAAAAGGCGGACTTAATGCCATGAGGCATTCTCTACCAGTCAACCTTCGGGCAAAGCAGATAAATTGTGGGCGGTGCAACTAACTTAAACAAGTTTTAATAAATAATATTTAGATAAATACATATATTCATATAATATATACACATAGGTATAAATAAATACATACTAATCAGATAACCTAAAAATTCACAACTCTGCCAGCGTAGAGGTCACGCAAACATTTTTTGAAAGCGCATTTGTTCGGAGCTTGTTTGATCTTGAGGGGAAGGCGTTTCCAGAGGCGGGAAACTTGGACGGTGAACGATTTAGACATGTACGGACAACCAGTACGGTGACGAGGGATGGAGAGAGACAGATTGCCAGAAGAGCGATTTTTTTTTTAGATTTATTTAACTTGTCATGCGACATCCATAGGCTAAGTAGGTAGTCCGAAAGAACACTATCTATCTCTTTCATAATTCGTATTTTATTCAAATGGTCCTATTATCTGTTGGCTGAATGTATATATGTATTAATGTATTTATTTTTTATTATATTTATGTATTCATTTGTTTTTTATGTATATATTATTATTATTTCTATCAGATTTTTGCACCGCCTAATAACAAAATCTTATTTTTTTCAAGTTCTCCACTACCCAAAGGTTGTCTGGAAGAGATCGCTCTTTAGCGATAAGACCGCCTGTTGTTTACCTCTAATTGTAATGTCTTGCATTGTATTTCTTCTGTATATTTTATGAGGTGTGCAATAAAGAGTACTTGTATCTTGTAGTCCGTGTATTTAGTACTGAGAATCTCCGAACTAGAGACGGATGATGGCAAAATTATAAGGGTTCTCCTTATTACTATGAAACCCTAAAAACGGGGTGTTGCAAATCAAGATATGAGAGATTTTGATGATTTGAGATTTTGCGCCGCTCAGACAGTGACCACACTTTCTGTCAATAAGTATCACTGCCTCCATTTTTAATTTATGGGCCCTAAATAAAAGAGCCATAGAGCGAGACAAACATAAGAAGAAAGTAATAATTAACATTAGAATACAATCATGCCAGTCATGTGTAAATTAATAAAATTAGCTCCGTTGCCCTTCCTTGTTTGAACAACAACACGGCCGAAGAAAAATATTTAGTTTTATGGTAGAAGCTACGTATATATTAACATGACAATTAATCGACACAAAAAAACCAGCTAAGCAGCACATTTTTTTCGGCGAAGTCCTAACTATCAATAAAACAAATACAAATACAAATACAAATTCTTTATTGGTAACACCAAGTTACATGTCAATTGTCAACAATTTTGATCATAGGTAGGTAGTTAACTTACTTATTTTACAAATGACAGAAAGGTTTTAACTTATCATTATGACTAAACTTAATTTATGGTTATCACATTGTCTACGTTATTAATTACGTTAAATTCGTTGGATATTATTATAATACATTTGACTAGATGAAGTGGTTATTTATAATATTTACATATTTCTGATTTTACAAGTTATTTATAATATTAAATTATTGAAAAATGGGTGTTACCTACTTTAAGATATAATATTGATAATTTCATCCAACTTTTTGAAGTGGATAATACTTTTCCCTGAGTTCTAGGTAGTAACATAGCTATTTCATGCATTTCATTGCGTTCAGTCGATAGTAAGTGGATAAAAACAGTTGTCTGCGGGAATTTTGTAAATTTCGAGAAGTTTTTGAAACAAAAATTATCAATGAAAAATTTAAACTAGGTTTCAAATATAAACCAATAAGTCGCAATGGCTTAGATGATAATATATGTGATCATAAAGAGAGATGTATAAAACAATCAGCATTTTTGAATGGATATGGAGCCTTAACCGATCAGCAAAATAATCTTACTTTGATGAACAAAAATATGTATTTGGTCTGCCAAAATGGCTAGTTGGTCAAATGGTGGAAGTGGATGGTGGAATGGTGAGAGGTGGAGAATAACAGCCTAGGTTTGTATTCAATAAGAACTTCAAGGTACAAGTTCCACCGAAGGCAGAATGGGCAGAGGGTCACGAGCAACCTAGAGCAGATGGTGAGGACAGTATTTGGTACACTGATTTATCAAAAATGGCATCTGATACGGGAGCAGGCATTCATGCAAATGACTTCAATGCAAGTATAAATATGGGAGGTTATGCGACTGCCTTCCAAGCGGAGACATATGCTATAATTACCTGTGTCCAGGAGAACATTGAAAGACTTACCAGAGGGAAGCACACCTACATACTCAGCAACAGTCAAGCGGCGCTTAAAGCGCTATCTGCGCCCAAAGTGAAGTCTAGACTTGAATGACGTCCAAGCTTTGAATGAGTTTGGAAGGCACTATAAGGTGCAACTGGTTTGAATTCTAGGGCATTAAGGTTTCATAGGTAATGCTAATGCAGATGAACTTGCTAGAAAAATGTCTGCGGCAAATTTAATAGGACCTAAACCATGTGTGGGTCTCGCAGGTAACCATAACAACAGCCATCAAAGATCATGCTAAAAACCAGCACCAACAAGAGTGAAGGAAAATGGCAGGCTTGAGGAACTCAAAGCTACTCATGGAATTAATAGAATCAGGCTGGACCAAGAAACTATGGAAATACCGCAAAAGACAGGTCAGCAACATAACGGGGTTATTTCCTTCGCGGTCAAAGTACTATTGGCCAAGCTTGGACTGACTGAAAATACAGATTGTAGAATGTGTGGCGAGGAAGCAGAGACAATGAAGCACATACTGTATAGATGTCATGCCCTCGCCAGACATAAAATAAAGGAATTCGGTATTGACTATCCAGAACCAAAGGAATTCCAGACACTACCAATTGGTTCATTATCCGATATATGGAGGTGGTGACCTTGAGTAGGTGTTAATGCACCTACTCAAAGTTGTTCCACCACAACTTAACTACACATAAGATCGAAGTATATCCGTATGGATCCCTATATTAAGATAAGATAAGAATAATACCTGAGAAGGGTGCCTATTTTATCGTAAATCTCTGCTGTGCTTATGTCCCGCGGGAAACCCCCTGGATCTCATATAAAATTGTGCACACAACGACTTGTCATTTACTATTCGTTGAGTTTTTTTTTCTTGTCTTAGCTCCTATTCTGACCTAGTAAGTTTAGTGTTATTTTTTGTAGTTAGTCCCATTGACATGTAACATAATTTCGTTACGTTTTGGCGTCAGTTAGTCTTTTTTTTTTAATTTATACTTTTAAAACAAATCACACTCTATATATTGACGTAAGAACGGCTCACAGCAATAAGCAGCATTACCGTAGTTATATATATAATAGATTGATTTAAATGAATGCGCATTAAACAGTAGCAAGTCGGACACGCACGGCTTATCTGTAATTTTCCTACACGTATTCAGTTTTTTCTTTTTTTATTGGACGTAATGGCCCCGGTACCACAGGTATTGCTATAAAAGACTAGCTAAAAGTATCCCTAGTAATTGACTCCTAGATTTTTGTTTGTAACCTTTATTCACACTAATTATCCGGAAAGATTTTTTGGATACTTATTGGTTGAATTTAAGTTTTTTATTTTGCAGCTCTGGTTCAATACAAATACGGATCACAGAGTAGAAACTTAAAGAGCAATAAAAAAAATAAAATTATCCGGTTAACCTGCTTGTAACACAATCTAGAACTTGGCAAAAAATCCAAGCCAAATTTTACATATCTCGGGAATAACTACAAAAGTGGTCGAAACCTAAGAAATTTTTCGAACGTGTTTAACATTCTAGGAGCTCCCTCTGCGTCCTGGAGGCGATGAGCGCCGGCGCAGCACTCCGCTCGAGGATGAGCGAGTGGTCATCTCCGGTATGTCGGGATCGTACCCGAAGGCGCGCCATGTCAAAGAACTCTCTGAGAACCTCTATAACAAGGTCAGTTTTGTAGTTAACCTTCCGCTATTCTTAGACATTTACATCATTGTCAGATTATTTATGTGCAGCGTTTTTGTGGCAGTGTTTAAAATGACTATACACTCCGATGCGGGAGCGACAGTGAGGTCCGCAAGATTGTCATTTTAATAGGGGGTCGTTTGATGATTGGGTTGGTAAAGCGACCTTCCTCTCATTTTGGTGTCTTCTCTCGCGTTTCGGAGCTAGAGCCTGAAACCAACTTCCGTCATGAGCCTAACAGCTCTTCATTTACTACGCTCGTTAGCTAAAGTTTCCCAATTGGCAGGGCTGATGCCATACGTAAGCATGTCGAGCTTTGTGCGGTCCTTTAAACGTAACATGGGCCTCTCCACTCTTCTCTTAGCAACAGCAACTTCGCTCAACAGGGTGCGTCTTGGCAAGCAAGTGGCATCTATACGGTGCACATGCCCCAGCCACCGCAGTCCACGCTGTTTAAGCATTGCGGTAATGCTGGGAAGCTGTGCAACTTGCAACACCCTCTCGTTAGTGACCCTCTCGCCAACTGATGTTTAAGAGTAGAGTATAAGGATGGCATAATTGCATTTCGATCGTGATCAATAGTAATAAGTCCTTACATAGAAATAATTGAGGCGTGGTCAAGTTCCGAATGCCATTTTTAGGCGGCCTCCGCAGAAGCGGAAGAGAGCAGAGATGTGTAAGATGGAGTAATCACATTTCTCAGATTTAAAGACTCTTCTTTCGGGCTTCACGAAGGCCTATTTGTTTAATTTCTCCGCACCGCTTCAGTAGACATGGAGTTTTTAGACATTTTCAATTTAGTTACTTTTGTTATTCCACATGTTGCGACATAATTAGGTGTGTTAGGACATTTGATAAAGATGGAGCTTTAAGTACCTTACTATTTTCTAAATATTTTACTGTACGTACAAAGTTTTTGCTTTCCCAGCCTAGATACATGTTAAAACTAGTAGTCTGTATGACAGAATGTACGCAAAATAAAGTTTTAATGTGATCAACTTTTTATGTTGAATATATTTTAAAGCATGGCCGCTGCTAATAATTTTTTCCATTTCGTTTTAGGTCCATCCGATGGCAGAAAAAAATTCTCGTTGGGACTACGATCATCCAGAAGTGCCACAGTATGTTGGTTTGATGCCGGGATTAGTACATTTTGACGCGCAGTTCTTCAGAGTGCATTATCATCTCGGTCTGACCATGGATCCTATGTCACGGAAAGTTCTAGAACACACTTATCAGGCCATATTTGACGCAGGTAAGCACACAGTGTTTGAAGTATGAAAGTGCGCGTTCAACGTGTGATCTGAATTTTAGGAAGTAAGCGTAAACATCCTATGACCAAGTTCACAAATCCAAACCTTCATTGACCGTGTCTGTTCAAAAGGTTGGTTCTTTTATCGATTTTGGTGTGACTGCATTCGAATAACTGCAATAACTGTACAGTAAAACTTATGATCTTTTTAAACAAAAAATTATGCCTAAATCATCATACTTATCATCAAATCATTATACTTATAGTTAAAAGAATAGCTTTCATTTATGAATATAAAAGATTCATACTGAAATACAAAACTAGCAAAACTTGTACATAATGCTAACTAAATTGTATACAATAATCGTCACCACAATCTTTAGAGTTTTTCAGAGGCTTTCTCTTTTAGCCCCTGATCGAACACATTTTGACGACGCGGTTGGCGCAGTTTTCTAGTGCACCTGCCTACTGAGCCAGCGGTTCCGGGTTCGATCCCGGGCAGAACAAATATATGTGTGATGAACTCGAAATATTTGTGCTGGGGTCATGGTTGTTCTATGTATTTAAGTATATATTTATCTACTATATAAGTATGTATATCGTCGTCTATTTCGTACCCATAACACAAGCCTTCTTGAGCTTAATTAGGGACTAGATCAATTTGTGTCAGGTTGTCCGATGTTTAATTATTATTTTTTTATGGACATAATTTTCATGGACACTCTTTTCTCCGGATGTCGTAAATTTTTCAGATATCTTGATAACGTCAACATAGATAAGATAAGGGTAAGGTAAGGTTAGGTTTGTGTTTAGTATCACATTTCAAAATATTTTATGGTTTCAGAAGAAGAATGGTTTTAATGAAATGATATTTCTATGAAATGAAAATTCGATGAAACGTTTCTATATAAAACAAAGGTTAACCGTCAAATTGCCTTCTGAACAAATTGTGTTTGAGCTATAACAATACCTTTGATTTTTTTGACACTGTTACTAAAAAAACCTGACATTTAAAACAGGTGTTAATCCGGGAAGTCTCTCCGGGAAGAAAATCGGCGTTTACATAGGAGGTTGCCTATCGGAAACTGAAAAGTCTGCATTTTATACTATAGTTGCTGGGAAAACAGGTTTAGGTATAGCCGGGTACGTAAAATTAGGTACTCTAATCTTCACCAGTGCCTTAATTACTTCCATAAAATAATATTATTATATCTGATATCTTGGAGATATCTCTTAAATCCACTGTATAGCGTTTGGGCGATCAAATGCAAAGCGCTAGCACTAGCACAGAATAATACCACTGCAAAAGTTGCAATTTTTTTTTTATTATAAAGCCGACAAAGGAAACAGCAGTATCTCATTGAATACTTGAATGACGTGCGACGCTAATGGTTGTGGCACGTTGTGGGTTGTGTCATACCTACTTTATGCAGCTCGAATCGCAAACGTGGCATTTGAAGGTGATATTGTCAACATTGCGTGTACTAAGTGCCTAAATATTATTATGGGAACGTCAGTCCAATCTCTGCTCCAATCATTCGGGTGATTTGTAAATGAAACAAACATGAACCAAAACAACTATTTTATGCCGAAACTTTGCAGAAAAGTAACTCAATGACCTTGTTGAAGGTTATGCAGCTACAACGCGTTTTCACGGTTACTTTTTCAAAATGGTGCTAAGATTACTGTATTGTTCAAAATGTATTTTAGGTGCAATAAATCGATGTTCTCCAACCGTGTGTCATACTGGCTGAACGCCAAAGGCCCCTCGTTATCAATCGACGCGGGGTGCTGCAGCTCAATGGTGGCCCTGGAGCAGGCCTACCAGGCCATGACGAGAGGTGACTGCGAGGCGGCCATCGTCGGCGGATGCAACATCTGCTTACACCCGCAAACTTCCATCCACTTCGGCAGGTAATTCAAATTTTCTAATTGTTTGCGTCTTATCAACATCATTTCATGGGCCGATATCGAGCTAAGCTAAACTGTACCCACTATTAAATAAAAGTTTAGCTCTTTAATTTCACGCCCTTTGCCTGGTTCTGCATTAGTCTGATCCATTTCCCTGCTACCTTCCAAACATCATCTCTGGTCAGCTGATCACAAGCTGATTGATGGTCTGCCCACTGATCTCTGGCTTAGTAATTGCCATCACTCTGTAACCGCCTTTTGAATCTTATTATTAAATTATCAAGCTATCAATGTCCATCGCCTAAGAAAGCTCACAAAAATTAAACACAAACTATGACCAATAAATTTGTTGAAATACTATGTTCTATTACGAAGAAGACTATATTGTACAATCGAGGAAAAACTAAATAACCGCATGGTTCAGAAAGATTGGGACGAGATTAAATGCATGCTACCCTCGTCGTGTTTAATAGATGATAAGAACTTCGAGCTCAATGCTCTAAATACAAGTAAATGTAAAGCCCCAAATGACAGGTACTTATGTAAATATGAATGATATCTTGTTTTCAGGAATATACAGCTATGCAAGGACGGTAAAACTAAATCGTACGACCAAGCTGCCGACGGATGTGTCAGATCTGAAGCTATCAATGTTTTGTTCTTGCAGAAGGCCAAAGATGCTCTAAGGTAAATAAATATAATATTATGGATATTTAAATAATTGGCTGGCAGTGATATACGTAAATAAACGAAACGAAAAAGAATACAATACTTTAATTTTGTTTCAGAATCTATGCTGACGTAGTTAAAGTTACGACAAAATATGTTTCTCTTAAAAGTAGCGGGAATTTCAAGCGAGAACCAGAAGAAATTACAGGATTTCTTAAAGGATTTTATGATGAATTACCAATTTCTCCCAGAGAGGTCGAGTACGTGGAAGGTTTTGGAGCAGGTACGTAAATAATTACCAGCATGTACCTTTTAATAAAGTTATTTATGGACAAATAATACAGGTATTTGCATATTGTATAGAGAACTTAAGCTTAAAATAACTTTGCGCTAACCGCCATTAAATACACTTTCGTTAAAAAATCTTACCGTTTAGCTTTACTGTTGTAGTGTCAATGATAAACACGATTGTAGTGCCAATGATAAACACGATTGAAGATAATAATTGTGAATATTTTATTTCAGCTGATTATGAAGCTGACAAGGTGGAGTTGGAGGCGATCGATAAAGTATTCTGCTCGGGTCGAACCGAGCCGCTTTACGTCGGAAGTGTCATGTCAAATTTGGGCTACTGTGAATCAGCGTCGGGTATAGCGGGGGTCACTAAGGTCTGAGTCATATTAATAATTTTCAAAAACGCTTAATTTTATCAAATTCAATGATGCAGGGTGAAGATCTATAATGGTCGTGTTTATCGCTCGATTGATAAGTGATAATGTATTTGTCTCTATCTGACATGTACATATTATTGTAAGACCAACGCACACACCATTCATCTCATTCATCATTTTATTTATTGAAGGAACTGTACATTATCTAAAATATCTACTTTTTAAATGTTTGTCCTGGCATTACGGGTGAAAAGATTCTGAAATATTTGTGTCGGCAAATAGATGAACCAAGAAACCATAAAAAGAGCCTGAATACTTTTAATGCACCCATTATGGCCAATTCCACTACGATATTATGCTTTTTGGATTAGAAAATGCTACTTGTATGGTCCAGGTTCTGCTTGGGTACCACACGGGGCAACTGGCAGGTAACCTGCACTGCGAAAATCCCCGCGAGGACATTGCGGCCCTGCGCGATGGCCGAATCAGAATCCTAACTGACCACAAGCCGATCGCTCGCAACTTTATCGCAGTCAATGGATTATCCATAACCGGTGTCAATTCTCATGTGCTCTTGCATGGACATTATAAGCCGAAGGTATGATGATATCATTTACATATACGACGTATCTACACGTTCTAAATCAATGCAGAGGACCGTTTATACGATTGAGATTTCTTATCTTAATATTTTTTTCATTGTTTTTATCTATTTAATTTTAACTCCACCGCTTTATTATGTTCTAAGATAAAAGGCGGATAGAATATTTTCTTTATAATTTTTACAAGCAGTGTAATTATCAGTTAATTTATTCTTGGTTTGGTTTTTTACTCATCACTAAGTATCTTGTGTTGGATATGTTTGTCAATATCTATATGTAGATCTTATTGATTTTTATTTTTTTTAGGATTTAAGTAAATATCAGTGTAATATACCCCGCCTAGTGTTACTGTCGGGTAGAACGGACACAGCTGTACAAAATGTAATTAACTATCTAAAATCTCAACCAATAGACGCCGAAGAGTTGGCTTTGATTCAGAATATTCACTCTGCCAAAATAAATGGCCACCTTGGAAGAGGATTTACCATTTTAGGTAAGATTTTTTTTAAATAATGATATCTCACCATTTAGGTAAATAATTGAATTGATAAAAAACCGCTCATAGATAGGATAGCCATAAATAAATGTAAAACACAAGGCAAGACAAAGCATGGTAATGCCTATTTCTGACGGGCTTTGCATTTAACAGTCATCGATGACTGAGTAATCTTAAGGTAAACGAATATATTTTAAACCAAATATGTTCATATAGTGCTTGAAAGATACATAACATAGTCAAATAAAAAAAGAAAAGTCATCCCTCCGGTGGTCAAGCTTGTGTGAATGCAAATTATGTTGCTATTAAATCGGATTATAGAAGATTTTTATTTATTCTCATACGAGTTTTATCAGGAAATTAGGCCCTGGAATCCTTAATTTTGTTTATGTCCACAGGAAAAACTCGAACTTAAATCTGACTATGACCTACATAATTTGATTAAATAGTTGAAAATACTATTATACAATCATAATAATGACTCTTAAAATGAAAACACATTAAAACAAATGCTATAAGTTTTAAGTAATGTTTACAGATACAGATAATGAATTGAAAACCATTAGCCTCTCCGAGAAGGCAGAATATTTCGATAGCACTGACCGCCCGCTGTGGTTCGTGTACAGCGGAATGGGTTCACAGTGGGCAACGATGGGAGTCCAGCTCATGCGCTTGCCCATCTTTGCTGCTGCTATCGAACGGTATGGATCTTTGTTAATCAAATATTTATAAAAGATAAAAAAAACACTGCATTGTGTTGTTGGTTCTATAACTACAGATTTTTTCGTTACTCAAAATCCATCAACGTAATGCGTAAGTGCAAGACAATTATGCTGACCATTGAGCGTGTTCTTGGACCATCTTATTCTTATTATTTTTGATTGTAGGTAATTTATTTACTAGCCTTAGTTCCTGATTTTTCTGTTTAACAGCTGTCGAGAAGTATTGGAACCAAAAGGCATTGATATTGTCCATATTATAACATCTCCAGACAAGACAATATATGACAATATTTTACACTCGTTCGTGGGAATTGCTGCCTGCCAAATTGGTCTAACTGACGTCCTATTTGAATTGGGTCTGGTCCCGGATAAGATAATAGGTATTATGCTTTTTTATTAAGTTACGCTTCATTCTCTCCTTCATGTTTCAAATCAACTTCTGCTTCTCTTCTTCTTCTCAGCATATATGCGTCCACTCCAGGCGATCCTACTCCAGGTCGGCCCTGCCGTCTTTTTAATGTCGTCCGACCATCTTCCAACGCTGCTGCGTTCGTGGTCTCCAGTGTGGCGCTCATTGACTCTGTCATCGTCTCTGCGACGTATATGACCAGCCCTCATAATATGACTTCTGCTTCTACAACTCTCTAAATTCATTCTTTAACTTGATTATTAATCTGCTTTCTAAAATCAGGTAAAAATTACCGCAGGACCTGACCAGTCCATATTGGCATGATATTATTGATGGATGACGCCACAACGACATATTTAGTTAGGATTTTTTGGAGATATTCATGTGAAATTTGTTCGACATTGAATGGAACCTTGACTAATTTTGACAGGTCACAGCGTCGGAGAGTTAGGCTGCGCGTACGCTGATGGCTGCATGACGGCCGAGGAGATGATCTTGTCGGCGTACAGTCGCGGACTCGTGTCTATTCAGACGCCATTTATCCGTGGCTCGATGGCTGCCGTCGGAATTGGATTCAATGAAGTATGTTCAAACTAATATAGAATTGGTTTACCGAAATGTTAAAATACGTTTATATTATGTAAATTACCGTTTTTTTCAACCAGGTTTCAAAGATGTGTCCACCGGAGATTGAAGTAGCCTGTCATAACTCGTTGAACTCTAGCACTATTTCGGGCCCAGCTGAAATAATGGCGGAATTCGTTGCTCAGCTGACCGCTAAAGGGATTTTTGCAAAGGAAGTTCCTTGCTCCAACATCGCGTATCATTCTCGATACATCGCCGAAGCAGGTTAACTTACCTAATATAAAATGTATTCACATTATCTGCCAAATATGCTATTACTGTTTACCTCTATAAAAACTAGCGTAAAACTTTGACTTTTACCTAGGGTATTAATGGTTATACTTAGATGTAGGGACCTATATTACGGTGTTTAATTTACGAATCCAATGTTGTTCATTATGAAATACCTAGAACGATACAACTTGACCGTGTTAAACAGTAAGCAAATACTGTTTTAAAAGTTCTATCTATTTTAGGGCCTGGACTCCTTCACTACCTAAAAGATGTGCTCAAAACTCCAAAACTCCGCAGCGAGCGTTGGGTGTCAACTTCAGTGCCAGTGGACAGATGGAGTGAAGAAAGTGCCAAATATTCTTCGGCTGAGTACCATACCAATAATCTCCTGGTAAACATGATCATGAATCAAAATTTTACCAAAAACAAAACGATCTTTAGTCATGAATTAAAGAAGTAATAGGTTGGAAGTTTGTCATATTAAGATTTATGGCAACATAGAAGACGACTAATGGGAATGAATAGCTGAAACCGCGCCGCATGATTGCTCTCTATACATGACTGATGTAAAAGCGGAAAACATTGGAAACATCAATTTTAATTACTGCACAGTTTTTATTTTAGTGCCTCGATTTGAATCTCTATTAAAATATTTCTAGTCAACTCGTTTGTCCTGTGGTGAGGAGCTATTATAGTTGAATTTATCTCGCGGTAAACAAATAAAGAAAACATCAGTCACTTTCTAACACGCATGCGCGAGACTGACACGTTATGGATGTTTTTTTGGCTAATGGTGACTGGTTTCAGAATCCAGTGCTTTTCGAAGAGACATCGCGGCTGATCCCGAGCAACGCGGTATTGGTGGAAGTGGCTCCTCACGGTTTGCTGCAGGCCATTCTCCGGCGCTCACTGCCATCTTGCGTCCACGTGCCCCTCACCAGGCGCGGGCATGAAGACAATGCACGATTCCTCCTCGAGGCTATTGGCAAGTGAGTTGGGAAAAAACGTGTTTGACGGATAAGAATACGACTCTTGGTACAAATTATAGAGAATTTATGCGGTATATGCTATATGTAAAAACCAAGCAAGTTAATGGTTTTAGATAGCGTCAAAAATAAGTTTTATTATTCATAATATGTATCTTTATGAACTTCTTGTAGACCACTTGTTTCTTAGTGATCCATGATGATAATTGCTTTATTATTTCCAGATTATACATGGAAGGATACTACCCCGATATTCGTGCCATATACCCGAAAGTAGAGTTTCCTGTTTCCACAGGCACCCCTCATTTGTCACATTTGGTAGAATGGGCTCATCAAGAAAAATGGTAGGAAAACGTTTTTTTTAACTAAGCCCTTCGTTTCCTAAATTTCTGTTTTAAACATTTGTTTAAAAGTTAATCCAGGATAAACTTATATTTAAAAAACAATATTTTGTAGGTTCTTGGCGGAATATGCTAATCCGGAACGAAAATCTACTGCGATATGCACTTTCAAGATATCTCTGCATGACGCTGAATATAATTATCTACAAGGCCATCAAATTAGTGGTAAGCAAAATTTGTCAATTACTACTACGTTTGTAAAGGGTTGCGGTCAAAATTCGTTGTCCACTTCAGAAGCCTTCAAAATATTATATGAACAAATTTTTACCTGACGTAAGTATTTTCTGAAATATGATTAGGCGTGGGGATGTCTAATGGGCATAAGTTTTCTCAATCAGTCCTCTACTAACTCCGTGGAATTCATCGAGGTTATTCTGTGGTTGTTCTGCGCAATCTCTGCTTTTAGCGTGCACTCAACCCAAGAATGTGTAGGCAAGAGGCTTTTTCAGAACACTTCTACTCTAATAGTCGTGGAAAGTGCTAACCAAGGCCGCGCAATGTTTTGTTATCTCTGTTTCTATTTAAAGTGCCAATAATGTGCCCTTAGGCAAGACGCTGTTCCCGTATGCTTCGGCTTTGGTGGCGGCGTGGGACGCGTTAGCCATGACACTCGGCACGCCGCGCCGCGGCTGCTCCGTGCAATTCCGTGACGTGCAATTTTTTGCACAGCCTGTGCTCCACGACTCGCGTTTGTTGCGGCTTTGCGTGTGTTTGCATCGAGGTACGGGAAGGTTTGAGGTACGTTATCATTTATGTTCTACTAAGATGTAAAAGGAGATTAATCATAAGTAAGTATTTTTTCATATTCTCTACTGTCAATTTTGCACCGGCTAACGGTAACGGCTACGGAAAACCCTATAGATGAAAAAAATATTAAATGTCTAATACTACCTACTAGAAAAGTAAAGATTTACGTTGTTTTTTAGATAAATGACGACATCACAAAAGTAGCTTCAGGTTACATAGAATTAAAACTAAATAAAACAAAACTCAACACTGAAGTTGAAGAGTCTACTGAAGTAACTGAAGTGAAGAAATTGTCAACGGAAGAAATATACCAGATATTGAATGAAAGAGGCTACATGTACCGGTGAGATTTCTAGTTTTATCTAATCATACAGTAATCAATAGATACAGCTATAAAACCAGTAGGACAAATGCACCATAGCAAGAAGAGAGAGGGAGAGAGAGTGAGTTGATGGTATTATAGAATTGCAACTAGGAAGCAACAATGGTGCCAATTAGGTAGGAAGTTAAAAAGTAATTTTAATCCTCTACGATATCATGAATAAAATTCATTTAATAATCATGTAAATAGGTAGAGTTGATAAGTCAACTAATAAAATTGCCGAACGCGCGAGCTGAGCTTAATGTTAATAGTTGTAACATGTAACAATCAAGTAACAATAAGTTCAATATTTGTTTGATTTGTTTATAACCTAAATTAAAAATTAAAAATAACTCCGACACAAGTAGCCGGTCATCATGAAATCCTCATTCAATGAGTGATATAGAAAATGCTACTAAAACTGAACAACAACAATATTTGGAATTCTTCGCTTCAATATTGGCTGAGATCTTGTCGCTTATTCTAATTAAAGCTGAGTATCTTGAAAACTACTGGTCTTATTTCCACCAAACATAGCTAAGAACCATCTCGATGGACAAGTCTTTCGATAATAAAACTGCACTCCAATTGGTCTATCCGCTTGGGAGCTACGATGCCACATACAAACACACAGATACACGGCTACGCATGTTACACTTATAATACCCCTCTTTTTTGTCCGGCGTTAAAAACATTAGATCTGAGTGATTTTCAATGTTAATCCGCAGGAAAGAGTTCCGGAGCATCAGTGAAATCAATACTCATTTTACTGATGCACTTGTACCGTGGACGGGCAATTGGGCGGTGTGCCTCGACGCGGTGCTACAGCTCCATACGTTGCGGCAGCCACACCATGTCATCTCACAACCGGCAGTCATTAGACATTTGGAGATAAATACTCAAACACATGCGACTGTAACAGAATTAGATCCCACTCTGAAAGTGAGAGTATACGAAGTTCAAGATTCTACCAGGTAAAATAGATGACCTTGTTTTTTTTATAAATCACTTTTGAATCTACCAATTTGCTGACTTATATACTGATGAAACAGTTTTAACCAATCTATTTTCGTTTAAGGCTACCTACGTTTCCACTAGTGCGAGGATGCGTAGCGAGAGTGGGTGATATGTTTTTGTTATAGAATCAGCTTCGCTGAGCGATGATAACTAAATGAAGTTATTCCATTGGTTAACAAAAACACATCTCGCCGCTATGCATCCTTGATCATCCCTTGTGGAAACGCAGCCTAAGCCTAGTTTTACATTTTGAATTGAGTTTTAACTAAGCAATCTCCTAAGTGTTTGCCAGAACAGTTGGGTAAACCCAAGGAATTTTAAGTAAACGTTTATAGACATTTGATACCTTCTGCAAACTTTTCTTACATGTCGATTATGAACTCTTATTTCCAGGTACGAAATGGTTCGCCAACTATTTTCGACATAAACAAATTGTAAATAACATATTTACATTTATGTTATTTACAATTTATTGCACTAACAAAATCGTCAGAATGCCTTACTCTGAGAAAACAACAAAAAGTAAAATTTCTACGATTAATCTGTCATCCATAAAATCAGTTTCCTTTAATTAGAATAAGACTAAATTATATTTTTCAGATGTGGCGGTATTACACTGAAAGGCATACAATTTCGTAACATTGTGAAGTTAGATGACTCCCTTGTGTTGAAGGTTGACCGAAGATATCAAGTTGGAAACGTATTTAACGTAAGATCTTTAAAATATTCAAAGACGCTATAATTATAATCACAGTCCAAAAAAATCAAATTAACATTTTTCAAGTAAACATGATTGAAAATGGTCTGAATGGCTTCGAGAAAAGGATGTTACGGCGTGCCGGCAAGCGCGTTTGCTCGACTTGGCAGGGGCACTGCCGTGCCCCCAGATAACTAAAAAGAGATCCTAAGTACTCCTTTTAATAATTATTAGAGATTCTGTTTGAGTTTCAAATTCTTTACAGTTGCATTGGTTTTAGTTTATGACGCTAATGTGCCTCTTTCCCCTTTGTCAGAAAGCAGTAAACGACAATTCGCGGAATGACAAAGTACTACAAAGCACCAGACTTGGAGACCTAGAATCTTTGCACTGGGTAGATGCCTCCGTACCGCAGCAAAGTGCCGGCATATCGGTCAAGGTGCATTTCGCTGGAATTAATGCGAGTGATGTTTTGAAAGCTAATGGAGAAATTCAATTTGAAGATAAACATTATGCAAGTGAAGGTTATTATGGGATGGATTATAGTGGAACTACTGAAAAGTAAGTTAAAATGATATGTCTGTATTAAATTCTTCAGTTTTTTTTGTTATAAACGCCCTTTTTTAGCTTAAAACGTTTCGACATGATGACGTGCAATTTTGTTTTGATTGATAGGCTCACATCAAGTTGAATTAAAATCTCGATACAAAAAAAAACAACTTTTTCAACAGCGGGCAACGTGTGATGGGGTTAGTGCGTGGCGGCGCAGTGAGTTCTTTCGTGCGCGCAGAGCCGGCGCTGCTGTGGCCGGTGCCTGCGCACTGGAGCCTCGAAGACGCCGCCACCGTTCCTCTTCCATACGCGCACGCGCTCTACTGTCTCGTTAGTATTAATATCTGTTGATTTAATAAACTCAGAATAAGGAAAACAAAATAAGAGATTACGTTACAACGATATTTCAAAAAAACATTTACCGACGACGCCTCCCCTCATGGGCCACCGCCAATAGGTACTCCATCTGACTAAATGATAGCATTATTGTGGTAGAGTTGAGATCCTGTACTCGATTGAAGTTATTATTATTGTTATTATTATTTTTTACTTAGAGACTGTATACATATCTAATAAACTTAGTGTACTGTACAATGACGCGGGTGCCTGTCGTATCGCATAACGTATTTTGTCCTAAAAATGTTTGGCCGAGAATGTTTGGCATACTGTTGAATGGCATACTTTTCGTTTGTCCTAATAATTTTTGTGCATACTCATTTAAAGTCCTAAAGCAAGTTTATCCTAATATTGATAACTCTAAAATCTAATTACCTAAAGCATTATATTCCTAACATGAATTGCCCTAACAATTATTTTGCCTATTATTAAATTGGCTTAAATTACGGGTTCCCTTTATCTTGCATGATATCGATTCTCCGAAATACATTTTGCATAGCAGCTATCACCGAAACATTTTTAGCCGAATGATTCTTTAGCATAATTATATATGTATCATAATTGTCAGTTAGCGTACTATTAATTTAGCATAATTTTAAATGGCAGAACACTATTATCACCGACTTTTATTTCATATAATTTTATATGGCATAACATTAATATCGCCGAATTTATTATGGCATAAAGACATAGTTTACGGAACAGACGGGTGCTAGGAATTTAGTTTAGGTTTTAGGTTAGATTAGGCGATTATTAACTAAACTGATATATAAAATGGAAAATTTAGTAAATTTAACTCTCTATAACATTGTCGAAGCTTTCTTCTAGCTAAAATGCTCCTAAAAGAAGATATGAGCAAAAGTATGAAGAAAGTGCCGGTTTTTTCAATATGGCGGCGGGCGCGGAGGGGGGGGAATTGTGCATTTTGCATTTTAAGCACTGACTAACCATCCTAGACAAAATATCAAAAATTCAAAACTACCGGACCGTTTGTAAGGTCACACATAGTACTTTATTCCTTCAGTACCGGTGCCCGTCAGGCAATCGCAATCCGTGGCATCATTTAAGGAAAAGTTAAAAAGGTTATGGCTTTTAGGCCCCTAATTTCGTCGAGTGCTGTATTTATTGTTAAAATTGAATACTTATTATTATTATTTTTATTATTATATATTTATTAGTTTGTTTTATATTATAATATTTATATTCATAATGTGTAAGTTTATGTAGGTATATTTAAGATTTTGTCTTTTTTTTGCGTAAGCCTTTAGTGTCTCTGTGCATTTTTAATAGTTTTGCCTATCTTCTTGGATCTTCTCTGTTCTCTCTCATTTGCTCAAAGGTTAACTGGAAGAAATCCCTTACAGGGATAAGTTCGCCTTTGTACATATCATTAGTTTAATGTCATTATAATTATATTTTAATGTACAATAAAGAGTTTACATACATACATACATACTTTAGTCTCTATTCACCATATAAATAATAGAATCGAACTACTTTTGAATTTTAATTTTTATGCAATCTAACTATTATGAGATACAAATTTCTTCGAAATAACTATTCGGACATGTAAATATTATGCTTATTCATATTCTGCCATATGAATGTTCTGATATAAAAAATATGTAAAATCACAATATGAGAAAAAAAATATGCAAAATAAAATTCGGAGAAATGATGTTTCTGTCGAAGGTTGTTATACAAAATGAATTTATGAACATATTAGTGAACCTAAAATTACAGCACCTAAACTAAACTATGGCAGGCGTGAAGTCAGAATCGTTACGTAGGCAGGTCAGATTTTGGTTAGGTTAGGTAAGACGACGAGCGAAGCGAGGAGGAGTGTTAGGTAGAACAGTGACCCTAACGAGCGAGCGAAATTATATTAAAATTTAGCAGTTAGTAGGTTAGGTTAAAGACCGAAAACTGTAGGTTAGGTTAGGTTTGTTTTATGACCATGGATAGCGGAGCGAGTGAAGCGAGTGGAGCGTCGGAATGTTTGCTTGCTGCATGGAGGTATATTAAAATTTAGCAGTTAGTAGGTTAGGTTAAAGACCGAAAACTGTAGGTTAGGTTAGGTTTGTTTTATGACCATGGATAGCGGAGCGTCAGAATGCTTGCTTAAAAATCTTCGAGATTTAGGTATAATGAAATGTAGTCAAAAGATTTTTAGCACATTAAATATTAGAAACATTACAATTATGCACATCAATCATTCGATAGTTGAATCTTAGCCACATCAAACGATAGGACAAATAATATTTAGGACAAACGATTATAGGAGCAACAATTTCGGACAATCAAAAATATGCGGAACAAAGTGTATGCCAAACATTATTAGGACAAAAGACGTTATGCGACACGACGATAGGACTAATAATTGTACAGAACAATAATTTTAACAACGGTAGACAACAGGCGAGATGCTTTGCCTTCTCCTCAGTTGGGTACACTGCTGGACAACGACTCATTAAGAATCGCGGTTTCTCTGCGGGTTGGTTGTAAAGTATGCGAGCCACATCGTTGCATCTGTGGGGTAACAGTTGAGGAGAATAGCCACCATGGCCTCAGCTGTCAGAAAAGCGCGGGGCGATTTGCAAGGCATCATGCAATCAATGATTTGGTTCGTCGGGCTTTAGTGTCTGCCAATATACCGTGTACCTTGGAGCCTCCTGGGTTGAGTCGAACTGATGGCAAGAGGCCTGATGGTCTCACGTTGGTTCCTTGGCAGAAAGGTCGGTGCCTCTTGTGGGACGCAACTTGTGTGAGTACGTTTGCTCCGTCCCACTTGACTCACACCATTAGAACTGCTGGGGCGGCCGCAGAGTGTGCGGCAAGAGTGAAACACACTAAATACAATGCCTTGGAGCCAGCGTACGATTTTATACCTATTGCAGTGGAGACTGGTGGACCTTGGGGCTCGGAGGCCAAGGATTTTATTAAGGAATTGGGCCGCCGGCTTAGGGATAGGGGCTGTGACCAGCGCTCCGGATCGTACCTGGTGCAACAAATTTCGTTGGCCATTCAGCGTGGTAACGCCGCCAGTGTAATGGGTACGTTTGGGCCAGCTATGATTCGGGGCGTGCCTTATTAACGAAATTGACGAAGCCTGTTGTGGATCATATCATTGGTTTGTATTTGACGAAGCCTGTTGCTGATTTGTTGTTGTATCTCACCTGACGAAGCCTGCGATGCGGATCAGAACTAATTTTTTTTCCTTTCGTGTGTCTTTTAATAAATGACTTTTTTTTTTACTATTATCAAAATAGTGATGTCTATCAAGGAAACTTTAGATGGAAAATCACAACTTGGGCCTTTGTAACATCTTTGACTTGAAAGAAACTACATTTTCTAATAGTGATTCATAGATCCTAATGGTGATTCTTCTTACAGGGCATCAAGACACAACTGATTCCTCGCTCGAAAGTTCTGGTGAGCGGTGGTGCGGGGGCTACAGGGCAGGCTGTCATTTCGTTGGCGCTTCATCTTAACTGCCGAGTCTTCGCAGTAGTCCGGGATACATTGAAGAAGCAGTTTTTGATTAAAATGTTCCCGAAATTGAATGGTGAGTATTGGTCTTCAGGTCGTTTTCGTAAAAGTATCCTGTTTATTATGTCGAGCAGGTGGGAACTGTCACTTCAAAATATAGATTGATAAAATAAATAATAATAATAAACAACTTAATACTGTGACGACTTGCACTAATTTTATTCTCTTACACCAATCTGTAAACGGGTATTTGTCGCACTGCAGATAACTTTGGTGATATCCGTTTTAAATTGTTTTTGAGATTGTTGTCAATAATTTTCGGTTTGTTAATAACCTTTGCTATAAAAACAAAAGGATGGCATGACATAATTTAGTTTAATGTTCATTTTTGATGCAATACATTTAAAAGCTCACAGTGATATTATATGAAACCTTGTTATCCAGCATTACATACCCCTTGTTAACATTTCAGCTGACGACATAGTTTGCTGTCGAGATGACGCCTTCGAAGATCGTGTAATGATTGCTACTAAGGGTGTAGGATGCCAATACGTTATATGTGGAAAAGGTGACACTAAAGATGTAAGTAAACGAAATTTCAGTCGACGACCGAATTCATTACGTACCTATGGTGTTGTTCTTAAATTTATAATTTTTTATTAGTCTGCGGACTTGACCTATTTAGATTTTTATTTACGAACAACTACTGCCAATTGAAAATAATACATTCCTTTCTTTTTATAGGCCTACTTAAGATGCTGTTCTCATTTTGGTTACACGTTCGACATTCACCAAGTTAGAGGAAATGAAGACTTTTCCTTCAAAATGAACGCATTGTCTATGGAAAGGTCCTACATCCGTGTAGATTTAGCAGGCATTTTTAAAAATATTGGAATACTCAAAGTAAGCATACAATTAGAATATTCGGTTATTTGGATATAAACATTCGTAATTTGCATATTTAATTAAGGACGGGCTTCATGCCCTTCTGACCCACGGCACACCGACAATGCTCAACTGTTTGAGGCATTGGGAATTTGAATTCCACACAGCACTCCTAGTTGTTAGACGGGGAAAATACATGTCCATAATTGACGCTTCATTATAACTGGGAGTTACTTACTTCATTGTACCTACTTAGCACAAATTGGTCACATACGAGACTCAACTAGTTGAGTTGTTGTACCAGGCATATAACCATACAAACCTCTTTACTGAAATATCTATAGTACCAACATACTTGACTGTGTTCATTACAACTGAGTAAATTTTAGATAAAATAATTGCGACAAAAAATTCATGAGAAATCATTTCCAGAAGCTGCAAAGTATGTTAGCGGAAGGTATCAGTACTGGGGCCATACGACCGCTTTCGCGCGTGTGCTACGCGCCGCACGAGGCTCCGCGCGCGTTCCATCTGTTGGCCGCCAGCCAACACCGCGGACGCGTGCTCATTAGCATGCCACCCACTTTCCAAATAACTACAGAGCCTAGGTACAGTAGCGGGTACTACTACTCTGTCACCGACCAATAAGATCCTTACAGAACATAGTGTCATTAATAATGCTGTGCATTGCGTAGGAAGATTTTAATAATTTATTTAATATTTACAGAATCGTCTGTTCTGGGGGACGTAGCCACTTGATAATTAGCGATGATGAGAGACTAGCCATTCACCTCGCAACCAGGCTGGTGCAGCGTGGAGCCAAGGCACTGCATCTACAGTTTGCACACATTTCAGAACGCTTCAGTCTTGCACAAGAGTAAGAAGCAACAAACCTATGTATAACTGTAAAGTAAGGTGACGTCTTTGCTTATGGAAACTGAATGTACTTAAATCACAAGTTACTAAGCCCGAATTTAAAACTGCGTCAGTCTAATTGTTTGGAGTACCGATGGAAAATTATTCATCAACAATAATATCAGTTACATAACAAAGGTTCATCGGCATCACTAGCTTGGATACTTGGATGGTCGTGAAATGTCGGATGATCGGATGTGAAATTGCAAATTAACATGCGCGAAAGGGGTCTGCAGAAAATCTTGTTGGACCAGAAACAAGTTTTGGGGCTCTCATAGGAGACCATGACAGGCATAACAACATCAGCCACCTAGGACTAGTGGAAGAAAGTGGCAGGCTTGGGGCAATCAAAGCTACTAATGAAAAGCATAAAATCAGACTGAACCAAGAAATTATGAATATAGAGCATAAAACAGTTCAGAATCTGAACGTTGTTTACTGATCACTTTGGGGTGAAATTACTTTCTTTGTCTTCTGACAATTTAAATTGTAGGATGTGTAGCTAGGAAGCAGAAATAATGAAGCATACTGCGGATATCGCCCGCAACTAACATAACTAGATAAAAAAAAACAGTTCTGACTATTCTGAACTTAAAAAAAAAAAAACAATTTTTCTTTAGCCTTTGATCTTTGTATTCATGGTTTAAAAAAAATTGTTTGTGGACTATTTTGCGCCAGCTCACTTTATCCTGGGCTGCGTAGATGGCATCGTAAATTGAGGTCTTGAGGGTAGAGCGTATCTCGTCCGACCAGCATGTTGGACTTCTTCCTATGGGTCGTTTGACTAAATACTACTGGGTAATTACACAAAAAATCCCACTGGGCCGTGGTGTAAAGTGAGATAAGATAAGCTCAGCCGATTTGAAGATCCCGAGATTGCTAAATTTTTAGTTTCATTCACTGCCCTAAGATCAGTTGAGATGCCATTGGTAGTGGAACTAAATAACGTGATCTTGCTGACAATTGGTGCAGATTTTATTAGAACTAGCAAAACGCCAATATTCTTGTTAACGTAGTTATTATTAATCAAACAATTCTAAATTTTCAGTTGCAGCAAAATCTAAAAGCAGTTTTATCCACAGGTCATGGAAAACACTCGGTGTTAATGTTTTGAGATCTTCAGAAAAGCTCTCAATCGAGAATGTTCCAGTTCTATTCAAACGAAGCGTACAACTGGGCCCTGTAGAAGGAGTATTTATAATGATAACAAAACCACTGACTGACCAGACTCACCAATATTATAAATCCCTGGTAGCGAATTTAGACACTGAGGCAAGGAAACAATGTCCAGATATGAAGTAAGAACTTTTATATTTAACTATCTGCTTAGAAGATTCATTGTACATCCCAATTCTTTGGTTAAACGATAGATCTAAAAATTTCAGATTCTTCGCAGTGATTGGAGTCAATAATTCAGTGGGGGAACAAATTTGCGTCTCAAGAGCAGGAAAACAGTTACCAGCAATGATGCTTTCCGTAGCAACGGATACCAAGGTATGTCCCTTATTCACATTGTAGCTAGTCCAGCAAAGTAGATTTTAACCTCATTTTCTTAATTTTGTTGAAATGCATTAATTAACTACCATTCATCCATATTTTATAGCTTGGGTAGTTGGCGTATTACGTATTAAATCTGTTCAATATAAGAGGAAATACTTCGCCGAAGTAAAAAGATATTCATGACAACTAATTAAATATATTATTATATTTTTGAAGCGAAATTTAACAAATTATAATAAACTGGTTCTACCGTATTATTTGGATAGAAATAACATTATAATTTGAATTAAATAAGCTGTTTTTTGCTTACAGGCTGAAGATGCAGTGGCATTATCAGCAAGTTACAGTGACATTGTAAGTGCTGTCGAGAAAGGTTTGCAGACCATGCAACCTGTCATTGTTGCTGTACATTCCACTGATATTCAAGGATCTCTTTCAGAACAAATTGCTGCAATAGCAGGTATGTTGACTTATGTCAATTTACTTCTTATCTCATAGAACATGGTTAAGAACCCAAACAGCTCAAACTTAGAGCTATCTAAAATAAAATAAAAACATTGCTGGTCGCAGTTAATTTTTATATTTCCGATGTTAGAGATGGTATAATTATTATAATCAAGCAGTAACAATACAACAATATCCAATGAACTTAAATTAACCTCAAATAGCAATAAAACACATATTAAAAAGATCAAAAAGCATAAAAGACATATTCGGACTGATTCTTTGGGACTGAAAACTAATAAGTAAGATTGTTTAAAATCATCTGCTGGAGGTTGCATTCAAGGTTTATCCATACTTAGTCCATACTTAATATTATAAATGCTAAAGTGTTTCTGTCTGTCTGTCTGTCTGTCTGTTACCTCTTCACGCTTAAACCGCTGAACCGATTTAGATGAAATTTGGTATATAGATAGTTTCAGTCCCGGGGAAGGACATAGGATACTTTTCATCCCGAATAAATTTAGTGTTCCCGTGGCATGAGCGGGTAACACCGCGGGGCACAGTTAGTTACCTATAATAGTCGGATAATCGCCTGGACAATAACAATTAAGCATAAAAAACATCTCATTGATCATTACCAGTAGGTGATACTGAACAGTTTAGTAATAAGTCCATCGTTAATTTTTTTTTAAATTTTCTAGGTATTAAGATGACGGGAACAAGCGTTAAAACAAAGACGTTGCAAGATTTGGGTATGACTTTGGATAAATCACAGTTCATATCAATGTTTTTAAAATACAAGCAAAATGTTTGGATCAGCAAAGAAGACGTGCCACTGCTGACAATAGAAAGGTGTGTACACAAATATTATGGTTAAGTATTATGATTTTATGAAGTTAGCAGACAGATTTCATCTCTATGAGTACCAAATATGTATCGTAAAAATAGTCAATGATAACTTGTTGTATTTCAGAATACAAGAAATAGAAGCAACCTTGAAAGAGTCAGATTATGTTCCTGCTCAAGGCTTGAAGGCATTTTTCCCTTACGTGTACTCCGATGAGCTCATGGCCACGATTGACTCAGTGACTGTCCCGACACTGACAATTAGCAGTGACATGGTTTGTAACCACGCATGAATACTAAATAAGTATAATTATAACCTAAATTAAAAATTTAAAACAACCCCGACACAAGAAGCTGGCCATCATGATACCCTCATTTAATGAGTGATATAGAATTCTTGTATTTTTTGAATTTTTAGCACCTATTTTGGCTGTGTGCCGTGGAGTGCTGGCTGAAGAATGTGCCGTGGAGTGCCGGCTGAAGAATAGCATTCCCCCATCTCTTCTCGTGGGTGTCGTCAAGGCGACTAAGAGATTTTGACCTGTGCAAATATCACCTACTAATGGGTCGGACTGGTGTCGGGCAGCAGCGACACTAGTGCAATAACTATACTGCGATTGCCAACCCGCCTGCTCAGCGTGGCAATTAGAGCGAACCCTCCCATGGCAAGTCCCAACGACACACGGCCCCCAGTTCCTGGCCGCCCTGCTATTCCAGATCACGGCGGCGGTATTGGTAACGGCAGGGTAGGGGGTGCGAAGAATCCCCGGGTTACGGAAGGCCGCCAAAACAAACTGACCTTGGCGACGTATAATGGACGCACGTTAGGACTGGACGAGCACCTGGCGCAACTTGAGCAAGAACTCGAAAAGATTAGGTGGCACATTCTTGGGTTGAGCGAAGTCCGAAGAGAGGGTGAGGACACGATGACGCTTGAATCCTCACCTTCACCTTCACCTTCTGTACTACCGAGAGGGACACCAGCTATCCGAAGGTGGCGTAGGGTTCTTGGTCAACAGGAATCTTTGTGACAACGTTGTAGAAGTTTCGAGTGTGTCGAATAGGAACACGTACCTAGTAATTAAGCTAACCGAGAGGTATAGCCTCAAGGTTGTGCAGGTTTACGCAGCGACCTCGACATACTTGGACGATGAAGTGGAGGATATGTTCGGGGACATATCGAAGGCCTTACACTTCACCACTTAGGCCCACTACAACGTTGTCATGGGAGATTTCAACGCCAAAGTGGGAGTACAAAATTGCAGAGAATCGGTAGTAGGGTCCCATGGTTATGGTAGCAGGAATCATAGGGGGCAAATGCTGGTCAACTTCCTCGAAAAGGAGGGGCTTTTCTTGATGAATTAGTTTTTCAAGAAACAGCCTCAAAGGAAGTGGACATGGCAGAGCCCCGACAACATGACGAAAAATGAGATCGACTTCATCATAACGGACAAGAAGCGCATATTCAGAGACGTCTCAGTAATCAATAGGTTTAATACCGGTAGTGATCACCGACTTGTACGAGGCTCTCTGAATATCAATTTAAAGCTAGAACGTGTTCGTTTGATGAAGTCCACGCTCCGACCTAACCCGCTCCAAACTGTAATGGGATCTGAAACGTTCCAGTCAAATCTGGAGAACCGATTCGCTGCCCTGGAAACCACAAACAGCGTTGACATTGACCAAACCCTCGAAGGTGTGGTCGGAATCCTCAGGGAGGAAGGTGTGAGATTTTGCGAATTACAGCGTAAAGGCAGGAAGTCGAAGTTTTTGGGAAAAACACTCGGGCTTATGACGGAACGACGTGAACACCCACCAGTCACTTTGTCAGAAAGGCATGCTCTAAACAAGAAAATTGGTAAACTAGTGCGACGAGACCTCCGATGCTCCAACATACGGTCTGTTGAAAGAGCTATTGAGCAAAATCGGGGGTCCAAACTGTTTGTCCAATCTCTTGGGAGAAGCCATCTGACAAAGCTGACCACCGCGGATGGAGTAGTCGTTGATTCAAGGCCAGGGATTCTCGCGGAAGTTGAGAACTTCTACAGCCTGTTGATCCCGGAAATGAGGATTCCAGAGCCACACTTACGCGCCACTTTACTGAAGACTTGCCAGAAATCAGCGTAGGCGAAATCGAGATAGCTCTAAAACAGCTTAAAAATGGAAAAGCCCCTGGAGAGGACGGTATTACGACTGAGCTCCTGAAATATGGTGGTAAACCGGTAATGAAGGAGCTCCAAAACATCTTTAATACTGTCCTCTTTGATGGGAGAACTCCGGAGGCGTGGAGTAGGAGTATTGTCGTGTTTTCAAAAAGGGTGATAAAACTCTTTTGAAAAACTACCGACCCATTTCGCTCCTAAGTCACGTCTACAAGCTGTTGTCGAGAGTTATCACGAACCGTCTTGCACGAAGACTCGACGAGTTTCAGCCCCCGGAACAGGTGGGGTTTCTATCAGGATACAGCACCGTAGACCACATTCATACAGTGAGGCAGATTATACAGAAGACGGAAGAGTATAATCGGCCCCTGTGCTTAGCGTTCGTGGACTACGAGAAGGCTTTTGACTCCATCGAAACCTGGTCGGTTTTGGAATCTCTGCAACGATGCCAAGTCGATTGGCGATACATCCAAGTGTTGAAAGGTCTTTACAATGCCGCTAGCATGGCCGTCCAAATACAGAACCGGCAGTCTGAACCTATCCCCATGCATCGTGGTGTGAGACAAGGGGATGTTATATCCCCCAAATTGTTCACAAATGCATTGGAGGATATGTTCAAGATGTTGGACTGGAAAGGACAAGGCATTAGCATAAACGGTGAGTACCTTTCACACTTGCGATTTGCAGGCGACATTGTCATCCTGGCGGAAACGCTGCAAGACTTGCAATTTATGCTGAACGGCCTAGCTGAGTCTTCAAAACGCATTAGCCTCCGGATGAACTTGGACAAAACCAAGGTTATGTTCAATGAACATGTTAGTCCGGAACCAATTGCGGTACAGGGCAGCTTTCTCGAGGTTGTTAAAGAGTACGTCTACCTTGGGCAAATATTGCAGTTGGGTAAAACAACTTCGAGAGAGAGGCTAATAGAAGAATACAGCTGGGCCGGGCAGCATATGGCAAACTTCGTCGGGTCTTCACATCGCCAATTCCACAATGTCTGAAGACGAAAGTTTTCAACCAGTGCGTCCTACCCGTAATGACATACGGTGCCGAGACGTGGACACTCACGGTTGGGCTAGTCCACAAATTTAAAGTCGCTCAGAGAGCTACGGAAAGGGCAATGCTCAGAGTTTCTTTGAAGGATCGAATTCGGAACGAAGTGATCCGTCAGAGAACCAAAGTTACCGACATAGCTCACCGTATTAGCAATTTGAAGTAACAGTGGGCTGGCCATATTATCCGAAGAACCGATAACCGGTGGGGTAAACGTGTTCTTGAGTGGAGACCGCGGATCGGCAAGCGTAGTGTGGGACGCCCTCAGACTAGGTGGAGCGATGATCTGTGCAGAGTGGCTGGCAAAAGCTGGATGAGAGTAGCCGAGGATCGCTTACAATGGCGTGCAGTTGGAGAGGCCTATGTCCAGCAGTGGACAAGAATAGGCTGATGATGATGATGATGATGATGATGATAATTTTGGCTGAGATCTCGTCACATGTTCCAAGTAAAGCTGAATATTTTGGAAACTACTGGTCCTATTTCCATCAAATTTAGCTAAGAACCATTTCGACGGACATGTTTTTCGATTTAAAAAAATGGACTCAAATTGGTTTATCCGTTTGGGAGCTACGATGCCACAGATACACAAATACACATGTGAAACTTATAACACCCCTCTAATATGTAGATGTAATATGCAACAAAAGTTGGTTATACAGTGAAATAGTTCGGTTGGTAACCGCTAGTTCTGATGGTATCGTAAATGTACATCTGTTGTAACTTAAAACACTCGATATAAAAGGTCCAACAACTGCTTAAGAAGACCTTCAATGTTTACATCTCAGATCACACGACAAAAGGAGGCCTGTCCAGCAAAGTATCTTTATGTTTCGACCAGCTCGCCCGAATAGAAAAATTTGATAATGGCCTTCAGTTTTCATTTGACTATCTTTTTTTAGCGAGACGATGAATTCTCCGCCGAGACCTGTCTGTACATAGTGCCAGGTCTGCAGGGTCTGCATCAGCCTTACCAGCGACTGTGCGAGCAACTGCAGTTAGTGGCAATAGTGCTTCAACCAGGACTTGATCATCCCAAAGAGTCGATTCGGGAGACGACAGAAAGATATGCCAAGGTAACACAGGATTCACTGTATAAAACACATAAGTCACGTATAAGTTTCGAAATAACGTACCTTAATTTGTATTTTGATCCATTTCGTATTGTAGTCATCTTACTCATTTACTACCGTTCTCATTATCGATGATTATAAATTATCAGGCTAGTGGAATCTTATGATTATTCTGTTATAGTACTCGTACAATAAAGGAAAAACAAAGTAACAGTAATTTAAAAAAAACTGAAACACTAAGTAGAGTAGTATTTAAGTTTTATTTAATATGTACAAAAAAGCTAAAATTACAATAAACTAAAACAAACTAAAAAAATTGCTCCCGTTTGGCAATGTACCGAAAATGCTGGCAGCATTTCCTCGCTGAACAGCTATGCTGATACGCTGTGCGAGTAAGCTGCCAGCTCTTCAGCCCCCAGTGGTGTCTTTAAGCATTTTGGAGAGCTAGTTACATACTATAACTAATTGATATTTCTTACACATTTTCAGACATTCCTGAGAAAAAATTCAGGAACCAATAAGTTTTATTTGCTGGGACATGAATTTGGCATAATTCTTGCTCTCGATCTAGCTGCTATATTGGAAGACCACGGTAATAATAAATTATTTTTACTTCCCCATTTTCACGAAGACGCTAAAATTACGTTAACTGAGAGGATATAAAGTAGTAGTCAAACGGCGTTAATTGCTTACTTATTTATATTTTTCTAGCGTTGTATTGTATTTTGAAATTGTTAATTGATACATATACGTATAACAAAGAATAATATTAGGTAGATAACCTTATATTATTCTGACATTGAAACATTAAACAAATTTGATTTTTATTATTATTTTCTCTAATGTCGAACAGGTATGTCGGGCACCGTTTTCTGCCTGGGCGGTGGACCAGACGAATTCCTGGACGAGCTGGAGCGACAACTGCAAACAGAGTGCGCCGGCGCCGCAGACTCGGTTCAGGCGCTACAGCGGGCCGTGGCCCGTCACATATGCGCACTCATGGGCGTGGCATCCCCGCAACTCGACGCCACACTCCACAATGCAGCTACATGGCCAGATAAAGTGGAAGCGAGCGTGAATGCGTTGCGCGGACGGGTGGCTCACTCCACCCAATACGCGCGCCTGTTAATTGAGTCGGCGTACGCGCGCGTAACGCAGGCGCGGCGTCACAGACAGCTCTCTTCCGCGCCGCGCGCGCTGCGCTCGCGCGTGGTATTACTGCGCTCGCCTCCCGGCTCTGCGCAGACGCCGCACCCGCTGCAGCGCTACTCGCAGCTCCCCCTCGCCGTGCACGACCTGCGCGCGCCACTCACGAGAGCCGCAGACGACTTGCGCGCAGCTGCCATCATTAACCATTATCTTGACGATGAAACAAAAGAGTATTTCGCTAAAAAAAATCTCTGTCACACGTATTTGATTAATACAGAATCGTTCATTCAAAACCCTGACAAGGATGCAATTCGTCAATTTAGAAAAAATCCGAAGAGATCTTAAGTTCTGTTCTTGATTTCATTTAGTTGTTCCGTAGATGGAGCGGCAAAGCCCCTAATAAAATGATCCGTGAGAAATGATTACATAAACATAATATATATCATTTACATATTTATATTTATTACTTGACTTGTTAAATATATGTTTGCATTTTGGAATATTGTTTTATTTGCACTTTTGACGTGACAACGTCTTATAAATTGGTTTGCCGGGTGACACTTCAAGAAACTGCGTTACGCTCCGCTCACGTTATGCGCTCACAATGAGAGCGAGTGAGAGGCACGCGTCCCTTCCACCGAGTGAGAGAGATATGCATACACACCGGTTCATGTCTTGCGCTTCTATTTCGCTTAGGCGCCTGCATACAAGTTTACACGTTGCCAGTTAATTGTAAAACGATTGTTAATTTTACCACTCAAAGTCGTTGTCACGTAAAACTTTCGCCCGTATACCGACTTTACAGGCAACCAATTTTTTTCGCGGAGCCTGGTTGGTGCCATCGCCACCGTCATTGTGATGACAGTCACTGATGATTAAGGGGACGGGTAGTGCGAAACTAGGGCCACTTACGATTTTTTATTATATCTTCCAAACCAGATCAATTTTCAGTAATTGCAAGTGGAACTTGGAAGTATGGAAGAAACCTCGTACAACACGATAGATATCCACCTAATCACCTTAATTTATAAAAGAGCGCCTAAGCAAATGTAAGAGCAATTGTGCTTTTGGTTTAATCTTAACATTTTCTACAGGGGGTCAATGTCATCATGAATTACTTACTCACTTTTCAATCTTTTTAGGGATAATTTCCAGGATGAAAACTATCCTATATCCTTCCTCGGATCTTAAACTATCTCCATGGCAAATTTCATCATAATCGATTCAGCGGTTTAAGCGTGAAGAGGTAACAGACAGACAGACAGACAGACACTTTCGCATTTATAATATTAGTATGGATATGGATTATACACAATTTCTTGTTCTTTAGTTGTCTCTAAAAACTTGCCCAAAACTATTGTGGCCGCTTTTGACGTGAACAAGTTTTGTAAGGTAAACTAAAGTGAACAAATTGTATATAGTGATTTAATAAATATTAAAAGTGTTTTGCTAGTTCCTGGACTTCAGCTATTTCTAAAAAAATATCAGATTATGAAGGTATAAGAAAAAATCGAAAGTGGCGCTAGTTTCGCATTACCCGTCGCCTTAAGTGAATGTAAGCTTCTTAGTTTGTAACTTTTTCGGCTTTGTGCGTTTAAATGCGTGCGTATCGTTTTACGAGTGAGACACCAGAATCTACTGAGTCATATTGAATTCTCAATAAACATTTAGGCTAATAAATGCTTTAGGCCAGTCTTTTAACAGCTGAAGTATTTATAAATGCTGATAAACTGAATGTTTTATACAAAGCAGCTGTTTTAAGGCTTTATGTCGTCGAAAACAAAAAATACTTGGAGGTTCCTCGATCGCATTACAAAACACCAGAAATTACAGTTTGAGATACTCCCAGCTCCATTACGCCCTTACCTTTGGCTCGAGCTGCAAACCCTCCTCGACTGTAATGACCGACTCTGGACACTTGTATCATAACCATAATGTGTAACGGGTAACCGTGTTATTGTTACGTGTGATGTTATTCCGACAGGAACGCTTCTCTGTCCACACTTGTTGGAATTGAAATGCACCATGTTAGTCAGCTATAGAGTTACACAGGGATATTTCATGAGTAAGATCGGCTGGATGGCTGATGGATGTATATCTATAGTTTTATTACTCACACACTTTTATTTTTACTTCAAAGGTCAAGATTTCAATAGAAATTAGGAATTATAGTATGGAGAGATAAGTATGAAACAAAACTTGAATTATAAACCAACAGGTATGTGTATTGGGAACATCTAAAACACAATAATAACTAGTGTCTTAATCAGTTCTTATTTTACCTTATTTTGTTAATGCATAGACAGCATTAGGCTGTCCCAAGAGGATTAATATTTCTGCAAGGTTTCTGACCAATATCGAGCTTGCAAATAAATTAAATAAATTTAATCATGCTGCATATTCAAAATAACTGCATAATTATTTAGTTGTGTGAGGCTTTAGTTGCTTTACAGTATTAGACAACAGGAACGCATTCTAAAATTCATTACGGAACGAAGTCGCCTTGTCAACGTGGAAGCGTGTTGTCGCTGGCACGCGCGTCGACACCGAAGATCTTTACCCTGGACCCTGCAGACAATGTCCGGCTCGTGACGGCTCCGACACTCGGCACCAAGACACGTGTCAGCGGCGCAACGACTCCACGGACGAGCGCCCGCTCGAATCGCCTATGAAGCTGATGCTAACCTGCGCGTAATTAGCTGATGCTAGTGTGGTAAGTAGCGTAGCTAGCCAGCTACAATCCCTGAAAACAATATTTTACATTAACCAACAATCTCGACAAATGAGAAAACCCTGAGATACACGAAATTCCACTTACGCAAACCGCAGACATTTACCTAGCCGAATTATTATTGTAAATCGAACAATTACGCAATGAAAGAATTTACTTTCTCACCTGGCGAGAGAACAAAGCTAGACATGGAGTACTTATTTTCCGCAGTAAAATTTCGTCAAGTGACGTTAAAAAAAAAATTTGCAACAATTGCGAACATGACATGTTTAGAAATATTGTTGCAAATCCAACAAATAGCACCACTAATCACTTCTCTACTACGCGAGCGTACTTACCGAAACGGGATGCCTATAGATTTCTAGATTCACATGACGCTAGTGAGCTATTTTCTTCGGTTCCCGCGACAGTCACACATTTAAATAAAACAATTTAAACGGATTATATCGCGTATATTAATTGTTTGAGCCTTCCTGACGTTGCGGTACCTTTACAGATACCGTTGTCAAAGGTTGACTAAGAAAAACACAATTTTTCTCTATCAAAGTTAGTAAGTGTCAGGTACGCTTTGGGCCAATGGGCTCAAGATACCACGCCTCAACCAGAAACCCCGTGTGAAGACTCCTACAGTCGAGCGTAAACCTGCGGTCCTGCCATATGTGAAAGGGGTCACGTATAGGATTGGTAACATCTTGAAACGAGCTTCCATTAAAACATAAATATTTCAAGCCGATGAAGAAGATGTCTCAATACCTGAGGCCCGTGAAGAGCAGCATCCATTTGCAGAGTGCTGGTGTTTACAAGCTGGACTGCGAGTGCGGTCTGTCATACATTGGCCAAACGAACGTAGTATAGCTACACGGGTTAAGGAGCATGTAGCCGAAATCAAACACCGTCGTTGTAACAGGTCTGCAGTCTGCGATGCCAGCATGTCATTGACAAACCAAACCATTCAATTAAATTTGATAACACTTCAATCCTTGCCAGAGAGAAACGATACTTTCCCAGAATGTTCAAACCATCTTCTCTATTGAAATAAAAAAAATCCCAATTTCAATAGAGAAGATGGTTTGTCATTACCACCAGATTAGGATTGTGGAGTAGTATGTACATAAGTGCTTATATATAAACCATGTACTTAGGCTAGTGAGACAGAATTACATCAATATTCGATCAATGAACACGTTTCATTACATCCTCCGCGCCCGTCCCTACATGGCGATCCTGCCAGCTCGAGAATTGGTGTCGCGTTCGCGAGTGGAATTCTCGGACTTGTGATTATTCAACAAGTGAAAGATACTCTAAAAATGGTTAAAATTCATAGTCAGGTCTTGCTGAGACTTGAAGAGGACCTCTGGGATTGCGTTTACATAATTCTGGCCGTGTTGCTGATATTTGTCGTGGTGGCACTAACTCTTGTTCGTTGCTGCCATTAAAATGGGTTCAGGCACGTCTCAACCACCCCAACCACATGAGGTCATCATCGCTCAGACAGCGTCAGGTGGAAATAATGATGCAAATGCGAAAGAAATCGCATTTCACGTAAGCAACACAAATATTATCCTGCCCACAATCTTAGCGATTTTGGGGGTGATCCTCATAATATGGATTGTACAAATTCTACGTGACATGGCACAAGCAGATGATTCGCCGGGAAATCAAAGGTCTCATAACTTTTAGACGTTCATTTGGAGCTGGGAGGAAAATGCCTGCGGAGGAGGCATCCGCTTAAGGAAAACAGCGTCGACGGTCTGTCCCAGGGAAGGAGTTGAGTGTTGTGTTGTGTTTTCGGAAAATGAGCGAGTACTTTTAGTGACGTAGAATAATAAATATATTAATCATTCATATATGTAATCATAGATGTTAATATAAGTCTATTCATGCCTAGTTTAAATTAGCAATGCTTGCCGGGCTCACGGAGCTTTATGATAAATTAAATCAGTTAAAGAGTAACATTACTAAATTAAGCTTGCCAAAAAGGACTGAAAAAACTTTAAATAAAAAATTGGCTAAGGTCAACCGGGGTAATGGCGTCACTGTTTTTTTTGATATTTTATACTCTCATTTAACCCCAAGTTATGAAATATTTAATTAGTGTATAGAAATATTCTTACGCGCTGTGCTTCCTGTGGCTTTTTTCCAATAAAATTCGTGTAGTAACGTTTTTGGCTTGCGATGATTAAACGATATACAGATGTTTTTATAAAAAACGGAAATTTAGACGCATTTGTCCCAGTTGGGATAATTGCGTCTTTTTTAAGCCATTCACGATCAATTACGAAGAGGCTTTCAAAAATTCATGAAACATGTTTGCAATACAGTATTCTAGAAGATAAAGCTAAATACAAGGGATCAAAAACAGTTATAACGACCTCAGATAGAAAATAGTATAATCTGGGTAAACGCGACCTACAATATGTGGACGCATTTATCCAAACCTAATTTCCAGATGTTGTAAACCTTTTAGTCGGTCAAAAGTCTTAGATCTAGAAATGTTCCGAGAGCTTTAATTTTTATCTTTGTCACTGACCTATTTAATGAGTGAAATTTTATAGTGGAGATTTTATCCAGATGAGGAGTTTGTTAAAGATATTTAAGGTCAATACTTTCTTCTATGTACTTACCCATGTTTTTTAGCGGATTGAATTACGGAGTTGCTTGTCATCACACTTATACCCCTTGCGGCGAACGATGAGTCCTATGACACCAGTACATTTTTCCGATTATAGGTTATAAAACGTATTGAGATGACAGCTGTCATAGGACTCATCGTTCGCCGCGAGGGGTATAAAGAATAGGAAAAATACATATCAAAAAATGAGAATTCCCTCTGCTGTGTTCCATGATAGAAAAATATTTCAACATTATCATTTTTTTTATCAACTTTGTACTTTGTAAGTATTAATCATATGGGTAAGGCCGCGGGAATTTACCAATGTGACATTTAAGTAACATAAAAAGAAATACGTTATGTTATCATAAGACGTAACATAAGTCGTTATAAAGCTTAGATCATACTGGAAAATATTCCCATTGAATAACGTAGCTAAGAAAAAAAAACATCAAGTTATAAAATGATTAGCTTTATATTGCCTGTAAACAAAATTTTCATGGCACATTAAAATCAATATAATCAAACACGCGTGTGATGGAACTATGAAACCCAAACCACTCTAGTGTTTTAAAGCCTCACATTTTGTACCAAGTGGCAGTAATTACTATTTGTTCACTGCAGGTACCCAATAGTAGTAACAAGACGACCGCATAACAATAAAACAGCTTTAGAATCAATGATTCTACTGTGACATGAGGTTGAAAATAAATTATCTTCTTCATACTCATACTCATTTATTAATAAAATGTCAACATTTTACAAGTCAATACATTATAAAAATCTTCTTAAAACAGTTTTTTTTTTATTAAGATGTTGTTTTTATTTATTTTAAACAGGAGTACAGGAGTACAGGAGTTTTGTTCGACTTTGTATATTTTCGTGTCATTAAAAATTTAATGAAACTTATTTAAGTTAGTATATTCTGTGTGCACTTCCCTTTACAACATTTATTCGTTATGTTACGTAGAAAATACGTAACATTTTGCAAAAATGTAACATATTCGTAACGAAAGTGTAACGTATTTTTGAAAAAAAGTGGATTTTCATGGTGAAATAAAGACATTTTGAATACAATAATACATGTCACTTGCGTGAAAACCATAACACTATTGTACGAAAAAACAACTGATTAAAAATAATCACTCCTTACCTTTAAAATACAAACAAGCACTTTAGAGGTTTTTTCGCGAAACTATGACTGCATCAACTTTGAATAGCATTTTTTGACAAACTGACGGGATTGGGCTGTCTCATTGGTTAGGCCCTGCTAGAGTATGAGTTGCCAGTGCACGAAAACGTATTTTCGCCAAAAAATATTTAAAAACAAGCTACATAAAGCGTCACGAAAGTATTGTAACATAAGTGTCGAATGATCCATTAAAGTAAAGTAAGATAAAAAAATTAATTTGTATTACCATACTTATTCTGTAATCGGTATTACAATCGCTATGTCATAAATTTTAGTTTAAAACAAAAGTATGACCATGAAAGTTAAAATATCATGAAAATAACAGAGCACTTATGATGCGTGGTCGAAAAAATTAACCAACTTTCGTTACGTTTTGGACGAAAATATATATATATATATTTTTTTAAGGGGTTTATATCAATTATCTAACTTGCGACCACGAGATTTCTCATTCCTACATATAATAAAAATATTTTTGAAACTGTAGGGATTACCATTTTTTTTTTAATCAGCTGGGTAAATTTAAAACGTCCAAATTGGTAACTTTCCGCGGCCTTACCCATATAATCCTTTGGGATATAGAAAACGAAAATGAAATCACATTTGCGGCAGAGAGGCAAAACTTTGTTCACGATTTGCAGCAGGCCCTCTGGCGTTGATTTTTTAAATAAAATAAAAAAAATTGGGAGTTTATCAGTAAACGAAATTCCGACTAGGTTCTTACTTAAACTTTGACACTAAAACTACATAAAATGCATTAATTCTAATAAAAATAAGCTCGAAAATGTTCTATATACTGTTAAAACCTAGGATCAAGAAAAAGGTTGTCGACACCTGACATTGGGGCAAATGCGATACACAGACGCAATTACCTCAACGTATTAGACGCATTTTGCCAAATTTAAAAAATAACCTCCAAGAATTTGACATCGATTTTTTTCCAAACCCAAAGCATTATCAACAAAAATAGTGGTTCGAACATATCGCCGTACTAATAGTAGTCACATTTATTACAAATAATTAACAAATATCTAAAGAAAAACAGGGATGTACACTTATTTTGTTGACTTACCTCATGCAACGTGTAAATCTAGCATGACACTAAATTTCAAAATGGTCGACCTCTTGACCAAGATACGCCAAAACGTCCTCTATGTTACGTGTTGCCCTCCAAGTAGTTTATTCCTATATCACTAAATGGCAGAAGTTGTAGTAACTAACGTCGTTTAAAAAGTAACTGAAATAGACGCAATAACCCCAAAGTGGCAATTACCCCGGTTGACCTTATAGCAAACCAGTTATAATATATAACCAGTTTTTAGATTTTACAAAAGTTATAAGCACAAATATTATAGAAGGCAATATTTCTGCCAAAACAGTTAAAGATATAAATGACTTAAGCGAGCGAATTGTAGGCGTATATAATAGCATACACGAATTTTGTAAGAACAGTTGTATTGAAAAAGCAGACAAGGAAAAGTATGATCTTAAAACGGCGGTGTCTCTTCTACCCGTTATGACAGGAGGAGGACACAACAAAAAAATTGATAGATGCTATTGATCTCTATAAAAGTATGCTCGATAAAGACAGTATTCCAACACTTATTAAATTTGTACTAAAAACGCGGTTGTCAGAAAGCGCGAAATTGCGAATGTCTCAGTCCTATAACAATTGCGAATCATTAATTTCGGACCTACAAAACAATTTCATAACTAAAAAGTCTAGTACAGCTATTCACAGTAGCTTGACGTATGCTAAACAGCATTCACTCTCCATAGACGAGTACGGTACTCAGATAGAGAAGTTGTTTGTTGACCTAACCATAAGCCAGGCTGATGGCGCTCAGGAGGCATATAGCATCTTAAGACCAGTCAACGAGAAGTTAGCAATAAAGAGCTTCACGCAAGGGCTGCGCGACGCTACTTTAGGCGTAATAATTTCAGCCAGGAATCCTTCGACCCTTAAGGATGCCATCCAAGCGGCTAAGGACGAAGAAATCTCGTCAACAAATCGGAAAGGTGAGACATCAGTATTCTTCGAACGCAGAGGAATTTCAGGTAGGTACAATCAGCGTGTACCTTATTATACAAATCAGGGTTATGGTCACCAACCGCGAGGAGCATATGATTCAAGATCGCGTGGATTTCCACTTGACGGGCGGCAGACTAATCTCCGTGGAAATTACCGTAATTGTGTGTTCCGCATGACTGCAAAATTATTTAGCTTCTCGTGTCTTGAAACCCTCGCTACGCTCAGGAATCTATCTTTGAACCATTCGCTTCGCTCATGGTTCAATCTTAGATTCCTTCGGTCGCTCAGCTTTCAATTTCAACACTCGCGCCAAATAACAACTTTGCAGCCTTGCATAACAAATAACTATTTCACCTCACTCGCTCGGAAAACCTCCGTTTATAGGGCGAAATCTGCGTGCAAAAGTCTATTTTATCCGCTAGCGTGCAAAAGTCATTTGAATTTCGAACACGACGATTTTGATTCTCTGTGGTGCATGTAACTTTTTTATATTTAAGACTCCTTCAACGCGTGACTGATTTCATCAGTCGATAAATCTCCGAATAACCAATCAACGCACGCGATCTGGTCAGGCCGGCTAATATCATATGTACGTTTGAATAATTCTTTAAAAAAAATACACCTACTATATCACGTCCAGAAACCTGGTTCGTTGTTACAGATTTTTAAATTTTTATTTTTCCTACACTTTATTATAACATAAGTTGAATATGTTTATATATATTAACTAGTATTTTCTCGGTGCGCGGGGTGCAAGCACCCCGCGAGGGGGTTGAGCAGTCGTCCTTTTGTCATCCGAGAGGGGGTTGGCAGTGGAGAGTGCTAGAAAATCGGTGCTCGAGTTCTAAAATTTCCTAAGGGAAGGGAAACGGGAGTTGTAAACTTGGTGGCGTTGTCGCAACTAAAATGAGGTTGCTTGGTGCGCGGGGTGCAGGCACCCCGCGAGGGGGTCTATCCTGGGGTTCTGTGACCCGAGAGGGGGTTGCCAGTGGAAGATGCAGAAGAAAAAGTTGCTCGAGTTAAAAATTGCTTAAGAAAGGGGAGCGAGGTAAAAGATGGAGGCGAATTTGCACGCAGGTATGTTTGCTTGGGAAGGTGTGGAGTGACAGTGTCTAGGTGGGCTCGCCCTGCGGGCCCTTCGGGCCCTTGGGCTCGCGTGCTACAGGCGACTTGACTGGGACGCTCCGCACCTTCGGTGCTACGCGGAGCTCGGCCTCCGGCCTCGCGGCGTTGACACTCGCCGTCGGGCCTTCGGCCCTCCGTCGAGTTAAAATTACTTACAGTTATAGTATTTTGTGGTTGGGCTCCTTGACTGTGACGCTCCGCACCTTCGGTGCTACGCGGAGCTCGGCCTTCGGCCACGCGGAGTTGACGCTTCGCACCTTCGGTGCTACGCGGAGCTCGGCCTGCGGCCTCGCATTAAGTTACTTGGGAGAAGGGTAGGGTTCTGGGTGGGCTCGCCCTGCGGGCCCTTCGGGCCCTTGGGCTCGCGTGCTACGGGCGACTTCTCTGGGACGCTCCGCACCTTCGGTGCTACGCGGAGCTCGGCCTTCGGCCTCGCAGCGTTGACACTCGCCGTCGGGCCTTCGGCCCTCCATCGAGTTAAAATTACTTAGAGTTATAGTATTTTGTGGTTAGGCTCCTTGACTGTGACGCTCCGCACCTTCGGTGCTACGCGGAGCTCGGCCTTCGGCCTCGCGGCGTTGACGCTTCGCACCTCCGGTGCTACGCGGAGCTCGGCCTGCGGCCTCGCATGAAGTTACTTACACTTATAGTTAGTGGTTGGGCTCCTTGACTGTGACGCTCCGCACCTTCGGTGCTACGCGGAGCTCGGCCTTCGGCCTCGCATTAAGCTACTTAGATGTGTAGAAAGTTATTGGGCGCCGTAACTGGGACGCTCCGCACCTTCGGTGCTACGCGGAGCTCGGCCTTCGGCCTCGCGGGGTTGCCGCTTCGCACCTTCGGTGCTACGCGGAGCTCGGCCTGTGGCCTCGCATTAAATTACTTGGGGGAAGGGTAAGGTTCTGGGTGGGCTCGCCCTGCGGGCCCTTCGGGCCCTTGGGCTCGCGTGCTACAGGCGCCATCCCTGGGACGCTCCGCACCTTCGGTGCTACGCGGAGCTCGGCCTTCGGCCTCGCGGAGCTGGCGCTCACCGTCGGGCCTGCGGCCCTCCGTCGAGCTAAAATTACTTAGGAGGGTAGCAATTTTCTGGGTGAGCTCGCCCTGCGGGCCCTTCGGGCCCTTGGGCTCGCGCGCTACTGGTGGCTTCCCTGGGACGCTCCGCACCTTCGGTGCTACGCGGAGCTCGGCCTGCGGCCTCGCGGGGGGACGTTTGCCCTCGGGCCTTCGGCCCTCGGTCAAACTAAAATTGCTAAATTTTGTTTGTCCGATATTTTCCGAGTTTGACGGAATTTTCTAAATCCGATTTCAGATTCCGACTCGGGAGCCCCAAAAACCCCCCGATACCGAGTTTCAGCCCCCTAGCACGAATTTGAAATTTTCTCTATACAAATCGTTTTTTGTCGATATTTTCCGAATTTGACCGAATTTTCGGACAAGATTTCAGATTCATATTTTTGAGCCCCGAGAGCCCCCCGATACCGAGTTTCAGCCCCCTAGCACCAATTTGAAATTTTGAAAAAAAAAAATGTCGCCATCTTGAATTTTTTTTTCCACGACTGTACTCGGGTGGGGGGCCCCTATGACATTTGGTCGAGCACCCCCCACCTAAGTCCAACCGTTTACGAGATACGGGCCCCCGAAAATATTCTCCATACAATTTTTTTTTTAAAGCTAGAAAAAAAAAAAAAAGATTTTCAGAATCGGGGGGCCCCAAACCCCCTACATACCAAATTTCAGCGCGCTACGACCATTTTGAAAATTTTCCGCCATTTTGAAGTCGCCATTTTGAAAAAAAAATGGCGGCTCGTCAAATTGCTTGGGGAGGCCTATGACATTTGGTCGAGCACCCCCCCGCTATCTGTCCCCGTTTAGCCAGGCCGTCGACCAAAATGGTCACCTTCCACGGTAGACCGAGTTTCCAATTTTTCCTGGGTTACTCGCGACCCCCATTTTGTGACTCCAAAAAATCAACCCCCCACCACCCCTCCTTCTTCGAGATCAATTCGCAAGTTAGAAATCAGTGGTAATGCAGCTTTATATAATATGTAATAGTAAGTATTTCAGTTTCATTTACATATTTTGCCTAGTAAATATATTAAATACAACAAAAAAAATTATATTTATTTGTTATATAAGTTGGAACATAAGAGTGTAATTTCTGAACGCACCCAAGAAAAAAAATAATAATTAAAAAGTTGAAAGTTTTCACAATTCATGTAAACAACGTAAATTTGTTCTGTGGAGAATACATACTGTTGTCTTACTTTATATCGAAAACAAGAAAGTTAAGCCCAATTTGGAGTATTTATTAAATGCTAAAAGCCTGCATTTTTAAATGGATTTGTTATAAATATTTGGAGACCGAAGACCGTTTACCGAAACTATTGGCGTTTTTAAAGAAGATAAAGCCGAAATAATCTTGTTCGGATCCCATCTTCCAATAACTTCCAAAGCTATGGAAATTATGGAAAATACTTCCGAGTGGCCAACTAATCCTTCCCAGAATGCCGTTCTCCCACATTCACAACGAATGTGTCAAGTAGTTTCAAAAACAAATAAAATATAACAGTGCTTAAGAAAAACTGAACGATAAAATATACACGACGATAATACAAATTACGGCCATATTACTTTTAATTTTTAATATGTGTGCTTCTCTCGTATTTATTTGGTTTTGATTTGAGTGTGTTATGTTTTAAATTGGACGTGTTAAATAGAATGCAAAATTAAACATGATTATTTTTATGTTTTAATTGTTTTTCTTGAATTTTGCATTTTGCTCGCTGTAGTGAGGTGAAAAATTGTGTGTTCCGCATGGCTGCAAAATTATTTAGCTTCTCGTGTCTTGAAACCCTCGCTACGCTCAGGAATCTATCTTTGAACCATTCGCTTCGCTCATGGTTCAATCTTAGACTCCTTCGCTCGCTCAGCTTTCAATTTCAACACTCGCGCCAAATAACAACTTTGCAGCCTTGCATAACAAATAACTATTTCACCTCACTCGCTCGGAAAACCTCCGTTTATAGGGCGAAATCTGCGTGCAAAAGTCTATTTTATCCGCTAGCGTGCAAAAGTCATTTGAATTTCGAACACGACGATTTTGATTCTCTGTGGTGCACGTAACTTTTTTATATTTAAGACTCCTTCAACGCGTGACTGATTTCATCAGTCGATAAATCTTCGAATAACCAATCAACGCACGCTAATAAAGGGCGTTCTGGTCAGGCCGGCTAAAATCATATGTACGTCTGAATACTTCTTAAAAAAATAACCCACAATACCACGTTCAGAAACCTGGTTTGTGGTTACAGATTTTTAAGTTTTTATTTTTTCTACACTTTATTTTATGTTGAATATGTTTATATATTAAAAATAAGTATTTCAGTTTCATTTACATATTTTGACTAGTAAATATATTAAATACAACACAAATTTTAATATTTATTTGTTATAAAAGTTGGAAGATAAGAGTGTAATTTCTAAACGCACCCGACAAAAAAATAATAATTAAAAAGTTGGAAGTTTTCACAATTTACGTAAACAACCTAAATTTTTGTTCTGTGGATAATACATACTGTTGTCTTACTTTATAGAAATATCAAAAACAAGAAAGTTACGCCCAATTTGGAGTATTTATTCAATGCTTATATATAGCCTGCATTAAAACGAAAAAGGATTTGTTATAAATATTTGGAGACGATAAGTAATTTACCGAAACTATTGGCGTTTTTAAAGAAGATACAGCCGAAATAATCTTATTCTGATCCGACGACGCGTTTGGCTCGGTTGGTAGACACCTGCCTACTGAGTCGGCGGTCCCGGGTTCGAATCCCGGCCGGGGCAAATATTTGTGCAAATATTTGTTCTTGGGTCATGGATGTTATCTATGTATGTATTTATTTATATATAATGTATATCGTCGTCTAGTACCCATAGTACAAGCTTTGCTTAGTTTGGGACTAGGTCGATTTGTGTAAGATTGTCCCTTAATATTTATTTATTTATATCGTCCAATAACTTCCAAAGCAAGTGTTATGGAAAATACTTCCGAGTGGCCAACTAATCCTTCCCAGAATGCCATTCTCCCACATTCACAACGAATGTGTCAACTAGTTTCAAATACAAATATAATATAACAGTGCTTAAGAAAAACTCAACGATAAAATATACACGACGATAATACAAATTACGGCCATATTGCTTTTAATTTTTAATATGTGTGTTTCTCTCGTATTTATTTGGTTTGGATTTGAGTATCTTATGTTTTAAATTTGATGTGTTAAATAGAAGGCAAAATTAAATATGATTATTTTTATGTTTTAATTGTTTTTCTTGAATCTTGCATTTTCCACAACAATAGTTATTTGTTATGCAAGGCTGCAAAGTTGTTATTTGGCGCGAGTGTTGAAATTGAAAGCTGAGCGTAGCGAGGCTTTCAAGACACGAGAAGCTAAATAATTTTGCAGCCATGCGGAACACACAACTTTTCACCTCACTACAGCGAGGAAAGTGCAAGATTCAAGAAAAACAATTAAAACATAAAAATAATCATATTTAATTTTGCCTTCTATTTAACACACCAAATTTAAAACATAACACACTCAAATCCAAACCAAAAAAATACGAGAGAACCGCACATAATTATTAAACATTAAAAAGTAGTATGGCCGTAATTTGTATTATCGTCGTGTATATTTTATCGTTGAGTTTTTCTTAAGCACTGTTATATTATATTTGTATTTGAAACTACTTGACACATTCGTTGTGAATGTGGGAGAATGGCATTCTGGGAAGGATTAGTTGGCCACTCGGAAGTATTTTCCATAACACTTGCTTTAGAAGTTATTGGACGATGGGATCCGAACAAGATTATTTCGGCTTTATCTTCTTTAAAAACGCCAATAGTTTCGGTAAATTACTTATCGTCTCCAAATATTTGTAACAAATCTTTTTTCGTTTTAATGCAGGCTTTTAGCATTGAATAAATACTCCAAATTGGGCTTAACTTCCTTTTTTTCGATATTTCAGTAAAGTAAGACAACAGTATGTATTCTCCACAGAACAAATTTACGTTGTTTACGTAAATTATTGTGAAAACTTCCAACTTTTTAATTAGTTTTTTTTTCTCGGGTGCGTTCAGAAATTACACTCTTATGTTCCAACTTTTATAACAAATAAATATTAAACTTTGTGTTGTATTTAATATAATTACTAGTCAAAATATGTAAATGAAATTGAAATACTTGCTTTTAATATATATAAATATATTCAACATAAAATAAACTGTAGAAAAAATAAAAACTTAAAAATCTGTAACCACAAACCAGGTTTCTGGACGTGATATTGTGGGTGTATTTTTTTTTAATAAAAGAAGTATTCAAACGTACATATGATTTTAGCCGGCCTGACCAGATCGCCCTTTATTTAGCGTGCGTTGATTGGTTATTTGAAGATTTATCGACTGATGAATCAGTCACGCGTTGGAGTCTTAAATATAAAAAAGTTACATGCACCACAGAGAATCAAAATCGTCGTGTTCGAAATTCAAATGACTTTTGCACGCTAACGGATAAAATGGACTTTTGCACGCAGATTTCGCCCTATAAACGGAGGTTTTCCGAGCGAGTGAGGTGAAAATAACTATTGTCACACGTTTTTGATGAACGCTGAATCTTACATTCATACACATGGCAAGGCTGGCAATCAATGGCGAGATAACAGTAAATCTTAACAAACTTAAGTGTAAAATCTGTTCAAGGAAGGAATATGACTAGGTACACCAGATACTCAAATATAACGTTAAAAATAATTAAAACAATTAAATAAAAAAATACCAAATTAAATTACAGCGTAAAACCCAAATTAAAATCGCAAAAATCGCAGAATAATAGAATAACTTCTTTCTTTCTTTCTTTGTATTTCTTTCTTCTTGAGGTGTGCAATAAAGAGTATTCTATTCTATTCTATAACTTAATTAATACATTAAATATAGACAAAAAAAAAACTCGGAGACAAAAGGCACAACACAGTGGCTCCCCTTCGCCTGATGGTAAGCAAAAAGGGGAGCCCAAGTCGCATTGGCAACTGACAATAAACCAACGCTGCCGTGTCAGTTCAGTTCAGTCAGTTTTTCCACAGTGTGTACTCGTATAATGTTCATTTGTTAGGTATTCAACGTAAAATTCATATAAGTTATTGTGACATTTTAGTAAACACGAATTGGGTATTCATATTGAATTTATAACAGTAGTGGTCTAAATGTGTGTCAAAGGGGTCTATATCGGATGGCATACGCATATTAGTCCTATCGTCGTGTCGCATAACGTCTTTTGTCCTAATAACGTATGGCATACACTTTGTTCCGCATATTTTTGACTGTCCGAAATTGTTGCTCCTATTATCGTTTGTCCTAAATATTATTTGTCCTATCGTTTGATGTGGCTAAGATTCAACTATCGAATGATTGATGTGCATGATTGTAATGTTCCTAATATTTAATGTGCTAAAAATTTTTGGCTACATTTCATTACACCTAAATCCCGAAGATTTTTAAGCAAGCATTCTGACGCCCCGCTCATAATCTTATTTCGTCTAATTTCTATCCATGGTCATAAAACAAACCTGACCTAATCTAAAGTTTTCGGTCTTGAACCTAACCTACTAACTGCTAAATTTAAATATACCACCATGCAGCAAGCAAGCACTCTGACGCCCCGCTCGCTTCGCTCGCTCCGCTATCCATGGTTATAAAACAAACCTAACCTAACCTACAGCTTTCGGTCTTTAACCTAACCTACTAACTGCTAAATTTGAATAAACCTCCGTGCAAGCAAGCATTCTGACGCCCCGCTATCCATGGTCATAAAACAAACCTAACCTACTGTTTTCGGTCTTTAACCTAACCTACTGACTGCAAAATTTTAATATAATTTCGCTCGCTCGTTAGGGTCACAGTTCTACCTAACACTCCTCGTCGCTTCGCTCGTCGTCGTACCTAACCTAACTAAAATCTGACCTGCCTGACGGTAGAATACGTAACGATTCTGACTTCACGCCTACCATACTTTAGTTTAGTAATAGGCAAAATAATTCTTAGGGCAATTCATGTTAGGAATATTATGCTTTAGGTAATTAGATTTTAGAGTTATCAATATAAGGATAAACATGCTTTAGGACTTTAAATGAGTATGCGCAGAACTTATTAGGACAAACGAGTAGTATGCCATTCAACAGTATGCCAAACATTCTCGGCCAAACATTTTTAGGACAAAAAACGTTATGCGATACGACAGGCACCCGTGGCGAAGTATGTTTTTTAGGGTTCCGTACCCAAAGGGTAAAAACGGGACCCTATTACTGAGACTTCGCTGTCCGTCCGTCCGTCCGTCCGTCCGTCCGTCCGTCCGTCCGTCCGTCTGTCACCAGGCTGTATCTCAACAACGGTGATAGCTAGACAGTTGAAATTTTCACAGATGATGTATTTCTATTGCCGCTATAACAACAAATACTGAAAATAAAATAAAATAAATATTTAAGGGGGGCTCCCATACAACAAACTTTTTATAGATTATATATATATATATGTATAGGTACGGAACCCTTCATGCGCGAGTCGGGCTCGCACTTGCCCAATTTTTTTTATATCTGGGTACTTGTCAATGATCATTTTGCAGGCCAGTTTCTAATGGAATGTGTGTGATTATAATAACATTTGTATACCGCTTCTATACCACATTTTTTAAGCAAAATAAAGATATTTGTGTTAGTATTTTGTTGAAATAATCTTAGATCCAGTGGATATTTCGGTTCCATATTGGGTTGCATAAATTTTAAAGCCATAATGTCGGTGCGCATAACCACTTTTGTCATAATAGTCCTTGCGCATAAGGTGTATAGTCATTATGTGAGGAGTAGTAGACTGTAGCTTGATTTTAATTTAATTGACTTTATACTGGTAAAAGGGATGCTTCAGTAGTATAGGGAAGTCCCATGAAATAATAACACTTGAAGATAATTCACATAATGCTGCGTGAAGTGTGTCTTGATCGGAGGTCGCTGAGAGAATGATATCAAGTTAATCGAGCGGCCATATAAATGATCGCTAGATTATTCCTTGATTGGGCCAATGGGTAAGAAGGGCGTGGCTCAATTCTTACATGTGTTTGGTGTAGGTGTGTTAATGTAAACTGAACAACATTATCTCTTTATTTCAGTAGATACACATTCGTAATACATAATATACATTGATGGAACATATTTTGATTGACAAGTTATCATATAAGATTCTTATTGGAAATTCTATTTATTACAATATTAAACCTATTTTATGAAGCTTTCTATATGTTTGTTATATATTTATTCATGGTGGTTTTACATCTTAATTAACCAAAGCTTCATATCTTATCTTAAATACAATAGTGAGAGCAATTAACCTTATATTTAATTAAAACTAAGAGAAAAGAAATACGATTTTGAACATAATGATTTCTTATTCTAAGCTGATTACTTACTGCTATATATGATCGAGCTAACTTATAATTAATACATAGAGTCCTAACCTACATGCGACAGTCCCCCCTTCGTACGAAAGTACAATATTCAAGTGGAGCAAATGTAGATGAGTCGATTTGTAGGTCGTAGAGCTATGCTGGAGCCTGTTTGGACGTGGGCCACCCTTACATGGCCATCAGGGCCGGGAAAGGTTTTTGCTACAATGCCTCTAGGCCACGTCTCTCTCGGCATAGTGTTGTTAGCTATCACGGCGTCTCTCATAGCAGGATTTTTGAATTTGCAGCGAGTACGGGTTCGTGGACATAGGAGTGGGTGATACTTGGCAATCCCTTTCTTTCTCCTCTTTGTGTACTGACTCCACTTGAACAGGAGTGATTCTGCTATGTTTGCGTGTCCGCTATTCATCTCTATTTCGAGTTTTCTTAATGGCAATCGGGTTTTGAAAACTTCAGCCGCAACTATAACGCAAGCAGTTGCCCTAGTCGATTGAATAAAACTCGCGCTTCGTTTTGTTGGAGATAAATAGTTGGATTTATCGCACGTGTGATCCGATGACGTAATCGCGTTATTACGTTCTTCACCCGTTTGCCGCGGCGGCGGCGGAGACTGCGGTCTCATTTGCGGTCGTATCGATTCGTCCTTCGTAATTATTTTTGGACCGAAAAAACATTGCTTAATTTTATCGTCTGACGCGGAAATCGGACTCGCGTACTCGATCGGGACGTTGACTATTTTTTCGCGCGGCGCTTCCGGCGGAGGACGAGAGTTTACCATTTCCGCGTATTCCTTATTTATCGAGTTTTTTATTGGAACGGTATATTCTGCCTTGAAACTTTCGTCCTCGTCTCGCTTGCGCTCTAAGCTGGGTAGCCCGTGTAGCGCATGCGCGCGACGGTCGGGCAATATCTCGTCATTGGATTGCTCCGACAATCCCGTTTCGTGCCTATTTTCTTCCGGGATTTTACTACAAGTAGCCTCTAGTACGTATAACTCACGTTGGTCCGGGTCCGCCCGGGGTAATTTTATCTCTACCTCTATTGACTCCATACCGAAGTGCTGTTTCGTACAGCTTAAAATTTCATTTTCGGTGTTGGTCGGACGAACGTGATTTATACGCGCTTCCTCGTTTTTCGGTCTATCCTGTGACCCTAAAAGGATCCAACCCAGGTTAGTATATCCTGCGGTTAATGATGAGGTGGGACCCGTAAGAAGCTGACGTGAAACAATTAAGCCCCAATTATCTTGCCCAATTAAAATTGTGGGCGTCCCGCGCTCGTATACTAATTGATCCGTTATATTTTTTAAGTGGTCGCATTGCTCGACCAACTCTCGAGAAACCTCTTGCGAAGGCAGATTTAATTTATCGATTGTATACGCCGAAATTTTTTCTAGATTTCTTGTACATAAACCGCGAATAGATAAATTTATTCTACAGGACTCGTGATCCGTTATCTGACCTCCAATGCCTTGGATCGCGAGAGGTTTGCCCGAAGCCCTGGGAGCTACCTTATCGGCCGTGTCTCTTTCTATTAGAGTCATGGTCGAACCAGAGTCTAGAAAAGCTAGTGCTTCGGCACTACCTAACGGGCCTGAAATTTCTACGGGGACCACCATAAGGTACGTATTCGCGCGTTGAATCTGATTTATGCTACTAACACTTGCGCGGACAGATTGCGCTTCATTTGTAAGCCCGTGAAGCAACTTGTGGTGGCCCGCTTCGCATTCGTTTTTACCGCATGCGACGTATTTGCACTTAATAGGGCGCCTATGATTAGGTTCTAAACACCTATAGCACAGCTTAAGGCTTCGGGCCGATTCCCACCGGTCTGCGACAGACTTTTTTAGAAAATCCGGGCAAGCGGCTAACTTGTGATTCCCTTTGCAAAGTACGCAATCTTTTCTACTATTATTGAAATTATTCTGTGACTGCGGGGGCGGTCGAGATTGCGTGGGTTTCACCGTTTGCGCGGGTTTTTTTTTATGCGTTTGCGGGCGCGATTTTACGGTAGCTACGGTAGCGGCGCGGTTCGATTCCCGGTATGAGTCATCGTCCGAATCAGAGTCGCTTGCGTAGTCTCGATAGCTATTCGAGTACGGTCGTCCGCGGCTCGCACCACCGTGCATTCGTTGTTGTGGCTGCCTCGACTCGGCATGGTTCATATTAACCACATGAACGTTTGCACGGGACTTTGAATGTCTGTGATGCGATCGCTTCGTGGCCGTACTGACGTCGTTTAAAAAGTTAGCCATCGCGACTAATTCAGGCGTCCCCTGATTGGCTTGTTTGTACTTTGCCCATTCATACCGAATTATCATGTTTAATTTGTCAGTTATTTTACTCACTAACTCTGGCGCGTGTAAATACTGATCTTGGCGCAATGCCTTAATGGTCGCTACCGTATTAGCTACATGGCCGGCAAAAGTTACGATGTTACTCGAGTCTTCGGCTAACCTGGGCATGCGCTTTACGTTATGGATCTCGGTCAAAACTATTTCTTCCGGATCCCCGAAATGTTTTTCTAAAGACTCCATGATTTCGTATGGATCGGACACCGTATACATTATAGATTTGACCGCTATCCGCGCTTCACCGCGTAAGGCGCGCCTAATTCTACCTACATTGTTTACGTTACTGAAATGAGGCGCGCTGTCTTCAAACTCGGCCCTAAACGCTATCCATTCCGAGATATTTCCGTCAAAATGCGGCAATTCCGGAATATGCCTGTGTATAGGAGGGCCTTGCAATGCCCGATCGACGTTTCGTACTTGCCCAAATTCTACCCCATTACCGTTATAAGCCGGGTTCAAATCTCTGTTTTCTACAACGGGTGGACGATTACCGTAATTTGATGCTAACCAACCCGAGACTCTCTCATCGGCCCGAACTGCGGAAGCGCTATCAGAGTGGGCGGCTTCAATCCGCGCCACCTGTAGCCTGCAATTTGCTTCCGCAGCTGCTTTCTGAGCTAGTTCAAGTTCGGCTTTACGCACCTGTAATTCGGCCATTAAAACAGAAATTTGACTGCTACTTTCCCTATTGGCATTAACTAACGTATTGTCCGAATTTCTATCACCGGGCCTGTCTACATTGTCCCTACCGACTTCTAACGCGGAATCGCGGGCGGTATGGGGCACAGGGGCCGGGTTCGGCGCGGGAGAATTGGTTACGTTCGATCGCGGGGCGAGGGCGGAGGGGGGATCGCTCGCGGGCGTCATTGTGTTCGCGTTTGGATTGCTACTGCTTGCGTTATGAGAAAGGCCAGTCCCGTGGCTCCAAGTATTTGTAGGATTAGTGGACGTTTCGCCGGACTCCGGAGTCTGGTCTCGTGATTTTTGAGAACGCGTAACTCTCTTTTCCGGGAGAGACATCGCACGGGGGGACTGTCGCTTAACCTAACACACACACTGAATTTAAAACAATAACAAAAACACTGAATTTACCTAATACCTAACACCTATTCATTAGCGAGGCTAAGTGCGACACTAATGAGCCCTAATGTCCCTACGGCGTAAATCCCTCGTTGCACAGATCCGTTACGGCTTGTTCACACCGCTGGGTTACCACCGTAACGGAAGCTGTGTTAAGCGTCACACGTGAACGCTATGACGCGGAACAAGGAGAACTTAATCAATCCAAGACCGATTGGTGCGGAAACAAGGGGAACTTAATCAACCCGAGATCCGATTGATGGCAGAACAAGGGGAACTTAATCAACCCGAGTTCTGTGATGCACGTCGTGGTGCGGACTATTGTCCGATTGATGGCAGAACGTGAGTTCTGTGATGCACGACGTGGTGCGGATACGAGGGGAAAATTAATTCGACCCAAGATCCGATTGATGCCAGAGCGAGGGGAAACGTAATTCGACCCTGTCTGTGATGCCCGGCGCAGGGACGCAGGGTTTAATCCGCTGCACGTCCCTGTGATGATTCTCTTGCGCGCCTCCTGTCACTGGAACGAAGGTCCAATTCCTTCCTTCTTGATCCGGTGCTCGAAGGTCCAATTCCTTCCTTCGAGGTCGCTGATTCTTGATATCCGGCTTTCGAAGTACCAATTGTGAGGAGTAGTAGACTGTAGCTTGATTTTAATTTAATTGACTTTATACTGGTAAAAGGGATGCTTCAGTAGTATAGGGAAGTCCCATGAAATAATAACACTTGAAGATAATTCACATAATGCTGCGTGAAGTGTGTCTTGATCGGAGGTCGCTGAGAGAATGATATCAAGTTAATCGAGCGGCCATATAAATGATCGCTAGATTATTCCTTGATTGGGCCAATGGGTAAGAAGGGCGTGGCTCAATTCTTACATGTGTTTGGTGTAGGTGTGTTAATGTAAACTGAACAACATTATCTCTTTATTTCAGTAGATACACATTCGTAATACATAATATACATTGATGGAACATATTTTGATTGACAAGTTATCATATAAGATTCTTATTGGAAATTCTATTTATTACAATATTAAACCTATTTTATGAAGCTTTCTATATGTTTGTTATATATTTATTCATGGTGGTTTTACATCTTAATTAACCAAAGCTTCATATCTTATCTTAAATACAATAGTGAGAGCAATTAACCTTATATTTAATTAAAACTAAGAGAAAAGAAATACGATTTTGAACATAATGATTTCTTATTCTAAGCTGATTACTTACTGCTATATATGATCGAGCTAACTTATAATTAATACATAGAGTCCTAACCTACATGCGACACATTAATTGATCCGCATAAATTTTATGACCATAATGTTTTTATGCATAAGTAAGGAATGTCATATAATTTTGGAGCATATCAACCTGAAGCATAATCATTAATCGTCATAATGTTCTTATGCATATCGTGCATTGGCGCATAATACTGAAGAACATAAATATCAAGCTCCTAATTTTTTATTTCAACATCAGCCTGGTTTTCTGGCAGCAGTTCATTTCTGAGGGGGTCGCAGTTCTTTCAAACCTAACCTAACCTACTTTTCTGGCCGATGTTCGTATTTGTAGGTTCACAATTCTAACCTAACCTAACCTACAACAAAGAGGTCAGTGTGGAGAAGGATTTCTATGCGGGGGGCTTCGCCCGCGTGGGGCTTCACCCCCCACACACACATAAATAACAAAACATAATTAAAATACGTATACATAATTTTGTCATTCATTTAAATATATACATACATCTAATATAATATAATACATTACTACACATATTAATAAAAAAATATTTAAGTCGGTTTATATTTTACGGAGAAAATCGGTGAACATACGTACAAAAAGATTCAATATAGACAAACACGGAATCTCTTCCTTTTTAATGTCGATTAAAAATAATAAATAATCATAAAATATATAAATAATAAAAATTATAACAATTAAAAAAATTATAACAATGCGTTGCCCCGCTGCAAAAGTGCCGACCCTAGCCGAATAAAGGCGGAGCGATGGGCGGGCTGGGTCACAATTGCGACCCGAAATTTGTAGGTATATTTCTTGACACGCAGCGCGGAGTGAATCCCCCTTGACATAGGCTACTTTTTATCCCGAAAAAAAGTAGTGTTCCCGTGAGATGAGCGGGTAACACCACGCGGCGCCGCTAGTAATATTAGGTATAATCCTCTTTGTGTGTAGTAAGCCTTATGCGATTCACGCCTATAATTAATGCACACGAACACTGTTGTCTAGATTTAGGGTTACTAAGATCAATTAGGTATATTAATTATGCATGAGTTTTTCAGCCTTTTTTTTATAAATTTACGTACTATTTTAAAATCAACCTGTTGTAAAAGGTACTTAAGGTCGAATTTTGTTGTAACTAGTGGCTGAAAAGCAGTCATGTGTAATTTAATAAAATTTGCTCCGTTGCCCTTCCTTGTTTGAACGACAACAAGGCCGAAGAAAAATATTTAGTTTTATGGTAGAAGCTACGTTTATATAACATGACAATAAATCGACACAAAAAACCAGCTAAGCAGCACATTCTCAGAAATAGGTCACACATCAATAGAAATAGGTGTTATTTTAAGAGGCCTAATTCTTAATTTATTTTATATTATGACAAATATAATATTGATAATTTCGTCCAACTTTTTGAAGTGGATACGAGCCCGATGCATAATAGGTCGTCTAGTCGCACTTCATAATTAATAGGTACGATATTTGTTTCAAAACCTGATAAACCCTGATTGTCTTTAAAGATAATGTACCACGCTACATTCTAAGTCATTAAAACTAGTTTTATTTAGAATCGTATAAAATCTAATAATGCTACTTAATTTAATATAATTATATCATAAAGTTAACATCTCGACAGCAAAAAAATACGTCTAGTTCACATTTGAAGCAAAATAGGTCGTCTATTTAAGATAAAAACTGCTTCTTACATTGTTTAATATGAAATAATATTTTAAATTGTATACAGAATATTTTCTGTCATCTAAAATAACGGACGGCTATAATAAAAAGGAAATTTCAGTGTATATTTTCATTACTTCATAATCATTATTCTATCGAAATGGCACGAGGTAAACCAGTGACTGAAGAAGTGCGGAAAATCATAATTTCCAGTAACAATAATGACAAATCTACATACCAAATATCCAAGGACCTTTCATTGCCAAGATCTACAGTTCAAACGATCATCGAGCATCAACGAAAATACGGAACAGTTTCCTGTTTGAAAAAATCTGGCCGTCCACGTATAACCAGTAAAGCAGAAAACCGAATTCTGAAAAAAAAATATTAAGAAAATTTGTCATGCAAGAGCAGAACTTGCCGTACTATGGCGTGACGCGATTAACAAGAACATTTCAGTCGATACCTGCAAGATTGTAATGAAGAGAATGGGCTACGGTTTCTACACTGCTAAAGAGAAACCGTTACTTACTAAAAAACAGAAAAATAACAGGTTAAAATTCGCCCAAGAACACAGAAACTGGACTGCCAATCAGTGGCGAAAAATAATATGGAGTGACGAATCCAAATTTGAAGTCACAGTTGGCGACGAACGAAGCAAGGTCATTCAAGAAAAAGGAGAGGCATTTCATAAAGTCTGTCTTAAACGAAAGGTGAAGTTTCCAGCATCTTTAATTATTTGGGGCTGTATGTTGGCTCAGGGTGTTAGCTGTCTGCAATTTATAGATGGAACCGTCGATTCAGACAGATATATAAGTATTTTGAAAGCGAGTTTGCTGCCGTCTATACCGAAGTTAAAATATAGAAATGCATTTACGTTTCAACAAGACGGTGCCTCATGCCATACCGCAAATAAAACGATGGCGTGGCTGAAGTCCAAAAAAATCCCTACCATGTCATGGCCGTCCAGCAGCCCGGACTTGTCTCCTATAGAGACTTTGTGGTGGAAAGTTAAGAAAAAGCTGCGACAAGACCCTTCTAGATCAAAAGCTGATCTTAAGGAGAAAATTACTTCTGTCTGGAATGGAATTACCTCTGAAGAGTGTCGAGAGTTGGTAGACACCATTCCGCTCAGGATCAAAGCCGTTTTGGATGCAAAGGGTGACACTACCAAGTGGTAGACGTTCTATTCTGCGTCGGCTAAACTGAAGACGAACTTTTTTGCTAGAATTACATTTGATGAAATAGCGTTTTATTTTTTTTCACTGTGTAAAGTAGTTTTTTTTTCGTTGGTAAATAAAATATAATTTATAATATATTTTATTTTTGTGTAACATATTCTACTAAACATCTAATTCATCATGAAATTTTCGGTTGAAGTTAGGTTAATACATTTTTTTCCTGTCAGAAGAACTCATATGCATTGTGGCTCGTAATACTTTTCCCTGAGTTCTAGGCAGTAACATAGCTATGTCATGCATTTCATTGCGTTCAGTCGATAATAAGTTGATAAAAACAGTTCTCTGCGTGAATTTTGTCAATTTCGAGTAGTTTTTGAAACAAAAATTATCGATGAAAAATTTAAACTGTAGGTTTCAAAATATAAACCAATAAGTCACAATGGCTTAGCTGATAATATGTTTAGAAATTTATGTGGGTCGAAGTATATCCGTATGGATCCCTATATTAAGATAAGATAAGAATAGGGTGCCTATTTTATCGTAAATCCTGTAAATCTCTGCTGTGCTTATATCCCGCGGGAAACCCCCTGGATCTCATATAAAGTTGTGCACACAACGACGTGACATTTACTATTCTTTGAGATTTTTTTTCATGTCTTAGCCCCTATTTTGCCATTGCCATGTAACATAATTTCGTTACGTTGGCGTCGGTTAGTATTTTTTTTTAATTTATACCTTTAAAACAAATCAGACTCTATATATTGACGTAACAACGGCTCACAGCAACAAGCAGCATTACCGTAGGTATATATATAATAGATTGATTTAAATGAATGCGCATGAAACAGTACCAAGTCGGACACGCACGGCCCATCTGTAATTTCCTACACGGATTCAGTTTTTTCTTTTTTTATTGGACGTAATGGCCCCGGTACCACAGGTATTGCTATAAAAGACTACCTAAAAGTATCCCCACTAATTGACTCCTAGATTTGTGCTTGTAACCTTTATTCATACTAATTATCCAGAATTTTTTTTTGGATTATTATTAGTTGAGTTTGTTTTTTATTTTGCAGCTCTGGTTCAATGCATACGAATCACAGAGTAGACACCTGTAACACAATCTACCTTGTAACACAATCTAGACCTTGGCAAAAAAAATCCAAGCTAAATTTGACATATCTCGGGTACTTATAACTACAAAAGTGGTCGAAACCCAAGAAAATTTTCGAACGTGTTTAACATTCTAGGAGCTCCCTCTGCGTACTGGAGGCGATGAGCGCCGGCGCAGCACACCGCTCGACGACGAGCGAGTGGTCATCTCCGGTATGTCGGGATCGTACCCGAAGGCGCGCCATGTCAAAGAACTCTCTGAGAACCTCTATAACAAGGTCAGTTTTATTGTTAACCTTCCGCTATTCTTAAACATTTACATCATTATCAGATTAAGTATTTATGTGCAGCGTTTTTGTGGCAGTGTTTAAAATGACTATACAGTCCGATGCGGGAGCGACAGTGACGTCCGCAAGATTGACATTTTAATAGGGGGTCGTTTAATGATTGGGTTGGTGAAGCGACCTTCCTCTCATTTTGGTGTCTTCTCTTGCGTTTCGGAGCTATAGCCTGAAACCAACTTCCGTCATGAGCCTTACAGCGCTTCATTTACTACGCTCGTTACCTAAAGTTTCCCAATTAGCAGGGCTGATGCCATACGTAAGCATGTCGAGCTTTGTGCGGTCCTTAAAACGTAACATGGGCCTCTCCACTCTTCTCTTAGCAAAAGCAACTTCGCTCAACAGGGTGCATCTTGGCAAGCAAGTGGCATCTATACGGTGCACATGCCCCTGCCACCGCAACCCACGCTGTTTAGTTAAGCATTGCGGTAATGCTGGGGAGCTGTGCAATTTGCAACACTTTCTCGTAAGTGACCCTCTCGCCAACTGATGTTTAAGAATAGAGTATAAGGATGGCATAATTGCATTCCGATCGTGATCAATAGTAATAAGTGTTTACATAGAAAGCATTGGGGCGTGGTCAAGTTCCGAATGGCATTTTTAGGCTGCCTCCGCAGAAGCAGAAAAGACCAGAGATGTGTAAGATGGAGTAATCACATTTCTAAATGCTTTTCTTTCGGGCTTCACGAAGACCTATTTGCTAAATTTATCTGCACTGCTTCAGTAGACATGGAGTTTTTAGTCATTTTCAATTTAGTTACTATTGTTATTCCACATGTTGCGATATAATTAGGTGTGTTAGGAGATTCGATAAAGATGGAGCTTTAAGTAACTATTGTCTACACATACTTTACTGTACGAAGAAAGTTTTTGCTTTCCCAGCCTGTTACAACTAGTAGTCTGTATGAAATACACGAAATGAAGTTTTAATGTGATCAACTTTTTATGTTGAAGGTATGGCCGCTGCTAATAATATTTTCCATTTCGTTTTAGGTCCATCCGATGGCAGAAAAAGATTCTCGTTGGGACTACGATCATCCAGAAGTGCCACAGTATGTTGGTTTGATGCCGGGATTACTACATTTTGACGCTCAGTTCTTCAGAGTGCATTATCATCTCGGTGTGACTATGGATCCTATGTCACGGAAGATTCTAGAACACACTTATCAGGCCATATTTGACGCTGGTGAGCTTTTCTCCTTTAGCCCGTCACCGGAGACATTTATTTCGTTAAAAAGTGATGCACATGCTAGTGTCTCAATTTGCCTTCTGAACAAATTGAGTTTGAGCTATACCGGGTGATCAATCCAAATGGGTCAGTAGGGAGAAAACGAAAACTATAAGAGATAGGGAAATCTTAAAGAAAAAGTTATTTTTCCATAAACCGCACGCATATTTGTATGGAGCGTTTTCAGCTTTAACAGCAATTTCTGACTCTTAGAGCACTCTTGATGTATATACTCTTATAAAGAAATTTGTTGCCCCTAAAAAATAGGATCGATTGACATCTTCATTTTTTTTTCTCCTCTTTTTCAATTTTAACCGGGTTCAATTCCCGGTTATGCATGAGTAATACGAAAAAAAAATTTATGCAGTTTTCAATAAATCTAAAATCGAAGCCACGGTTCCTAAGAACAAATTTGCCTATCTCATAGTTTTCGTTTTCTCCCTACTGACCCATTTGGATTGATCACCCTGTATACATATAACAACACTTTGATGTTTGACACTATTACTGAAAATAACAACAATGAATACAGGTGTTAATCCGGGAAGTCTCTCCGGAAAGAAAATTGGCGTTTACATAGGAAGTTGCCTATCGGAAACTGAAAAGGCTGCATTTTATACTGCAGTTGCTGGAAAAACAGGTTTAGGTATAGCCGGGTACGTAAATATTAGGTACCTACTCTTATCTTCACCAGTGCCTAAATTATTTCCATATAATAATATATCTCTCTGATATCTTGGATATCTCCAAGATCCACTGTATAGCGTTTAGGCGATCAAATGCAAAACGATAAGCACTAGCACAGAATAATACCACTACAAAAGATGCAAAATATTATTTTGTTCTTCGCTAAAGCCGACAAAGGAAATAGAAGTATCTCATTGAGTACTTGAATGACGTGCGACGCTATTGATGGTGGCTCGTTGTCGGATGTGTCATACTTTATGCAGCTCGAATCGCAAACGTGGCATTTGAAGGTGATATTGTCAGCAATGCGTGAACTAAGTGCCTATATATGGGAACGCCAGTCCAATCCCTGCTTCAATCATTCGGGTGATTTGAAAATGAAACAAATATGAACCGAAACAACGATTTTATACCGAAACATTGCAGAAATGCAACTCAATGACCTTGTTGAAGGTTATGCAGCTACACCGCGTTTTCTCTGTAACTTTTTCAAAATAAAATAAAAGAAATACCTTTATTTGTGACATGACCATAGCACATAATTACAAATAGTGACAAAAATTATAAAAATAATAAAATAATACAATAAACAACTATACTACTATGGCTGCTAAGATTACTGTATTGTTCAAAATGTATTTTAGGTGCAATAAATCGATGTTCGCCAACCGTGTGTCATACTGGCTGAACGCCAAAGGCCCCTCGTTGTCAATCGACGCGGCGTGCTGCAGCTCAATGGTGGCCCTGGAGCAGGCCTACCAGGCCATGACGAGAGGTGACTGCGAGGCGGCCGTCGTCGGCGGATGCAACGTCTGCTTACACCCGCAAACTTCCATCCACTTCGGCAGGTAGTACAAATTTTCTCATTTATTGCGTCTCATCATCTAGCTTAGCTAATTAGTACCCACTATTAAATAAAAGCCTCTTCAATGGCACGCCCCTTAGCCCGGTTCTGCATTAGTCTGATCCATTTCGCTGCTACCTTCCAAACATCATTTCTGACCACGAGCTGATTGATGGTCTGCCGACTGATCTCTGGCTTAGTAACTGCTATCACTCTGTCAACGCCTTTTAAATCTTATTTTTAAATTATCAAAGCCTAAGAGAGCTCACAAAAATAAAACACAAAATATGACCAATAATTTTTTTGAAATACTCTGTTCTAATACGAAAAAACTATATTATTGTACAATTATTGAGGAAAACCCAAATAACCGCGTGGTTCAGAAAGATTGGGACGACATTTTAAATGAATGCTACCCGCCTCGTGTTTATTATACTTCGAGATCATTGCTCTAAATATAAGTAACTTTAAAGCCCCAAATGATAGGTACCTATTTAATTATAAATTATAACTTGTTTTCAGGAATATACAGCTATGCAAGGACGGTAAAACTAAATCTTACGACCAAGCTGCCGACGGATGTGTCAGATCTGAAGCTATCAATGTTTTGTTCTTGCAGAAGGCTAAAGATGCTGTAAGGTAAATAAATATATTATGTATATATAAATAATTGGCTGGCAGTGATATACATAAAGAACGAAAAAAATATCATTTTTTTTTCAGAATCTATGCTGACGTAGTTAACGTTAAGACAAAATATGTTTCTCTTAAAAGTAGCGGGAGTTTCAAGCGAGAACCAGAAGAAATTACAGGATTTCTTAAAGGATTTTATGATGAATTACCAATTTCACCCAGAGATGTCGAGTACGTGGAAGGTTTTGGAGCAGGTACGTGAATAATTATCGGCATGTGCCTTTTAATAAAGATATTTATAGACAAATAATACTCGTATTTGCATATTGTATAGAGAACTTAAACTTAAAATAACTTTGCGCTTACCGCCATTAAGTACACTTTCGTTAAAAAATCTTACAGTATAAGTAAGTAGTGCAAATGATAAACAGATTGAATATAATAATTGTGAATATTTTATTTCAGCCGATTATGAAGCTGACAAGTTGGAGTTAGAGGCGATAGATAAAGTATTCTGCTCGGGTCGAACCGAGCCTCTTTACGTCGGAAGTGTCATGTCAAATTTGGGCTACTGTGAATCAGCGTCGGGTATAGCGGGGGTCACTAAGGTCTGAGTAATTTTAATCATTTTCAAAAACGCTTAATGTTATCAAATTCAATGATGCTGGGTGAAGATCTATGATGGTCGTGTCTATCGCTCGATTGATAAAATGAAAATGTATTCGTCTCTATATGACATGTATATTATAGTAAGACACGAACCATTGATCTCATTCATCGTTTTATTTATTGAAGGAACTGTACATTATCTAATGTCTACTTTTTAAATGTTTGTACGGGTGAAAAGATTCTGAAATATTTGTGTTTGCAAATAGAGGCATCAAGAAACTATAAAAAGAGCTTAAATACTTTTAATGCACCCTTTATGGCCAATTCCATAACAATGTTATGCCTTTTGGTTTAGCAAATGCTACTTGTATGGTCCAGGTTCTGCTTGGGTACCACACTGGGCAACTGGCAGGTAACCTGCACTGCGAAAATCCCCGCGAGGATATTGCGGCCCTGCGCGATGGCCGAATCAGGATCCTAACTGAACACAAGCCGATCGCTCGCAACTTTATCGCAGTCAATGGATTATCCATAACCGGTGTCAATTCTCATGTGCTCTTGCATGGACATTATAAACCGAAGGTATGATATCATTTACATATACGACGTATCTACACGTTTAAGAACAATGCAGAAGACCGTTTATACGATTGAGATTTCTTATCTAAATATTTTATCATGGTTTTTAACTATTTAATTTTATCCCCACCGCTATTATTATGTTCTGCGATAAAAGGCGGATAGAATATTTTCTAAGAAAAAACTACAAGCAGTGTAAATATCAGTTAGTTTACTCTTGGGCGGGTTTTTTCATCATCATCATCTCAGCCATAGGACGTCCACTGCTGAACATAGGCCTCCCCTTTGGACTTCCATATATACCGGTTGGAAGCGACCTGCATCCAGCGCCTTCCGGCGACCCTTACAAGGTCATCTGTCCATCTCGTAGGTGGACGTCCTACGCCGCGCTTGCTGGTCCGAGGTCTCCACTCGAGCACTTTACGGCCCCATCGGCCATCTGCTCTGCGTGCTATGTGGCCTGCCCATTGCCACTTCAACTTGCTAATCCGGTGAGCTATATCGGTCACTTTAGTTCGTCTACGGATTTCCTCATTTCTGATTCGATCACGTAGAGACACCCCGAGCATAGCCCTCTCCATTGCTCGTTGAGCGACTTTGAGCTTTGAGATGAGGCCGATAGTGAAAGACCACGTTTCGGTGCCGTAAGTCATCACTGGTAACACACATTGGTTGAAGACTTTCGTCTTGAGGCACTGAGGTATGTCGGACGAAAAGACATTGCGTAGTTTCCCGAACGCTGCCCAGCCGAGTTGGATTCGGCGGTTGACCTCTTTCTTGAAGTTGGACCTACCTAATTGGACCACTTGTCCTAGGTAGATGTATGAGTCGGTATTCCCTTGTTTTGTCTAAAAATTATTTGCCTAATTTCAGTTTGCCTAACAACTTTTAGTATAACCAACGGTTTGCCTAATTTCAGTTTTCATAATTATTGTTTCAATAAATGATCACTTTGTCGAAACTCGTTTAGTCTAATCATCACTTCGAATAAAGTTTGTTTCGTTTAATATTAGTTTAACTAATTCTTATATTGCCGAAAGTTATTTTAACTAATGATTATATTGCCGAATGTTATTTTAACTAATGATTATATTGCCGAATGTTATTTTAACTAATGATTATTTTGCCGAATGTTATTCTAACTAACGACCATCACGTTGAAACTCATTTTATGAACATAACATTTAAGGCAAATCCGACTTGGCTTAGGTTAGGTACGACGACGAGCGAAGCGAGGAGGAGTGTTAGGTTGAACTACGACCCTAACGAGCGAGCGAAGCGAGCGAGCCGCGCAGGTCCGACTTGGCTTACGATTCCTAACAATACGTATTTCACGTTAAGGCAGAACCGAACTTAATGGGTTAGGTTAGGTTAGAACTGCGACCACAACAGAACCAAACTGCTGCCAGTAAAGTAGGTTAGGTTAAAACCGAACTTAATGGGTTAGGTTAGGTTAGAACTGTGACCACAACAGAACCGAACTGCTGCCAGTAAAGTAGGTTAGATTAGAACCGAACTTAATGGGAAACTCATTTTATGAACATAACATTTAAGGCAAATCCGACTTGGCTTAGGTTAGGTACGACGACGAGCGAAGCGAGGAGGAGTGTTAGGTTGAACTACGACCATAACGAGCGAGCGAAGCGAGCGAGCCGCGCAGGTCCGACTTGGCTTACGATTCCTAACAATACGTATTTCACGTTAAGGCAGAACCGAACTTAATGGGTTAGGTTAGGTTAGAACTGCGACCACAACAGAACCAAACTGCTGCCAGTAAAGTAGGTTAGGTTAAAACCGAACTTAATGGGTTAGGTTAGGTTAGAACTGTGACCACAACAGAACCGAACTGCTGCCAGTAAAGTAGGTTAGATTAGAACCGAACTTAATGGGTTAGGTTAGGTTAGAACTGCGACCATAACAGAATCGAAGTATAAATAACACAACGCTTATTGTACAATATAAAAAAAAAAAAAAAAAATATTATGAGAAAATGATGTTTCTGTCGAAACAAAACAAAATGAATTTAACCTATTAACATTGGTCAGTTTCATATGACACGCAGCAGAGAACTAGTTCTGATTGGTTCAATTATTACACTATCAAGCATAAAACACTATTAAAACCTATCACATTATTATACGAGTATATATATTATGGTGGATATTGTAAAGTAGGTAGTTTTGCAGGTAATTGAATATATTTAAGGTGTATACTGTGATTAATAAATAAATAAATAATAGGTAATAAAAAAAAACGTAGAATAATATACCTACTGTGCAAATTAGGCAAACTGAAATTATACAAAAATTGTAGTAGGCAAAATAGCGTTTATAGGAAATGTAATTATATTAGTTGAATAATAGATAAAATGTAATTATATTAGTTGAATAATAGATAAAATGAAATTATATATACAAAAATTAGGCAATATGAAAATTCGGCGAAACAAGATTATGCAAAATGTTCATTAAGCGAAATGACTTTAGACTTAACGAATATTAGGCAAACTGAATAAATATGCAAAGTAATTTTAGACAAAATGAAATTAGGCAAATCAAAATTAGGCAAAAAATTATTAGACCAAACAAGGGTAAACCGTATGAGTCAACAACTTCGAGTACCGAGTTTTCAACAGAGACTGGGATGGGCACAACCTTGGCATTTGACATGAGTTTCGTCTTGTCCATGTTCATTTTTAAGCCAACCCGTTGAGAAACTCGATTGAGGTCATCGAGCATCATGCTGAGTTCCTCCATCGACTTTGCCATGACTACGATGTCGTCGGCAAACCGAAGGTGAGTGATGTATTCGCCATTGATGTTGATGCCAAGTCCTTGCCATTCCAGGAGCTTGAAGGCGTCTTCCATAACGGCCGTAAACAGTTTCGGGGACACAACGTCCCCCTGCCTCACGCCTCTTCTCAATGGAATGGCCTTTGTGCTCTGCTCCTGAACTCGGACCGACATGGTGGCGTTACTATACAAACACTTCAACACTTCAATGTACCGATAGTCAATATGGCATCGCTGAAGTGACTCGAGCACCGCCCATGTTTCCACTGAATCGAAGGCTTTCTCATAGTCCACAAACGCTAAGCATAATGGCAAGTTATACTCTTCAGTCTTCTGTATAACTTGCCGCAGCGTATGTATGTGGTCTATGGTACTATAGCTTCTTCGGAAACCGGCTTGTTCGGGAGGCTGGAAGTCATCAAGTCTATGTTCGAGACGGTTCGTGATGACCCTTGAAAACAACTTATAAACATGGCTTAGAAGCGTGATGGGCCTGTAGTTCTTCAATAGGCTGTTATCACCTTTCTTGAAGAACAGTACCACCTCGCCTCTATTCCATGCTTCAGGCGTTTTGCCCTCGGACAAGACGGAATTAAAGAGCTTCTGGAGGACCTTAAGTACCGGTGTTCCACCCGCTCTCAGAAGCTCTGAGGTGATTCCGTCTTCACCCGGCGCCTTGTTGTTCTTAAGTTGCTTCAGGGCCATCCTAATCTCGTACACTGATGTCCGGGATGTCTTCGGTATAATGTCGGGACAGCTTGGCTCTTGGATCGCCTACCAAGCTGTCAACGGGCTTTGCGACTGAAGTGTATAACTGACCATAGAACCTCTCGATCTCGCCTAGAACCTCTGCTTTGGTCGACGCTATGCTGCCATCTTCCCGTTTCAGCTTGGTCAGCTGGCTTTGTTCAATAGACTTGTCCTTTGCGAACACTTTGGAGCCTTTGTTCTGCTCAATGGTCTCTTTAACACGGTTCGTATTAAAGAGCCGCAGATCATGTCGCAAGGACTTCGATATACGTCTATTAAGCTGCCTATAATGACCTCGCGTCATCGGGAGACTGCAACTGTAGCGAGCGTCGTTCAGCCATGAGGTTTAAGGTTCGATCAGACAATTTCTGAGGTCTATCTTTACGGCGAGGTCTGAAAAACTTAGACCCTACCGTGTGGACAGTTTCCACTAGCCCGTCGTTGATCTCGTCCACTGAGGCAAAGTTCTCCAGACAAGCGAAGCGGTTGGAGAGCTCGAGTTGAAAGCTCTCGGGGTTTTGAATATGGGCCCGAGTAGGTCGGAGCGTAGACTTCATCAGACTGGACCTTTCCAGTTTAACATTGATATTCAGTGTGCCTCTTACGATTCGATGATCACTGCCGGTCTTTACCCTATTGATCACAGACACATCACTGAAAATCCGTTTCTTGTCGGTCATGATGAAGTCAATCTCGTTTCTCGTGGAACCATCGGGACTTATCCAGGTCCATTTCCTGTGAGGCGGCTTCTGGAAGAAAGAGTTCATCATGAAGAGTTCCTCTTTCTCCAGAAAGTCGGCCAGCCTCTGTCCCCTAGGGTTCCGTTGCCCGTATCCAAATTGCCCCACTCTCAACTCATCACCGCTGTTCTTGCCCAACTTTGCATTGAAGTCCCCCATAACAACAGTGAAGTAGGTTTTGGAAGTATGTATGGCCCTACTTACGTCCTCATACATAGCCTCTACTTCCTCATCAGAATGTGACGAGGTCGGTGCGTATACCTGAATGACCTTCAACGAATATCTTTTGGATATTCTGAGTATTAGGTATACCACCCTGCTCGACACACTGTCGATGGTAGTTATGTTGTTAACGAGGGACTTGTGAACGAGAAACCCGACACCGCCTTGGGACTGTTGGGCGCCCTCCCGGTAGTAGAGCAGGTTACCAGACTTCAGGGTTACGGTGTCCTCCCCCTCTCTACGGACTTCGCATAATCCTACAATGTCCCAGTGTAACCTGCTCAGTTCCTCTTCCAACTCGCAAATCTTTTCGTCAGTCCTCATTGTGCGTATGTTGTGTGTTACCAGGGCCAGTCGTCGTGGGGATAGGTAGCCGGATTTCGTCCGGGGATTCTTAGCACCCCCTGCTCCGCCATTACCTTGGCCGCTACCCACGCCAGGGATAGCGGAGCTGCCGGAGACTGGGGGCCTGGTATTAATGTGACTTATCATAAAGGGGGTTTTGCCATACGCGCCACGCTTGGCAGGCGGGTTGGCGCGCGCAGTTTTTTTTTTTTTTTTAAAGGTCTGGAAGACGCTGCTGCCCATCTCCCGGTATATTATTATTCCCTTAGCAGGCTTCTACTGCAACCACGGGGCGATATGGTGGGGGACAATTCTAAGGCCCACCCCACGGCACGGCAGCGGGTTTTTTACTCATCACTAAATAAGTGTTATCCAACACAAACACAATGTGTGTTTCAATATCTATATGTAGATCTTATTAATATTTGTTTTTTTTAGGATTTAAGTAAATATCGGTGTAATATACCCCGTTTAGTGTTACTGTCGGGTAGAACGGACACAGCTGTACAAAATGTAATTAACTATCTAAAATCTCAACCAATAGACGCCGAAGAGTTGGCTTTGATTCAGAATATACACTCTGCCAAAATAAATGGCCACCTTGGAAGAGGATTTACCATTTTAGGTAAGATTTTTGTAAATATTACGATTTAGATAAATAATTGAATTGATTAAAAAGCGATCATAGATAGGATAGCCATAAATTAATGTAAAACACAAGACAAGAAAAAGCATGGTAATTCCTATTTCGGACGGGCTTTGCATTTTACAGTCATCTATGACTAGATCACAGAGTAATCTTAAGGTAAACGAATATATTTTAAACCAATTATGTTCATATAGTGCTTGAAAGATACATAACATAGTCAAATAAAAAAAAGAAAAGTCGTCCCTCCGGTGGTCAAGCTTGTGTGAATCCAAGTTTTGTATATATTAAATCGGATTATAGAAGATTTTTATTTATTCTCATACGAGTCTCATAGAAATTAGGCCCTAGAACCCTTAATTTTGTTTATGTCTACAGAAAAAAATTCGAACTTAAATTTGACTAAAACCCACATAATTTGATTAAATAGTTGAAAATATTATTATAAAATCATAATAATGACTCTTAAAATGAAAACATATTAAAATAAATGCTATAAGTTTTAAGTAATGTTCACAGATACAGATAATGAATTGAAAACCATATCCCTCTCCGAGAAGGCAGAATATTTCGATAGCACTGACCGCCCATTGTGGTTCGTGTACAGCGGAATGGGTTCACAGTGGGCAACGATGGGAGTCCAGCTCATGCGCTTGCCCATCTTTGCTGCTGCTATCGAACGGTATGGATCTTTGTTGATCAAATATTTATGTAAGATAAAAAGAACACTGCCATTGTGTTGTTGGTTCTATAACTACATATTTTTTTGTCACTCAAAATCCATCAACGTAATGCGTAAGTGCAAGACAATTATGCTGACCATTGATCGTGTTTTTGGGTCATCTGATTCTTATTATTTTTGATTGTAGGTAAAGTATTTAATAGCCTTAGTTCCTGATTTTTCTGTTTTACAGTTGTCGAGAAGTTTTGGAACCAAAAGGCATTGATATTGTCCATATTATAACATCTCCAGACAAGAAAATATATGACAATATTTTACACTCGTTCGTGGGAATTGCTGCCTGTCAAATTGGTCTAACTGACGTCCTAGTTGAATTGGGTCTGGTCCCGGATAAGATAATAGGTATTATTCTTTTTAATTAAGTTACGCTTCATTCTCTCCTTCATGTTTCAAATCAACTTCTGCTTCTCTTCTTCTTCTCAGCATATATGCGTCCACTCCAGGCGATCCTACTCCAGGTCGGCCCTGCCGTCTCCAGTGTGGCACTCACTGACTCTGTCATCGTCTCTGCAACATATATGACCAGCCCTCATATATGACTTTTGCTTCTGCGACATATATGACTTCTGCTTCTACAACTCTCTAAATTCATTCTTTAACTTGATTATTAATCTGCTTTCTAAAATCAGGTAAAAATTACCGCAGGACCTGACCAGTCCATATTGGCACGATATTATTGATGGATGACGCCACAACGACACATTTAGTTAGGATATTTTGGAGATATTCATGTGAAATTAGTTCGACATTGAATGGAACCTTGACTTATTTTGACAGGTCACAGCGTCGGAGAGTTAGGCTGCGCGTACGCTGATGGCTGCATGACGGCCGAGGAGATGATCTTGTCGGCGTACAGTCGCGGACTCGTGTCCATTCAGACGCCATTTATCCGTGGCTCGATGGCTGCCGTCGGAATGGGATTCAATGAAGTATGTTCAAACTAATATAGAATTGTTTTACCGAAATGTTAAAATACGTATATATTATGTAAATTACCGTTTTTATCAACCAGGTTTCAAAGATGTGTCCACCGGAGATTGAAGTAGCCTGTCATAACTCGTCGAACTCTAGCACTATTTCGGGCCCAGCTGAAATAATGGCGGAATTCGTTGCTCAGCTGACCGCTAAAGGGATTTTTGCAAAGGAAGTTCCTTGCTCCAACATCGCGTATCATTCTCGATACATCGCCGAAGCAGGTTATTTTACCAAAAATACCGTTTTACCTTTTACCGTTTACCTCTATAAAAACTAGCGTAAAAATTTGACTTTTATCTTGGGTATAGTCTGGCTAATGAAATATTTCTCAAGGTTTTGCCGGGAAATTTAAAAAATCTGCGGCTGGCCACACTTACACAAAGTGTGAACTAGGAATTATAGTTTTGATACTAGAAAATATTTCTGATTTTCTATGCACACATAAGGAAATAACTATAATAATATACTTAAAGAAATAAGTTAAAGATATGTTGACGTGCACTCATAGTTAGCTCACATAATTTCTAACACTATCTACAGCACAGTCAACGACAAACACATATGTTTACACTTTCTAACCACATACAAGGCGAAAATTAAATGTAGTGTAAATAGGACCTAGCTCGATAATACCATGTATTAATCCATCACCAAAAAAAACATAAAGTATCAAAATTATTTATAAAAGACCCACCTACTAAATTGGTTAAATCATAGACAATTGGTAATACCACAAGGAAATATCTGTCAACATTATTTGGCTAGCCAGACTCTATTAATGGTGACAAACTTAGATGTAGGGACCTATTATTACGGTGCTTAATTTACGAATCCAATGTTGTTCATTATGAACTACCTAGAACGATACAACTTGACCGTGTTAAACAGTAAGCAAATACTGTTTTAACAGTTCCATCTATTTTAGGGCCTGGACTCCTTCACTACCTAAAAGATGTGCTCAAAACTCCAAAGCTTCGCAGCGAGCGTTGGGTGTCAACTTCAGTGCGAGTGGATAGATGGAGTGAAGAGAGTGCCAAGTATTCTTCGGCTGAGTACCATACCAATAATCTTCTGGTAAATATGATCATGATTCAAAATGTGGACAAAAAAAACAATCTTAGGTTACGAATTAAATAAGAAATAGATTGAAAGTTTGTCATATTAAGATTTATGGCAAGATAGAAGACGACAAATGGGAATTAATAGCTGAAACCGCGCCGCATCATTGCTCTCTATACATGACTGATGTTAAAGCGGAAAACATTTGGAACATCAATTTTAATTACTGTACAGTTTTTATTTTATTGCCTCGATTTGAATCTCTATTTCAATATTTCTAGTCAACTCGTTTGTCCTGTGGTGAGGGGCTATTATAGTTGAATTTATCTCGCGATAAACAAATGAAGAAAACATCACTTTCTAACAAAAATGTGAGTGCGAGAACGACAGGTTATGGATGTTTTTTGGCTAATGATGACTGGTTTCAGAATCCAGTGCTCTTCGAAGAAACATCGCGGCTGATCCCAAACAACGCGGTATTGGTGGAAGTGGCTCCTCACGGTCTGCTGCAGGCCATTCTCCGGCGCTCACTGCCATCTTGCGTCCACGTGCCCCTCACCAGGCGCGGGCATGAAGACAATGCACGATTCCTGCTTGAGGCTATTGGCAAGTGAGTTGGGATAAACATGTTTGACGGATAAGAATACGACTCTTAGTACAAATTATAGAGAATTTATGCGGTATATGCTATACGTGAATTTTCATCAAACAATGCAGTAAAAACCAAGCAAGTTAATGGTTTTGGATAGCGTCAAAAATAAGTTTTATAATTCATAATATGTATATTTATGAACTTCTTGTAGACCACTTGTTTCTTAGTGATCCAGGATGATACCTAATTGCTTTATTATTTTCAGATTATACATGGAAGGATACTACCCCGATATTCGTGCCATATACCCGAAAGTAGAGTTTCCTGTTTCCACAGGCACCCCTTATTTATCACATTTGGTAGGATGGGCTCATCAAGAAAAATGGTAGGAAAAAAGTTTTCTTTTTTAACTAAGCCCTTCGTTTCCTACATTTTCTGTTTTATACATTTGTTTAAAAGTTAATCGAGGATAAGCTTATATTAAAAAAACAATATTTCATAGGTTCTTGGCGGAATATGCAAATCCGGAACGGAAATCTACTGCGATATGCACTTTCAAGATATCTCTGCATGACGCTGAATATCATTATCTACAAGGTCATCAAATTGGTGGTAAGCAAAATTTGTCAATTACTACTACGTTTGTAAAGGGTTGCGGTCAAAATTCGTTATCCACTTAAGTAAGGAGTAAATTTTTACCTGACGTAAGTATTTTCTGAAATATGATTAAGCGTGGGGATGTTTTATGGGGATAAGTTTTCTGAATCAGTCCTCTACTAACTTCGTGGAATTCGTCGGGGTTATTCTGTGGTTGTTCTGCGCAATCTCTGCTTTTAGCGTGCACTCAACCCAAGAATGAGTAGGCAAGAGGCTTTTTCAGAACACGTCTACTCTAATAGTCGTGGAAAGTGCTAACCGAAGCCGCGCAATGATTTGTTATCCCTGTTTTATTTAATTTGCCCTTAGGCAAAACGCTGTTCCCGTATGCTTCGGCTTTAGTGGCGGCGTGGGACGCGTTAGCCATGACACTATGCACGCCGCGTCGCGGCCGCTCCGTACAATTCCGTGACGTGCAATTTTTTGCACAGCCTGTGCTCCACGACTCGCGTTTGTTGCGGCTTTGTGTGAGTTTGCATCGAGGTACGGGAAGGTTTGAGGTACGTTATCAATGTTATCATTAATGTTTTACTTACATGTAAAAGGAGGTTTATCATAATTAAGTATTTTTTCATATTCTTTTCTGTCAATTTTGTACCGGCTAACGGTAAAGTCTAATACTACCTACTAGAAAGGTAAAGATTTACTTTGTTTTCTAGATCAATGACGACATCACAAAAGTAGCTTCAGGTTACATAGAATTAAAACTAAATAAAACAAAACTCAACACTGAAGTTGAAGAGTCCACTGAAGTAACTGAAGTGAAGAAATTGGCAACGGAAGAAATATACCAGATATTGAATGAAAGAAGCTATATGTACCGGTGAGATTTATAGTTTTATCTAACCATACAGTAATCAATAGATACAGCTATTAAACCAGTAGGACAAATGCACCATAGCAAGAAGAGAGAGGGAGAGAGAGTGCGTTGATGGTATTGTAGAATTGCAACTAGGAAGCAACAATGGTGCTAATTAGGAATGAATAATATTCGTTTGTTTCCTAATAATCATGTAAGTGTCTAGAGTTGATAAGTCAGCTAATAGAATTGCCGAATGAGCGAGCTGACCTTAAAGTTAATAGTCACGTAACAATCAAGTAACAATAAGCTCAATTATTGTTTGATTTGTTAATAACCTAAATTAAAAAATTAAAAACACCCCCGACACAAGTACCTGGTCATCATGAGACCCTTATTCAATGAGTGTTATAGAAAATGCTACTAAAACTTAACATAACTACAAAATTTGGAATTCTTCGCTTCCATATTGGCTGAGATCTTGTCGCTTGTTCCAATTAAAGCTAAATATCTTGGAAACTACTGGCCCTTTTTCCGCCAAGCATAGCCAAGGACCATCTCGACGGACAAGTCTTTCGATAAAAAGAAACGCACTTAAATTGGTTTCTCCGCTTGGGAGCTGCGATGCCACATACAAACACACAGATACACGGCTACGCATAAGATCTGAGTGATTTTCAGTGTTAATCTGCAGGAAGGAGTTCCGGAGCATCAGTGAAACCAACACTCGTTTTACTGATGCACTTGTACCGTGGACGGGCAATTGGGCGGTGTGCCTCGACGCGGTGCTACAGCTCCATATGTTGCGGCAGCCGCACCATAGCATCTCACAACCGGCGTTCATAAGACATTTGGAGATAGATACTGAAACACATGCGACTGTAAGAGAATTAGATCCCTCTCTGAAAATAAGAGTATGCGAAGTTCAAGATTCTTCCAGGTAAAATAGAAGACCTTGTCTTTTTTATAAATCAATTTTGGATTTACCAATTTGTTGGTAGTTATATACGGATGAAACAGTTTTGACCGATGAAACTCAATTTTAGTTTAAGACTAGGTTGACATTTTTGAGTGAATTTTAAAGTTATTAAGGAATATTCCGAAGTGTTTGCCAGGACAGTGGGTAAACCTAAGGAATTTTAAGAAAATGTTTATAGATATTTGATACCTTCTGCAAACCTTTCCTGGAGGTTCGTAGTAAACTTGTTAGATTTATGTGTATGAAATGGTTCGCCAGCGATTTTGACGTATTAAAAATGTTATCTACAATATGTTCCGCTGATATAATCGTCGGGATGTCTTTCTCTGCCAAGATAACAAAAAGAAAAATTTCTACGATCCAAATACCGTCCATAAAATGAGTTTTCATTATTTAGAATAAGACACAATTGCATTTTTCAGATGTGGCGGTATTACAATGAAAGGTATAAAATTTCGTAACGTTGTGAAATCAGATGACTCCCTTGTGCTGAAGATTGACCGAAGATATCAAGTTGGAAACGATTTAAATGTAAGATCTTTAAAATGTTCAAAGACGTGATAATTATATTCAATGTGCAAACAATTCGAATTGTCCTTTTTCATATAAACATGATAACTTAAAATAAACGGGTGCGTCCCATATTATATACAAACTTTTGGTATAATTTCAATTTATAAACATACAAAAGATATAATGCACGATATATATAATAAGAAAATCCATATTTTCATGAAATATAAGGCTTGATAGGTATAACATTCAATTCATATAATATCATATGTTATAATGGTTATTTTGTCTAATAATTTTAGATATAATATGCATTTTGTATAACAATTATGACATATAATATGATATCATTAAAATATCTATCATATAAAATAATATCATTTGACATACCTACCTAGTACCATTTTATAGGGAACACCCAAATACTCCGAAATATTTTATTCCGATTTTGCTTATTCGTTATTCCTAAGAAATAAAATTCCGATCGTTAAAAACCACAAAATTTTATATTCCGAATTTCAAGTCCGATTTTTTTATTTCCGAGAATTATAACATCGAAGAGTTAAAAGCCCGACGTGGCTCTAGCCCGAAAAACAGAATTCCGATTTAGAATTTTCCGAAATTTCATAGCTTTTTCGGAATTTTAACATTCGGTAAAATAAACTTTCGTATTTTCAACCATCGCAATTTTCACTTAAAAAAGATGATAGATTATAGATAGATTCGGATGTTTGAAAATCGGAATAAAAAAAATCGGAGTACTTACCTATATTTGTAAGAGCGAAACGAGCGCAGGCAAGGCAGGTAAAGCAGGTCCGACTTGGCTTAAGTTAGGTACGACGACGAGCGAAGCGAGACCCTAACGAGCGAGCGAAGCGAGCGAGCCGCGCAGGTCTGACTTGGCTTACGATTCCTAACATTACCATTTCTCACCTTAAAGCAGATCCGACTTGGCTTAGGTTAGGTACGACGACGAGCGAAGCGAGGAGGAGTGTTAGGTTGAACTATGACCCTAACGAGCGAGCGAGCCGCGCAGGTCCAACTTGGCTTACGATTCCTAACATTACTTATTTTACCTTAACGCAGATCTGACTTTGCTTAGGTTAGGTACGACGACGAGCGAAGCGAGGAGGAGTGTTAGGTTAAACTATGACCCTAACGAGCGAGCGAAGCGCGCGAGCCGCGCAGGTCCAACGTGGCTTACGATTTCTAACATTACTTCGATTTTTCGAGTAAATGTATATTATATGTAATACTAATTAAGTGTTTTAAATGTTATACCAATAGATGATTATGCACAATGTCATTATACCTACAGTTCATTATATACTATAAAAATATGCATTTTATTGTTATATGTTTCGTTCAGTATACAAATTGAATATTATACCAATTAAATTTATTCCAATTGAGCCTATGTCTAATGAGTGTTATATCTATTGTTTATATATGTTCTATTACTTACCCAAAATAAACCCTACTGTTTATGATAAAAATATGAGATTCTGTCTGTGTCAAATACGATATTTATAATATATTAAGTTTTTTTAACACACTTACGTTGGTATATGACGCTAATGCTTTTTTCTCCTTTGTCAGAAAGCAGTAAACGATAATTCACGAAATGACAAAGTACTACAAAGCACCAAACTGGGAGACTTAGAATCTTTGCACTGGGTAGATGCCTCCGTACCGCAGCAGAGTCCCGGAATATCGGTCAAGGTGCATTTCGCTGGAATTAATGCGAGTGATGTTTTGAAAGCTAATGGAGAAATTCAATTTGAAGATAAACATTATGCCAGTGAAAGTTATTATGGGATGGATTATAGTGGAACTACTGAAAAGTAAGTTAAAATGATATGTCTTTGTATTAAATTCTTCAGCGTTTTTTTTATAAACGCCCCTTTTTAGCTTAAAAGGCCAACTCACAAATCCACGTTTGGCGTTGAGGCGTTTCGACATGACGTGGAATTGTGTTTTGATTGATGGGCTCAAATCAAGTTGAATAAAAAATCTCGATACAAAATTAACATATAACATTTTCAACAGCGGGCAACGTGTGATGGGGGTAGTGCGTGGCGGCGCAGTTAGTTCTTTTGTGCGCGCAGAGCCGGCGCTGCTGTGGCCGGTGCCGGCGCACTGGAGCCTCGAGGACGCCGCTACCGTGCCGCTGCCCTACGCGCATGCGCTCTACTGTCTCGTTAGTATCAACACCCGTTGATTTATTAAACTTGGGATAAGGAAAACAAAATAATAGATAAACGTAACACCAAAGTTAGAACAATATTTCAAACAACGTTTACTGACGCTTCATGGGCCACCAATATTCCATCTGGCTAAATGATCACATATTTACGGTAGAGTTGAGATGAATAGGGAAGGCACTTTAGATGTCTTTATGTATACACTATAGCCACAAGTAAATAACCAATCATGAAGTCGATCATGTTTGGTTATTTACTCAGTCAAATACACAGGTACTTCTACTTATTGATACATTTAGAAACAATTATCTAAATAGTGATTGTCTATCGAGAAAACCTTAGACAAGCAATCACAACTCGGGCTTTTGTGACATGTTTGACTTGAGACACTACATTTTCCAATAGTGATTCATAGATCCCAATGGTGTTTTTTTTTATACAGGGCATCAGATCTAGACTGCAGCCTCGCTCGAAGATTCTGGTGAGCGGTGGCGCAGGTGCTACAGGGCAGGCTATCATTTCATTGGCACTTCATCGTAACTGCCGAGTCTTCGCAGTAGTCCGGGATATATTTAAAAAGCAGTTTCTGATTAAAATGTTCCCGAAATTAAATGGTGAGCATCATTGGTCTTCGGGTTGTTTTCGTAAAAGGATCCTGTTTGAGCAGTGGGAACTGTCACGTCAAAATATAGATGATACTAAATAATAATAATAAATAACTTAATACTGTGACGACTTACACTAAAACCATTATCTTACAACAATGTGTAAACGGGTATATGTCACTCTGCAGATAAGTCCCTAATAGGTAACGCTAACGACAAAATTAATTTGTTGATCCGCTTTTAAATGGTTTTTTCAGCTTATTGTCAAAAATGTTCGGTTTGTTAACGACGCGTGTCGGTTGCTTTAACAACATATTTTATTGGTTAATATAACGATCAAGTGATGTAATAAAAAATATCTAATAACCTTTGGTATAAAGAAAACAATACCTTTCAAAGCTCACAACTCTCAAACATTATATCAAATCTAGCTAATATATAAAACCTTCTTAAATCCATCATTACACAGCCATTGTTAACATTTCAGCTGACGACATAGTTTGCTGTCGAGATGACGCCTTCGAAGATCGTGTAATGATTGCTACTAAGGGTGTAGGATGCCAATATGTTATATGTGGAAAAGGTGACACTAAAGATGTAAGTAAACAAAATTCCACTTGACGACCGAATTTCATTACGTACCTATGGTGTTGTTACTTAATTTATAATTTTTAATTAGTCTGCGGACTTTACCTATTTAGATTTTTATTTATGAACAACTACTGCCAATTGAAAATAATACATTCCTTTTTTTTTATAGGCCTACTTAAGATGCTGTTCTGGTTTTGGTTACACCTTCGACATTCACCAAGTTAGAGGAAATGAAGACTTTTCCTTCAAAATGAACGCATTGACTATGGAAAGGGCCTACATCCGTGTAGATTTTGCAGGCATTTTTGAAAATATTGGAATACTCAAAGTAAGCATACAATGAGGTTATTTGGTTATTTGGACATAAACATGCGTAATTTGCATATTTAATAAGGAAAGCTTCATGCCCTTCTGACCCACGGCACACCGACAATGCTCAACTGTTTGAGCTATTTGGAATTTGAATTCCCCACAGCACTCCTAGTTGCTCGACGGGGAAAATACATTTCTATAATTGACGCTTCATTATAATTGGGAGTTACTTACTTCATTGTACCTACTTAGCACAAATTGGTCACATACGAGACTCAACTAGTGCCTGGTACAACAACTCAATGTTGTACCAGGCACATAACCTTACAAACCTCTTTACTGAAATATCAACCTTCATACTTGACTGTGTTCATTACAACTGAAGAAATTTTAGATATAATAATTGTGACAAAAAATTCATGAGAAATCATTTCCAGAAGCTGCAAAGTTTGTTGGCGGAAGGTATCAGTACTGGGGCCATACGTCCGCTGTCGCGCGTGTGCTACGCGCCGCACGAGGCTGCGCGCGCGTTCCGTCTACTGGCTGCCAGTCAACACCGCGGCCGCGTGCTCATTAGCATACCGCCCACTTTCCAAATAACCACAGAACCTAGGTACTGTAACGGGGGTGCAGTAATAAATTTCCTTTATTAAATGTAACCACCACTACCTCGCACCTCCACCAATTCTAGCGGGTGTGCAGTTTAGTGGTGGTTAAATAAAGGACATTAATTTTGATATGTATTTTATATTGGAAGTTTAACACAACTGCTCAATAACATGATGACGATGATGATGTCCTCCTTGACAAATCCGTTAACGGCGACAACCTGTCAACTGTTTCTGGCGTGTGCACGCTCGTGGCCTCTGAATTCTAGCTTGTTCACGAACACATGATTACAAGAGGGATAGTATAGCTGTCCGTCAGAGTAGTATGATGTATAGTTCTAGGAAGGCCTGGGTCGCGCCTTTCGAAATTCGCGATTCGCATAGAGGTATTTAAGGCCGAGCAATTGATAGCCTTCCAAGTTTGTCTTCACAGCCTTCAGTCATTCCAACCTATGTGTCGTAAGCTCCTCCTACGAAAACATAATGTCATAGCCAGAATGCCCGGATGCTTTTGTCGTGTGACAGTGACGGCCATAATTTCGAATATTCAAATATATTTTTGAGGGAAGACGTCCATATTGCTGAACTCGAGTTAGAGTTAAGTCACATTAACTGGCATGTTTTGGGTTTATCTGAGGTTCGAAGACAGGGGAAGGACCTGATAACTCTAAATTCCGGTCACTTACTCTACTATCGGGAGGGCGATAGGATGTCACAAGGCGGGGTGGGTATTTTGATCAGCAAAGTCCTCTGTAACAACGTGATTGAAGTCAGCAATGTGTCTACGCGGGTAGCATACCTCATTCTTAAACTCACGAAAAGGTATTCTCTGAAGGTGGTCCAGGTATACGCTCCAACGTCGTCATACTCTGATGAAGAAGTCGAGGCTGTGTATAAAGATATAGCTACGGCCATTCACAAAACCACCAAGAAGCACTTCACTGTTGTTATGGGGGACTTTAACGCCAAAGTGGGAGTACAAGAACGAGGTGAATCAGTGATCGGTTCGCATGGTATTGGTGTCAGGAACCAAAGGGGTCAGATGCTGGTTAAGTTCCTCGAATCCGAGAGGCTCTTTCTGATGAACACGTTCTTTCAGAAAAAGTCTCAACGAAAGTGGACTTGGCGGAGCCCCGATGGGGTGACTAGAAACGAGATTGACTTTATCATGACGAATAGGAGGTATATATTCAAAGACGTCACAGTGATCAATAGGTTTAATACCGGCAGCGATCACAGACTTGTTCGTGGCACTCTGAATATAGACTCCTGTATCGAGAGAAATCGCCTGATAAAGTCTACGCTCCGGACATCACTACATCATATTGTTGCGGGATCAGAGCAATTTCAACTGGAATTGCAAAACCGATTTAACCTGCTGGATGCTACTGAGGACATTGATCAAAGTATCCACGAGTTCACGGATGCTTTGCGAGCGGTAGGAGAAGCGTTCTGCCAAAGGAGTCGAGGGAGTAAGGGGTCCAAGATCTCAGCAGAGACAGCTGAATTAATGCGACAGAGACGAGAGATGCCGTCTGATTCTTCAGAATGTCACCTTCTCAATAAGCGTATAAAAAAGCAAATACGCTCTGACTTGCGTAAAAGCCATACTCGAGAAATCGAGGATGCAATCAAGCGAAACAAAGGCTCAAAGGTATTTGCTAAGCAATTGAGAAGGAGTCATCTGACGAAGCTGACGACATCTGATGGTCGAGTAATAACATCCAAACAGGACCTACTCGTCGAAGCTGAGACCTTCTGTGGACGCCTATACTCTTCTCATGCACCAAAGCCCATAATATCCGCCGTAGAAGATAAACGTGCCAAATTAACCCGCCACTACGGACGAGCTACCGGACTTCGAAAATGCCGAAATTGAGAGGGCTCTCGTGCAGCTTAAGAACATTAAATCCCCTGGAGACGACGGTATTACATCAGAGCTGTTAAAAGCTGGAGGACGCCCAGTCCTTGACCAGCTTCGAAAGCTGTTTAATACCGTACTCCAGAAAGGTACAACGCCCGAGGCGTGGTCTAGAAGTGTAGTTATCCTGTTCTTCAAGAAAGGCGATAAAACGCTCTTGAAGAACTATCGACCGATATCACTTCTAAGCCACGTCTATAAGCTGTTCTCGAGAGTCATCTCAAATCGTCTCGCCGGAAGGCTCGACGACTTCCAACCTCCGGAACAGGCCGGGTTTCGGAAAGGCTACAGTACCGTGGACCACATTCACACCTTACGGCAGATTGCGAAAAAGCCTTCGACTCCATCGAAACTTGGGCCGTTCTTGAGTCGCTTCAGCGATGCCAAGTCGATTGGCGATACATCGAGGTGCTGAAATGCTTGTATAGAGCCGCTACGATGACCGTCCAAATCCACGATGTCCAGACGCGTCCAATCCCATTACAACGCGGAGTGAGACAGGGAGACGTTATCTCTCCGAAACTGTTCACGAACGCTCTGGAGGACGTATTTAAAACACTGGACTGGAATAGACGGGGCATCAATATAAACGGTGAATATATTTCACACCTTCGATTCGCCGACGACATAGTCATCTTGGCTGAATCGCTGGAGGACTTGTCGGAGATGTTGCGGAGCCTAAATGTTTCTTCCAGACGGGTGGGTCTGGGAATGAATGTGGATAAAACTAGTTATGTTCAATTCATTCGTAGACCCAATACCGATCACCGTCGATAATGTTAGCATCGAAGTTGTTAAAGAGTACACGTACCTAGGCCAGATGGTCCAGTTAGGTAGAAACAACTTCGACAAGGAAGCTGACAGGAGAATCAGGTTGGGCTGGGCAGCATATGGGAAGTTGCGCCATATTTTCCAGTCATCATCACTGCCCCAGTTCCTTAAGTCCAAAGTCTTCGACCAGTGCGTCCTTCCGGTCCTTATTTATGGGGCCGAGACGTGGACACTAACAAAAGGCCTCGTCCACAAATTTCAAGTTGCTCAGCGAGCTATGGAGAGGGCTATTATGCTCGGAGTTTCTCTGAAAGACAAAATCCGGAACCAGGAGATCCGACGGAGATCCAAAGTGACCGACATAGTCCTAAAGATATGCAAGTTGAAGTGGCAGTGGGCGGGGCATATTTGTCGTAGAGCCGATGGTCGATGGGGCAGACGAGTTCTAGAGTGGAGACCACGAACGACACGCCCTGTAGGACGGCCTCACGCCAGGTGGACCGACGACCTAAAAAGAGTGGCGGGAAGCGGTTGGATGCGGAAAGCTGAGGACCGGGTATGGTGGCGCGAACTGGGGAAGGCCTATGTCCAGCAGTGGACGACTCCGGGCTGATGATGATGATGATGAAATATATTTTTATACGAAATCTAATGTGCTCTGCTGTCACCGACTAATAAGGTCCTTACAGTTCACAGTGTCATTAATAATGCTGTGCATTGCATAGGTAGATTTTAATAATTTATTTAATATTTACAGAATCGTTTGTTCCGGGGAGCGTAGCCAGTTGATAATCAGCGATGACGAGGGACTAGCTGTCCACCTCACCACCAGGCTGGTGCAGCGTGGGGCCAATGCACTGCATCTACACTTAGCACAAATTTCAGGGCGCTTCATTCTTGCACAAGAGTAAGAAACCATAAACCTATGAACAGTCAGCTGTAAAAAACGTGACCTCTTTGGTCTACTAATATATGTATGTCAGAATCACTATTCTCGGCAACTGACTGTACTTTAATTCAATACTAACACAAGCTACTGAGCCCGAATCTAAAACTGTGTCAGTCTAGGCTGAAGTACCGCTGGAAAATTATTTTTATCGCTAATAATATGGTAACATAAGAAAAGTTCATCTGCATCACAGTCGTGAAATGTTGGATGATCGGTAGTGAAATTACAGATAAACATGCGAGAAAGGGGTCTGCAGAAAATCTTGTAGGACCAGAACCATGTGTGGAACTCTCACAGGAGACCACAAAAACAGCCAACTAGAACTAGTGGAAGAATGTAGCACTCAATGGGGTACTCAAAGCTATTAATGGAAACAATAAAATCATTTCTTGGTCTTTCTGACAATACAAATTATAAGATGTGTGGCGAGGAGGCAGAAATAATGAAGCACACACTGTGCGGATGTCATGCCCTCGCCAGTCTTAATATAATAAATAAATTCAGTACTGGCTATCCTAAACCGAAGGAATTCTAGACACTGCCAATGGGTTCGATCTACTGATATAAGTATAGAGGTGGTGGAACAAGCCATTGAGTAGATACTACTGGGTAGTTATACAAAAGATCCCACTGGGCCGAAGTGTATAGTGAGATAAGCTCGGCCTCTTTGAATGATTCTGAGGTTACACATTGCTTGTTCCTTTCACTGCCCCAAGGATCAGTCGAGATGGCATTGGAAGTAGCACTGCGTGATTTTGAAGACAATTTGTGCAGATTTTATGAGGACTAGCAAAACGCTAATATTATTGTTAACGTGGTTATTATTAATCAAACAATTCAAATTTTCAGAAACAGCAAATTCTAAAAGCAGTTTTATCCACAGGTCATGGAAAACACTCGGTGTTAATGTTGTGAGATCTTCAGAAAAACTCTCAATCGAGAATGTTCCGGTTCTATTCAAACGAAGCGTACAACTGGGCCCTGTAGAAGGAGTATTTATAATGATAACAAAACCACTGACTGACCAGACTCACCAATATTATAAATCTTTGTTAGCGAATTTAGACACTGAGGCAAGAAAACAATGTCCAGATATGAAGTAAGAATTTTAATATTTAACTATCTGTTTATAAGATTTAATCCATATTCCATTTGTTAAATCCAATTCCATTGTTAAATCGGTTAAACGATGTATCTATAAATTTCAGATTCTTCACAGTGATTGGAGTCAATAACTCAGTGGGAGAACAAATTTGTGTCTCTAGAGCAGGAAAACAGCTACCAGCAATGATGCTTTCCGTAGCAACGGATACCAAAGTATGTCCCTTATTCACGTGTAGCAGATGCAGTAGAGTAGATTTTAACCTCGTTTTCAAAATTTTGTTGCAATGTATTTAATCACTAGCATATAAGATTATATCCATATTTTATATCCTTGGCATAGTAAATATAAGTAAAATCTGTCCAATATAAGAAAATACTTCACAGAAGTAAAAGAAATTAATAACAACTAAATAAAATATTTTAAATATAGTTCACGAAAAAAGATCTTTATTGAAAATAATTGAGAACATGAGAGGAAAGATCTCTTGCGTCACGGTTATTATATTAAGACTATAATAGAAGGAAGAATAGAAGGGAAAAGAGAGAGGGGAAGACCGAGAAGGATAATGGAGCAAATAAAAGAAAAAGTAAATGTTTCATTATATAAAGACGTAAAAGAAAAAGCGGAATGTAGAATAAACTGGAATTTACTCCACCGATAAGAGCCTAGCTCTTAAATATATGATGATGATGAAATAAAATATTATATTTTAGAAACGAAATGTTAAGATATAATAAACTGGTTCTAGCGTATTATTTGGATAGTTCTGTAGTTTCATTTCAATTGTCGTTGAAATTTCACATTTGAATTGAGTAAGCTGTTTTTTGCTTGCAGGCTGAAGACGCAGTGACATTATCAGCAAGTTACAGTGACATTGTAAGTGCTGTCGAGAAAGGTTTGCAGACCATGCAACCTGTCATTGTTGCTCTACATTCCACTGATAGTCAAGGTTCTCTTTCAGAAAAAATAGCTGCAATAGCAGGTATGTTGACTTATGTCAATTTACTTCTTACCTCATAGAAAATGGCAAAGAACCCAAACAACTCAAACGTAGAGCTATCTAAAGTAAAATTTTGCCATTGCTGGTCGCAGTTCCTTTTTATATTTTCGATGTTAGAGATAGAATAATTTTTACACAGTACAAAAATCTCCTATGAACTTAAATTAACCTGAAATAGCAATTAAACAAATAATAAAAGATCAAAGAGCACGTAAGAGGAATTTGAATGCTTTGGGACTGAAAACTAATAAGTAAGATTGTTAAAAATTATCTGCGGAATCTTATGTTCAAGCTTTATTAATTACTTTTTATAGTCGTAAAGCTAATTACCTGGCCAATAACAATAATAGTAGTTTATGCAACTGATACATAATAAGAGGCCTTAAAACACGAGTGCGGTTTTATGAAACGAGCGTCAGCGAGTGTTTTAAGGCCTAATTATTTACAGTTGTATACCTACACTACTTTATCTACACACATATCATAAGTACTCTAAGATGGGTTCAGAAGCCGTAAGGAAATGACCCGCACCACTAGTGCTACCTGTAAAATATCTAAAGGCTACATTATACTAAAAATGCAGTAAGAGATAAGTCTGAACAAATACATAAACAGATTATTTATTGTAATAGTTGTAATTGACATTTACATTGGAACAATATTTTCAAATAAAATGTAAATTACAAACAACTTTTCACAAAACGAATGATTCACAAAATCATATTCTCATGCCACTCGAGATCAAATGTCGTGCGGTTTTTATAAAAAACCGTACTGAATTGACGTTTCGTATCGATAACAATATAAATATCTATGGATACTAGAATACAGACCAACTTGTGTTTTGACAGCTGTTCCTAATTTAAACTCGTAACCTTACAAACACCGGTACTGTAATAGCATTACCTACAGAACAGATTTTACCTACTACCACAGACTTCAAAGTTCCCATAGTAAATTTGGTTGTAATAATGCTGGTCATTTCCTACGGTTTCTGAACGCATTTTAGAGCACTAATGATATGTGCGTAGATAGAAATAATAAATATCCCGTTGATACCTGTAGGTTATACCAAACATTTTAGTAATGAGTCATAAGTTTCGTAGCCGTCGTCTCAATATTTCTTTTACATTTTCTAGGTGTTGAGATATCTGAAACAAGCGATAAAACCAAGACTTTGCAAGATTTGGGTATAACTTTGGATAAATCACAGTTGGTATCAATGTTTTTAAAAGACAAGCAAAATGTTTGGATCAGCAAAGAAGAAGTGCCACTGCTGACAATAGAAAGGTGTGTAACCAATATTATGGTTAACTATTATGATCTAATGAAGATAGCAGACAGCTTTCAGCTCCATTAATACCAAATATGTATCACAACAATAGTTCATGATAACTTATTGTATTTCAGAATACGAGAAATAGAAGCAACCTTGAAAGAGTCAGATTATGTTTCTGCTCAAGGCTTGAAGGCATTTTTTCCTTACGTGTACTCCGATGAGCTTATGGCCACGATTGACTCAGTGACTGTGCCGACACTCACAATTAGCAGTGACATGGTTTGTAACAAAATAATAAATGACGTTAGTACCGTGGCGGTTGGGGCGGCCCTTAGTGTGGGACTCCACCTGTGTGGACACTTTGGCACCTTCACACATTGCAACAACGTGCCAAAATCCAGGTGGGGCGGCCACAAACGCGGAGGCGGCTAAACGCCGAAAATATATGTGTTTGGGTGACAACTATATTTTCGTGCCGTTTGCGGTAGAGACTCTAGGCCCATGGGGCCCAGCCGCTCATAATTTGTTTGATTCCCTTAAAAAAAGCTAATACGAACTACTTGTGATCTGTGAGTATTGCTGTGCAGCGGGGAAACGCCGCCAGCATCTTGGGATCATTTCCGCCAATGAGCGACCTTGGCTAGAGTTGGTTAGTGTAGGTTTTAGGTTTTTAAATTGTTTTACCACTTAATCCGCATGTTTTTTTTAATAAATATATGTTCAGTTTCTTATAATTAAAACACATTGCGGATGTTTAGTATAAATAAAATGTATTACGTACTTACCTACAAAAATTGGCTATACCTACAATCAAATAGTTCTGATGTTAAACCCTAGTTCTCATGGTGTCGTAAATGCACATCTGCTGTCAATAAAAGCACTCATGAAAAAAGCACCAACAACTACTAAAGATACCCTCAATGTCTACATCACACACCACAAAATGAGGCCTGTCCAGCAAAGCATATTTATTCTTCGACCGGCTCACCCAAATAGTAAATTTTGATACTTAATGGCCTTCAGTTTTAATTTGACTTTTTTTAGCGAGACGATGAATTCTCCGCCGAGACCTGTCTGTACATAGTGCCAGGTCTTCAGGGTCTGCACCAGCCCTACCAGCGCCTGTGCGAGCAACTGCAGTTAGCAGCAATAGTGCTCCAACCAGGACTTGATCATCCCGAAGAGCCGATTCGGGAGACGACAGAAAGATATGCCAAGGTAACACAGGATTCACTGTATAAAACACACTAGTCTTGTATAAGTTTCGAAATAAAGTACATTAATTTGTATTTTGATTGATTTCTTATTGTAGTCATCTACTACCGTGCTCATTATCGATGATTATAACTTATCATTTATTATATTTATTATATATTACATACTATAACTAATTGATATTTTCTTACACATTTTCAGACATTCCTGAGAAAAAATACAGGAACCAATAAGTTTTATTTATTGGGACATGAATTCGGCATAATTCTTGCTCTCGATCTAGCTGCTATATTGGAAGACCACGGTAATAATAAAAAAAAAATATTTCCCTATTTTCATGAAGACGCTTAAATCATGTTAACTGAGAGGATATATTATAAAGTAGTAGTCAAACGGCATTAATTGCTTACTTATTTATATTTTTTTCTAGCGTTATACGTATAACAAAGAATAATATTAAGGTTAATAACCTTATACTATTCTGACATTGAAATATTAAACAAAGATTATGTTATTATTATTTTCTCTAATGTCGAACAGGTATGTCGGGCACCGTGTTCTGCCTGGGCGGTGGACCGGACGAATTCCTGGACGAGCTGGAGCGACAACTGCAAACAGAGTGCGCCGGCGCCGCGGACTCGGTTCAGGCGCTACAGCGGGCCGTGGCGCGTCACATGTGCGCACTCATGGGCGTGGTATCCCCGCAACTCGACGCCACACTTCACAGTGCAGCTACATGGCCAGATAAAGTGGAGGCGAGCGTGAATGCGTTGCGCGGACGGGTGGCTCACTCCACCCAATATGCGCGCCTGTTAATTGAGGCGGCGTACGCGCGCGTGACGCAGGCGCGGCGTCACAGAGAGCTCTCTTCCGCGCCGCGCGTGCTGCGCTCGCGCGTGGTGCTACTGCGCTCGCCCCCCGGCTCTGCGCAGACGCCGCACCCGCTGCAGCGCTACTCACAGCTCCCCCTCGCCGTGCACGACCTGCGCGCGCCACTCACGAGAGCCGCAGACGACTTACGAGCAGCTGCCATCATTAACCATTACCTTGACGATGAAACAAAAGAGTATTTCGCTAAGAAAGATCTCTGTCACACGTATTTGATGAATATCGAATCGTTCATTAATAACCCTGACAAAGATGCAATTCGTCATTTTAGAAAAAGTCCGAAGAGATCTTAAGTTCTGTTGTTGATTTCGTTTAGGTGTTAGAAATGATAACATAATAATATTTATATTTATTACTTAACTTGTTAAGCAGTGGCAGCTTCCTCGCTCAACGTATCAGCATAGCTGTTCAGCGAGGAAATGCTGCCAGCATTTTCGGTACCATGCCGCAGGGGAGTAACTTTTTGAATTTGTTTTAGTTTATTTTAATTTTAGGTTTTTTGTACATAGTTGTTACTTGTTAAATATATGTAGGTATGCATTTTGGAATATTGTTTTATTTGCAGTTTTTCGGGGAGCCTGGTTTGTGCTATGACACTTACAACCACTAATGATTCATTGAATGTAAGCTTGTTACTTTGTAACTTTTTTGGTTTTGTTCGTTTATATGCGTGCGTATCGTTTTACGAATGAGACCAAAATCTACTGAGTGTCATACTGAATTCCCAATAAACATTTAGGCTAATAAATGCTTTAGGTCAGTCTATTAACAGTTGAAGTATTTATAAATGCTGATCAACTGAACTTTTCATACAAAGCAGCTGGTTTAATTATGTCGTCGAGAACAAAAAATACTAGGAGGTTTCTCGATAGCATTACAAAACACCAGAAATTACAGTTTGAGATACTCCCGGCTCCATTACGCCCTTGCCTTAGGCTCGAGCTGCAAACCTTCCTCGACTATAATGACCCACTCAGGACACTTGTATCATAACCATAATGTAAAATGGGTAACCGTGTTATTGTAAACTATGACAGTCTTGCCCTTACGTGTGATGCCATCCTGACAGGAACGCTTCTCTGTCCACACTTGTTGGAATGCACCATGCTAGTCAGCTATAGAGTTACACAGGGATATTTCATGAGTAAGATCGGCTGCCGGCTATGGATGGCAGTATGGATGGATATAGGTTTATTACTCACACACTTTTATATTTACTCCAAAGGTCAAGAGTTCAATCTTCATCTTCTTCATGTGCCATCTCCATCCCGGAGGTCGGCGACCAATTGTCAGTATGTCGATCTATCTGTAGTCATGCGAATTTGTTCCTTCTTGCGATGCACTGGCTGTTCACCGTTGCATTCTTTCTTACCAATCACAGAGGCGTTTACGCAGGTCGGTCAACCTCACTGATTGCATTAGACAAACCCTTTGAACGAATTCAATAAATAATTTATATGAATAGCTACAAATAAATAAATATTCGACAACCTCACACAAATCAATCTAGTTCCACAGTAAGCTCTGGTAGGCTTGTGTTATGGACACTAGATAAAGAACAGGCCACTGGCTTTACCAATACCAAAAGGGCTAATCCGATGTTCGAAATTCAACCGCCCTTTGTACCGCTGGCCCTCTCGATCTCCTGTCAACCAACCGTCGGCTCAGGTAGCCGACGGTCCTTGGTTCGAATCCAAGCAAGGACGAATATTTATGTGATGAACTCGAATATTTTTTCCTAGGTCCTCTCTAGCCCCCCTCTCTTTCTTCCACTCATCCTACGATGCTTATATTATTTTTTTCTTGTTTCGTGATAAGTTACCAAAATCAACTTTTCGGGGAAACCGTACAAAAACACCAGAATTAATAAAACTCATGAATTCAAACTCAATTTTTCGCAAGATAAAGCACTATTTTCTTCGGTTTCCGCGACAGTCACACATTTAAATAAAACAATTTAAACGGATTATATCGCGTATATTAATAATTAGTTGAGCCTCCCTGACGTTCCGGTACCTTTACAGATACCGTTGTCAAAGGTTGACTGAGAAAAATTCGATTTTTCTCTATCAAAGTTAGTTAGTTAGTAAGTGTCAGGTACGCTTTGGGCGCAAGATACCACGCCTCAACCAGAAACCCCGTGTGAAGACTCCTACAGTCGAGCGTAAACCTTGCGGTCCTGCCATATGTGAAAGGGGTCACATATAGGATTGGTAGCATCTTGAAACGAGCTTCCATTAAAACATATTTCAAGCCGATGAAGAAGATGTCTCAATACCTGAGGCCCGTGAAGAGCAGCATCCATCTGCAGAGTGCTGGTGTTTACAAGCTGGACTGCGAGTGCGGTCTGTCATACATTGGCCAAACGAAACGTAGTATAGCTACACGGGTTAAGGAGCATATAGCCGATATCAAACACCGTTGTTGTAACAGGTCTGCAGTCTGCGATGCTAGCATGTCATGGACAAACCAAACCATTCAATTAAATTTGATAACACTTCAATCCTTGCCAGAGAGAAACGATACTTTCCCAGAATGTTCAAACCATCTTCTCTATTGAAATAAAAAAATATCCCAATTTCAATAGAGAAGATGGTTTGTCATTACCACCGGCTTAGGATCCTGTTGTTCATCTTATCAAGGATCAAGCAAGACACAAAACTGGAAATCCTGGGCCTCGAACGGTGTACAACAAATTATTGTTAAAAGTAGTATATATAGAGTATTTGTTTAAAGGTATAATAAGGCAATCTGGGAGTTTTCTTTCGGCGGTTCTTTCTCCTCAGTAAGCCTTATAGTGAATCGCTGGTAGATATTTTAAATAAAATAATTAATGCCCTTCTGGCACATGTGTAACTGCCTTTACACATTAGGCCCATCTGGCATGTATGTACACTTTATTTTAAATTCATATTTATAAAATGGGTAGTTCGCACCACGTTCGCACAAATTTATATTTATATTTATATTTATTTAATACCATTAATGTTAGCACTAACAGCTATACCTTACTTACATGCAAACTGGCAAATTAATCTTAACATGAGAGGAATGAATGTATACATTGGATAATATTAATACCTAATAATGTAACTTTGACAGAGAAAAATTGTGTTTTTCTCAGTCAACCTTTGACAACGGTATCAGTAAACGTACCGAAACGTCGGAGAGGCTCAAATAATTGAAATACCTACACGATTTATTCCGTTAAAATTGTTTAATTTGCGTACGAATTTTTCAAAAACGCTAGTATTCACAAAACAAATACAAAACAGATTAATTCAAACCCAATTTTTCGCAAGATAAGCACTCAAAAAGTGCTACAACGCTTGCCAAAATCGTAAACGCAGAGAAAAGAATCAAACAACAAACATTGCACAGCGTTTCCGAACTCATCTCGCCAAATATGAAATAAGTAATGATATTGCCTTTGGCAGTATGCGCTAGCTCCATAGTCTGGGAGATGTCTCCGCGAGTTACATTTTAAAAAAGGAAATAGGAGCCAAGTAGGACGAAACGGTTGACTTCAGTAAAGATCTTAGAGCATACACCACATTGCGTTTATCACGTGATAAATAAATGATAAAGCATCTGTCACTCACACTCGCTTACTGTTTTGTCAGTAAGCGAGTGTGAGTGACAGATGACGCTTACTGACAAAACGTGACAGATGCTTTGACGCCTTTCGAACTATTTTTACCTCTGCCAATCTCATTAATTTCCTTACGATAAATATCATGTCCGTTAAAAATTTTCTCGAAGCTGAAATAGATCCGCTTCATCAATTCCGCCTTTGACAAAATAGTTTGCCTTGAAATCGGGTTTGGCCGATAACTTCAAGTTATAGGACAGTGAACCATGATTTCATTTCACACGTGTATAAGCCTAAGGCAAGGTACACATCGCCTAAAATCGCGCAGTAACTAGGATTACCATTGACAAGTACCTAGTATACTTAGAGCATTTTAAATACAAAGCTAGTATAGGATTTTTACAAATCAGTGAATGAAATAATGCATAGATAAGCTTTATTTACTATAAAAATATAAAATTTACTATAAAAGTAAGTATAAAAGGTCTTCTGACGCGACGTGTAAATTTTATAAATGCTTACGTACTACATAATGACTAGGTACACCAAATAATCAAATTTTACGTTAAAAAGAATTAAAACAATTAAATAAAAAAATACCAAATTAAATTACAGCATAAAACCCAAATTAAAATCGCAATTATCGCAGAATAATAGAATAACTTAATTAATACATGAAATATAGACAAAAAAAAAATTGCTCTTGAACTGAGTATTTTTTTATTACGGCACAACATAGTGGCTCCACTTCGCCTGATGGTAAGCAAAAAGGGGAGCCCAAGTCGCATTGGCAACTGACAAGAAACCAACGGTGCCATGTCAGTTCAGTTCGGTCAGTTTTTCCAAGGTGTGTATAAAGTTAATTTGTTAGGTATTCAATGTAAAATTCATAATTATAAGTGTAAGTAATTGTGACATTTTAGTAAACACTAATTGGGTATTCATATTGAAATTATAACAGTAGTGCTCTAATTGTGTGTCAAAGTATGTTTTTAGGGTTCCGTAGTCGACTAGGAACCCTTATAGTTTCAGTTTTGTAAATATTCGCTCCAAAAGCAAAAAAAATAGTGTCCCCCCCACCCCTCTAACTTTTCAACCACGGGTCAAAAAAAATCGGAATAATTCATGTTAATGAGGCCTTATAAGTTATTTCAATGAAAACTATATTGAACAAAATCGGTCGAGCCGTTTTTGAGTTATCGCAAAATTTCATATTTTTTCGTTAAAAGGTCGTAAGTTGATTTCCAGAAGGTAATAAGTGATTACAGTTTCTAGGGCGTTTACGACCTTTTTATAGAGCTTAAAATCTTTCTTAACTTAAACCTCGGGCTTAAAACAGCAGTTTATTGTGAAGGATGAGCAACTACGGATCCTACACTGAGCGTGGCCCGACATGCTCTTAGCCGGTTTTTTTTTTAATATCTGGGTACTTGTCAAAGATAATTTTGCAGGCCAGTTTCTGGTGGAATGTGTGTGACTATAATAACATTTATATACCAGATTTAATACCACATTTTTAAGCAAAATAAAGATATTTGTATTTGTATTTGTTGACACTGCCGTGCCCTGGCCCTGGCTGCCTGGAAAGTAATAACAACGAAACATTAAAAAAATTTTTGACGACAGTGTTCACGATAACGCATGACATGTAGGTAGTGGGTAACATAGCTGTTCCATGCTTTCATTGGGTGCAGTCGAAAATAAGTTGAAAAACACAGTTTTTTGCGTGAATTTTGTCAATTCCGAGTAGTTTTGAAACATAAATTATGAATGAAAAATTGTAGCTGTATGTTTTAAATATACAGGGTGTAACCGACGGTGTACCGAAAACTGAAACCATGACTCAGACCATTATTCTGGGCTGGAAAATCGTGGAAATTGATTTGAGAACATTCACAAATTTTCCTCGCGAGTTTTCATTTTTTCTTTATTTTTCCGTTAATCGAACTCTACCGGTAACAATTTTTCATGAAAAATTGCATGAAAATAGCATTTTCCGCAAAACACGCAATGTATCAAAAACAGTATTATGTAAGCTTTACGGTACAACACAGAACGTGACGAGTGAGACAGATAACGGTACTGGCCGGTCATTGATCCGGCCAGGCCAGTGCGCAGGTGCTGGCCGTTGCGGTCGGACGCATGATTAATGTTTACCTACCCGCACATTTTATTTGCTTTACTTGCTTGAATGGAAATAATCTTGTTAGACTGTTTTAATTTATCGGTCAGTTGTTATTGGTGTTAGGGCGAATTCATACGTACCACAACCACACGACAACCACAACCACACCACAACCACACCACGTGGTTGGGCGCATATTTTGTATGTTTAATAAATAGTACAATTCACACGTAACCACAACCACACCACATTTTAACGCTGTGACGTGGTGTGGTTGTGGTACGTGTGAAACAACCCTTAGGTAGTACATACTAGTTGTGATCTGTGGTTGCGTTGTTTTTATGGTTGTATTCATTCATGTCATTCGATGCGCATTGGCGTAACGGTATGTTATGCGCTGACGCGTGAGTGGAGTGGGGAGCGCCTGGACCAGTCGACGCTTATATTGTACCTATAGAAAACTCGCTCGAATATCGCAAGAATACCTACACCTGATTGACAAAACCAACGCGCTGCATTTACTTCAATATTTCGTACTTTTCAATAATTATTTACACATCAAAAAAGAAAAAATAGATTAAGAAATATTGATAGAGATAATATAATGCTGAACCTAAACCTTTGAGTGTTTTTGTGTGTTTGTTTGTTACTTTTCGCACTCAAACAGCTGGACCAATTTCGATAAATTTTGGTATGAAGGTAGCTGACACCCTGGATGAACACTTAGGCATAGAATAAAGATACTACAGAAACTGCACTCTCTTGTTATTTGCCGCTTTTGCAAAGTAATTAGCCTGCTAGTATCTGATTGGTAATTTTGAATGACGTGCGACGCTGTTGGTTGTAGCTTCTGTGGGGCGTTTCATACCCCTAGGGTTGCCTACACCAACAAAAGGGAAAAACTACTTCTCCGTATTTGTACTTATTTTACAGGCTATTTTCAATATACACTTCCAAAATAAAACAGACCTGGCGCGACCTTTATGATGATGGGTTCTAAGTGTGCCTACTGGGTCTTTGGATTGGTTTAACTTAAACATGTGCGATTTTATCATCATGTCAATTTTATGATACTGGGTCTAAATGTGCGGCGAATCGAAATGTGAAAACCGCACATGTCTGCGTTGAAATAATCTTGAGATCCAGTGGATATTTCCAAGGTCCACCATCAGGTCAATTTTATGATACTGGTTGTAAGTGTTCTTAAAGTGAGTAGAAAAACGAAAACCACTTGTCTGCGTTGAACCAATTCTGAGATCTAGTAGGCAAGAGTCCCATAATCAGATCATGACAATGACAATGGGAAAACCGTAGTAACGTAGTCGTATACTCGTATTAATAAAAAAATATTTAAGTCCTTTTACATTTTACGGAGAAAATCGGTGAACATACGTACAAAAGGATTCAATACAGACAAAAACTGAATTTATTTCTTTATAAAGTCGGTTAAAAATAATAAATAATCATAAAAATATATATAAATGAAGTACCAGACTTCATTAATTTAGATTATTAAATTCTTATGTAGTTTGGAACGCATCTGACAGCTAATGACAGGTGACCGGCCTTTGTCCAAAAACTGCATTGTAATACTTAAGATACGATTGTTATTATGGATTCTGCCTACCTCGTTGTTAGTCAACACACGTGTCCGGGTTAGAATTACGATTTTTTTGCGGCTTTTCGCTACGAGCAACGCTGAGATTTGAATATTTGTGTTGGTGGTGGTTTAATTAATTGTGTAAGGTAAGTGTTTTGTGTATATTTGTCTCGTAATTACAGAAATGGACGATACGGAGCCGCCCGATAGGGGCGGAGGTAAAAACCCAAAACCCGGGGAAAAACGACCTCGTGAGGTTGAAGGCAGTGACATCCTACATGGGAAAAATCGAGTCCTCCAAATGCGTCTGTACAACACACATATGTTCGACCAGGGTATGAAAACGGGTCAGACGTTAAGTATTCTCAATCTGATGACGGTCCTTTTGTCGTCCACGTTACTCGTAGTGATGTTGAACAAACTAATTCCTCCAGCCGTATGCGAGCTCTTAAAATGGCTCAAACCATTTACAATAATAAAGTAGCTGGCATAAAAGAGATAAAGAGCATAGGAAAAAACAAAATGTGTATTTATTAACCAACTTCAAAAAAAGGAGGGGGTTCTCAGTTCGGTTGTATGTTTTTTTTTTTTTTTTTTTAATGTTTGTTACCTCATAACTCCGTCATTTATGAGTCGATTTGGAAAATTCTTTTTAGGTTCATGAATAGACATCTCAAGGTTGGTCCCATAAAATTTTGGTGAAGATCGGATGACGAGATCCATGAGGAATCGAAGGAATTCCTGAAATTTTATAGGCACTCATAATATTTTTCATGTATTTTCTAAAACTATTTAAGTATTTGCATATGGTAGTCATCATCTTCTCATGCTGAACTGATGATGGAAGGTACAACTCCTTAACAGTTAGGAGTTAGGAGATATTTCAAACGAGATGCATGCCTTCAAGACCTCCCTGATCACCCCGCCATAAGTATTTTATACGAAACACTAAAAAGCGAAAAAAAAAATTTTTAACAAAAAAAAGTCAAAAGTCGGTGCCAAACCTCACGTAAACTTTAATATATAAATATAATAACTTAGTGGTTTGGGATCGATTTCAAAGGGTGAGTCAAATGTAATCTGTACTTGAACGGGTTATTTTCGGCTTTTTAGTTTTACTGAAGTCGGTTCTTTTTTTTGTTAATTTTTTTTTTCAATCAGCCATAGAAGCTAACACATTTTTGGACAATCCAATTCTCTCAACGCACAACCTCTCAGCTGCCATCCCAAGGTTCCAGATATCCCGCATGGGTGTTGCCAGGCAAATTCCTCTTGAATGGACTCTGGAAGAATTCTCACTAGGCATAAACTGTCCTCCGGGCTCAGGTCCCGTTATTAAAGCGCGTAGACTCAACACCAAGAAACAAATTGACGGTCAGAAAGTATGGGAGCCAACTGGTACAGTGGTGTTAACATTTCTTGGCCAGAAACTGCCTGAAAAGATATTCCGCTTCAGTATGTCCATCCCAGTCGACATCTATAGACTACCTATCATCCAATGCCATAAATTGTGCCTGACGCACCTATGACTGGTAGGCAAAACGTTGGATTGACGAGCAACGTTTGATTGACGGGTATAGCGTTGGATTGACGGGTATAGCGTTGGATTGACGGGTACAACGACGGGCAGGGATTTCTTCTAATGAAATACTTCTTGAGTCTTGAGAGCCGGGGAGAGAGACGGGCAGGGATTTCTTCTTAGCACTTGTAGCTTGCTGGATCGAATAATGCCGGTACGGCGCAATGTATCGCCTTTTATTTCGATCCGTGCCCACCCCACTCCTTCCGCATCACTTTATTATTATTAACTTTGTTTACATTTTGCATCTTGGGCTTAAACACTAAAAAACACTAATAAATCTTATACAATAACAATCGTACCTTATACCTAACTATAATCTAACAAGATTCCAATTGGTAACTATCAGATAAACACTAGATTAGATCCTAATTTCGACTAGGAAACGACCTGTGCGGGCGTCAGCGGGGCGCGGGTGAGAGCGGGGCGTGGCTACCTCGCCTCCCAACCTTTTTTCTATACCTTCCGCGCTACCTCCCCTCTGTCGCCCGTCAGTCTGCGAGATGTCGTCGTGCTGTTAGGATCTAATCGTTATAACTTAGTACTTATCCAAGTACTAGGTTATACTATGGGGAAATGAAATGTAGTCAGAGTGATTATTTATTTTCCTTAACCTATCCTACTTAATCCTATGAGCTTCATTCATTTATTACGATTTTACTAAGTATCATATTATTCTTACGAGCTAGCAAACTAAAACGAAACGTAATATTTATTAAAACATAACTATCTACACATTATAAAGCAACAAAACATAGATTCTAAAGTAGATTGCCGTCGTTGATGTAGCCGGGCTGCACATCTCTCCCGCCGCGCATCACTCTCCGGAGTGTTGCGTATCTTCGTGGTGCAGGTCGGCTGAGCTCGTGGGCAGGATCACCAGCTTCTTCGTCGCTCGTCGCATCACCTTCCCCTTAGTCAGCACGTCGACCACCCTCGTGACGCCGTCGGGGCCCGGGTACGCCGCGGTGACTCGGCCGAGCGGCCAAGTGTTGCGCGGCAGGTTGCCGTCCGCCACCAAGACGATGTCGCCAACCTCGATGGGCCGGCCGTGTCCGTAGGGCTCCCGCCGGTTTTGAAGGCTGGGCAGGTACTCTCGGATCCATCTCGTCCAGAAGTGGTCGGCAAGGCGTTGGCTTGTTCGCCATGTGGCGCGCCCGGCGACGTCGGCGTCGGTGTAGATCCCGGGCAGCGGCGTGCGCCCGGCGCCTCCGATGAGGAAGTGGTTCGGGGTCAGGGCTTCAGGTTCTTCTGGGTCGACTGATACGTGTGTCAGCGGCCTGTTGTTCACCGTGAACTCCACCTCGGCAAGCAGCGTGGTCAGCACTTCTTCACTGGGGGCCTTGTCCTTGAGCACCACGTAGAGACTGTCCTTGGCGGCGCGCACCATGCGCTCCCACCCCCCGCCCATGAACGGGGCGCCCGGGGGAATGTAGCGCCAGCGTATTTGTCGTTGCGACGCCTCCTCTTGATACGCTGCAGTTGCTTCGGCGGCGGCTCGTTGCATTTCGTTGTCCGCAGCGTGAAAGTTCGTCCCGTGATCCGACCATATCTCCGTCGGGCAGCCTCGTCGCGCGATAAAACGTCGCAGGGCCATCACCGCAGAGTCCCCGCTTAGGCTCGGTACGACTTCCAGGTGTATGGCGCGTACAGTCAGACACGTGAATAGTGCCACGTATCTCTTCTGCGTGCCGCGTCCGACGGTGACGGTAAGCGGGCCGAACAAGTCGAGGCCGGTGTACTTGTATGGCCGCTCGTGGTGCGCGAGGCGTGTGTGCGGATGATTTCCCGTTGGTGGTACAGTCGGCCGCGCTTTTCTTCGTTGACAGGGCAGACATCGATGTAGTACTCCGCGTGCGACGGTGCGCAAACGCAGTATGCAGTATTGTTGCTTGCACTCGTTTACGACTGCATCTACGCCGCTGTGATGCAATTTTCTGTGTACGTAGTCGATGTACAGCTTCGTCGCCGGGTGGTTGCCGTCGAGTACCGCAGGCTTCTTTGTTCGTTCCGCTATTCCCGCTGCTTCGTCGATGCGTGTTTTCACGATGATGACGTCATTGACGAGTTCAACGGCCAGTGTTCGGAGTCGGCTGTGCGGGGTAGGGGGGCGCCCCCGTCGTAGGGCGACGACCTCTTCGGCGAATGCAGCGTGTTGCACTTCTCGTACTATTAGATTTTCGGCTTCTAATAGGTACGTTGCGTCGAGCGTTAGGTATTTTGTATGACGAGTTTCTGCCGGGCGCGTCGTGGGGCGAGTTGTGGGCCGCTTCGCCGTCGTGCGCCAATCTTCGTCCGCCTGCTTGTTTTTCTTTGTTCTCTTATACAGCGTCTTGGCTCGATGGGGGCGGCATAGTGCTATGAATTGAAGCACTCTGCCTATAGTGCGCAGTAGACGCTCCCATTTGGAAAATCTGCCAGCCGGTGGGAACCACGTTGACGTTGTCACGACGTTGCATTTTTCGACGCGTACGGCTCTCTCTTCGTCCGTGTTGACGTCGTGCGGCTGCGCTTGTTCGACGGGCCATGTTGACGGGTCGTCGAGCAGGAAGGCGGGCCCGTTGAACCATCTGTGTGTCGCGTTGAAGTCGGCGGGTGCTTGGCGGGTGGCTTCGTCGGCGACGTTGAGTTTGGTAGGTACCCAACGCCATTCGCCTACTGTCGTGCTATCTTCTATGGCAGCTATTCTATGCGCGACGAATGGCTTGTAGGCGCGCGAGCCGGTGCGGAGCCAGGCGAGCACGGTGCGACTGTCCGTCCAGAACACCCTCTTGTCGGGCTTGTGGTCGTGTTCGTTGACGACGGCGGCGGCCATCCGACTGCCCATTGCCGCAGCTTGCAGTTCGAGCCGTGGTATCGACGTCAGCTTGAGCGGCGCGACCTTTGCCTTCGCTGTGATGAGTGTGACGTGTACACGGCCGTCGTTGGTTATCATCCGCCAATACAATGCGCAGGTGTATGCAGTGCTACTCGCGTCCACGAATGTGTGCAGCTCGCGTGTGTGAGCCGTGCTGTAGTGTGGGTAGCATCGTGGGATCGCGACGTCACGTAGAGCTTTCAGTTGCGTCGTCCATTGCGCCCATTGTTCGCCGAGATCAGTGTCGATGTTTTCGTCCCATCCTGTCCCGCGACGCCATACCTCCTGAAGTATCTTCTTGGCTTGAATGCTGACGGGCGAGGCGAGACCGAGCGGGTCGAAGACGGACATCATTATCTTCAACAGTTGACGCTTCGTAGGGCAGCACACGTCGAGGCTATTCGGCGGCAATCGGCTGAGATCGAGGTTGAAGGCGATTTCGTCGGTCATCGGCTTCCAGACTTGGCCCAGTACTCGTTCGTTCTTCATTTCGGTCTTGCTCAGCTCGACTTGTGTGTTGTCGCCTTGTTCGCACGCGAGAGCCCGTAGTACGGCGGGCGCATTCGATGTCCATTGACGTAAGTTGTAGTGTGCACGTGTATGTATGTCACGTACATCGCTGGCTATTCGAATGGCGTCCTCCTCGCTCTTGAAGCTTTGCAGGTAATCGTCAACGTAGTGATTCTTGATTATCGCATCGGCGGCTTCAGGGTGCGTGCTTCTATGTGATTCTGCGTTGATATTCTTGACGTATATGGCGATCGACGGCGAACACGTAGCTCCGAAAATTAATGACGTCATACGGTACTCTTGTGGCGGTGTGTCGTCGCGACGGTCGCCGCGCCATAGATAGCGAAGCGCGTCCCGGTCCTCTTCTCTCACTTTTACTTGCATGAACATCTCGGCGATGTCGGCTCCAACGGCGACGGGATGTTGGCGGAAACGCATCAGCACTCCGGGAAGAGCTTGCAGCAGATCGGGGCCGGTGAGCAGGCAGTCGTTGAGGCATAGGCCTCTCGTTTTGGCGGCGGCGTCGTGGACGATGCGTACTTTGTTCGGCTTCATGGGGTTAAGTACGGCGAAGTGGGGTAAGTACCATATCTTCTTATTTTTCGTAGACGGCGCGGGCTCGGCATAGCCTTTGTTGACGAATGCTTCCATTTCTTCATTATATCTTTTTTTGAAGGCTTCATTCTTGTCCAGCTTGCGTTCAATGTTGTGAAGACGCTTGAGTGTATTTTCGTAGTTGTCTGGCATTTTCATGTCTTCTTTTTTCCACAGAAGCGGGACTTCGTAGTTGCCCATTGGAGTATGCCGCGTTGACTGGACTAACTGGGTAAGTGCTTGTTGTTCGAGATCGTTTTGCGGGCGTTTCGGCTCGATGAGTAGATTTTCTATGGCGAAGTACTCGGCGAGTTGTTTGTCGATGTCGTCTTCGTGTTGTACGATGTGGTTCGACGTTTCGACGCGGCGGCAGGCGAGTCGCGAGTTAGTACCGTGCAGTACCCAACCGAGCGGCGTGAGTGAGGCGACCGGCTGTCCGGGGTTACCTCGACGTATCTCTCTCGTTACAAGCAGGTCCCAGTTGTCTTGGCCGATGAGTACACGGGGTTCTTGGGCTTCGTATTTGAGGTGCTCTCGTATGTCGCGCAGGTGTTCGCAGGCGTCTATGTCGTCGTCGGATACGGCTTGCGACGACAACTGCAGACTGTTCATAGTGCGCGCACGTATTTTCACTTCCTCTTCATGGCCCCGTATGTGTAGCGTGACTCGGCGTGACTTGGCGGCATTCACCTTCTGATTGGCGATAGCTTCGATGTGTAGGGGTTCGTTCGGCCCGTCGAGGCCCACTCTTCGTGCGATGTCTTCGTCGATGAGTGTGACCGTCGATCCGTCGTCCAGCAGGGCGAGTGTGGGTTCAGCTCCCGCCGGTCCGCGCACTGTTATTGGTACTAGCTTGAGGTAGGCGCGGGGGCTGCGGGGTACCCACGTTGACGTGACGGCTTCGATGGCGGTCCCCTTCGGCTTGGTATAATGAAGTAGACGATGATGGAAGTATTCACAGCCGTCTTGTTCGCACTTCTCGCGTTTGCAGAAATGCGTCTTGTTCTTGAAGCGTAGACATCGGAAACATAGCCGCTGTTTCTTAGCTATTTTCCAACGTTCGTCGACCGACTCGGCGTTGTACTTAGGACATTTTTCTATTCGGTGACTATCGGCGTTGCAACAGGAACATTTCGCAGGCGGCTTCTCTACGGCGGCGAATGTTCTGTGTACTCTTCTTGTTTGCTGCGGTTGCCCCGTGACGTCATAGTTCTCGGGCGGGGCGTACGGCGCGCAGTAGTCGGCTTCGCGTTGAAGAAATGATGAAATCTTGATTAATTCGGGTTCGTTGTTCGGATGAGAGGCGGCGTAGTCGTACCAGCGGTACCGTTGTGCAGGCGTGAGCTTGTCTGTGACCGCCTTCATCGTCTCGGGGCTGTAGAGGTACTGACTTCGGTCGAGGGCTCGCAGTGTGGCTATCGTGTTGGCCACGCGACAGGCGAATGAGCAGATGTCGCGCGGTCCGTCGGTCAGCCGCGGCAGTGCTCGTAGGCGTGCGAGCTCGTTGAGGGCGATGGAGTCAGGACGTCCGAATCTTGATTCTAGTGTCTTGATTATTTCTTCGCAGCGGCCGTGGTAGATGAGTAGGTTCTCGACGGCTTCTTTGGCTTTCCCTTTCAGGCATCTTCGTAGTCTTGATACGTTCTCTGCCTCGGTGTATGTTGGCTTCGTTTCTTCGTAGGCGGCTTTGAACGACAGCCATTCTTCATGTGAACCGCTAAACGGCGGCAGTTCGGCGTGGTAGCGAGAGGTGTGGCCGGCACGCGCAGCGACGGCTATGGCGGACGCCAACTCGGACAGGTTGACTTGATTCGCTGCGACGATGGCCTTTTCTGTGTTGATGTTCTCGCTGTTGTAGCACGGCGGTGCATTTCTTGCTTCATAGTAGGGCTGCGCTGGCTGCGCGTAGGGCTGCGCTGGCTGCGCATAGGGCTGCGCTGGCTGCGTTGGTTCGAACGGCGGAGCGGCGGCGGAGAGCGGTGCGTTTCCCCTCCCGGCCCACCCGGCGGCGGCAGCGGCGGGGGCGGGGGGGGCGACGGCGGGCGGCAAGGGCTCCGCGGGGAGCGGGGGGCCCTGCCCGGCGTCGACTGTGGTGTTGCGCGGTGCGTCTCGTTGAACCGTGGCTGGCGATGGTTCTTGCTCTTCGTCGTTGTGTGGCACCTCTGTTAATGCCAGTATGTGCTGCTGACTGGAGTCGAGCCATTCGTCCACCCGCTTGTTGGATTGGGCGGACAGAACGGTGGCTCCGTCGTCGTTGTCGCTGTTTTCGGCTTCGAGGACGGCGATGCGTGCTTGGGCGAGTTCCAGCTTGATGCGTAGGACCTCTTCTTTGGCTTGGGCGATGCGTAGCACGCGGCGGCTTGACGTCGTCTTCGTGGACATCATCGACGGCGGAGCGGCGGGGCAAGCTTGTTTTGACGGCGTGGTTGTGGCGGCGGTGGTCGTGGTCGTGGTGGACGTGGCGGTTGCGCTCTCTGCCGTGTCCCCCGTGACCGACGTCCGCGTATTTGCCGTCGCGGAGTCCCCCTGCCCAGATCTCTCTCCCGGCGAGGTAGTCTCCGATCCTGCCAGTAGCGAGATCAGAGACCGACCCTTGCCTTGCGATCTTGTAACGGGCATGTCGAATTTTCTCTCTTGACTTTCTTTCTTGAATTTTCTTTCTTGAATTTTCTTTCTTGAATATTCTTTCTTCTTTCTTGAATATTCTTCTTAGTGGAATCTTCTTTCTTGATTCGGCTTCTGAAGGACCATGATGTGCCTGACGCACCTATGACTGGTAGGCAAAACGTTGGATTGACGAGCAACGTTTGATTGACGGGTATAGCGTTGGATTGACGGGTACAACGACGGGCAGGGATTTCTTCTAATGAAATACTTCTTGAGTCTTGAGAGCCGGGGAGAGAGACGGGCAGGGATTTCTTCTTAGCACTTGTAGCTTGCTGGATCGAATAATGCCGGTACGGCGCAATGTATCGCCTTTTATTTCGATCCGTGCCCACCCCACTCCTTCCGCATCACTTTATTATTATTAACTTTGTTTACATTTTGCATCTTGGGCTTAAACACTAAAAAACACTAATAAATCTTATACAATAACAATCGTACCTTATACCTAACTATAATCTAACAAGATTCCAATTGGTAACTATCAGATAAACACTAGATTAGATCCTAATTTCGACTAGGAAACGACCTGTGCGGGCGTCAGCGGGGCGCGGGTGAGAGCGGGGCGTGGCTACCTCGCCTCCCAACCTTTTTTCTATACCTTCCGCGCTACCTCCCCTCTGTCGCCCGTCAGTCTGCGAGATGTCGTCGTGCTGTTAGGATCTAATCGTTATAACTTAGTACTTATCCAAGTACTAGGTTATACTATGGGGAAATGAAATGTAGTCAGAGTGATTATTTATTTTCCTTAACCTATCCTACTTAATCCTATGAGTTTCATTCATTTATTACGATTTTACTAAGTATCATATTATTCTTACGAGCTAGCAAACTAAAACGAAACGTAATATTTATTAAAACATAACTATCTACACATTATAAAGCAACGAAACATAGATTCTAAAGTAGATTGCCGTCGTTGATGTAGCCGGGCTGCACATAAATGTTGCAGATTTGGCCACATTAAAGACCAGTGCACGTCTAACCCTAGGTGCTCCCGCTGTGCTCAAAGTCATGAGATATCTGCTTGCACAGTACTTGACTCAGGCGTTTCTTGCATGTTCTGCTCTGGTCCACATACTTCCACTGACCCTAAGTGCCCTGAATTCTCTCGCTAGAGATCAATTAAATAAAGCTAGTGATGTCTGAGGAGAACATCGGATATATAGAAGCAGCCAGAAGATTCCGTCCAGTAAGGACGTCATATGCAGATAAGCTCAACTCACCACTTGTAAACAGCCAAGTGAACAGGTCTACCTCATCATCTCCTCCTCCTCAATCACCATCATACTCTCAGGTTCTTCCACAGTCCCAATCATACCGCAAAACTGTACATTTAGAGAGACGTCCCAGGCCAGAGCCGGGTAAGTTCTATGATATAGAGTCTCACAGAAACATTATCTCTACACCAAGGTCCGCTCTGCCTAATGGCTGTGCACTAGGAGAATCAATCTCTGCCACCCCTAATGATAATTTGGGAGAGCTTATCTCCCAAATGCTTATAAACTTATTATCTAAATTTGCCGATATCATACCGTACAAAGTTCTTGAATCCCTACAGGGTCACATTTGTGCTGCTATCAATAAGGTTATCCAAGATGGCCAATTACAAGCTCCTTCAATGGAATACGAGAAATATTAAAAATAAAAAACACGAATTAATTTGTTTAATTAATGTTCATAGTCCGGTCATCCTTGCTATCTCTGAGACATGGTTGAAGCCTAGGTCCCTTTTTAGGTTACCTGGGTACTCCTGCCTCCGGGATGACAAGGACCATGGCTGGGCTGGTTGTGCTCTTTTCATAAAAAGAAGCGCAACATTTTCTCAACTTCCTCTTCCCCCCCACTCCGCTGATTTAAACGTTGTTGCAGTTCGATGCCTCAACATAACTTTTGTTTCTGTTTATATTCCTCACCCAAACCCTAACATCATTCAAGAACTTAGTAGGATTCTATTACCTTTGCCAGCTCCCATCATTGTACAAGGTGATCTTAACTGCAAACACACTTTATGGGGTTCTCACTGTTGTGATACCAATTCATCTCACCTTCTAGAGCTTATAGATAATGTGAATCTGTGTGTATTAAATGATGGTACGCCAACTCGAAGAATAGCGCCTTCTCAGAATCCCAGCGTGCCTGACCTTACCCTAGCATCACCAAATTTAATGCAGTCCTTGTCATGGATGGTTTCCCATAATTCTCTTGGAAGTGGCCACCTCCCAATTATTACTTCTTTATTAAACTCTCCGATCGCATTGCTGCCTGTTATAGCCCCAATCCTCAAAATATAGGCTTTGTCAAGCTGAATGGAGCAAATTTAGGGACAATTTACTGCAGTTTACTGAAGACTTGCCCAGTATCACGGAGTTGAACTTTCTTGACCTATACGATATGTTTACCTCAGCCCTTTTATCAGCAGCTGATTCTTCCATTCCTTTAAAGAATTCTGCGCGAGACAAAATCACTTCTCCGGCTTGGTGGGATGCTGAATGCTCTGCTATTGTTAAGGAGCGCAACCTGGCCGAGGCTTTTTTTGCTGAGGACCTGTCTCTGAGTAATTATTTGAATTTCCGAAGTGTGTCTGCCCGCTACAAAAGGCTACTCAGCAAAAAGAAATTTCAAGGGTGGCGTTCTTTTTGTGAGTCTTTGTCCCCAAGAACCCCCGCTGCATTGGTGTGGAAAAAAATTAAGTCTTTCCGCTGTTCAAAAACTAATAACAATGTTAACACCAATTTGTCATCCTGGCTCGAAGAATTCACATCAAACCTCGCTCCTCCTTTTGCTCCCTCTCCTGAGGGTCTGGGTGGTTACAGCTCAATTGATGCTCCTTCTGAGCGAATGAACGAAGTTTTCAGTTACGATGAGCTCTGCTGCGCTCTAGATCATGTTCGGGACTCCGCTCCGGGCATAGATGGAATCCCATACTCCTTTCTGACCCAAAGCCCGGAATCAATAAAACGTATATTTTTAAACATCTTAAATAACATCTTTTTAACTGGGAACGTCCCGGACAGCTGGAAAACTCAGATAATTATCCCTATTTTAAAACCAGGCAAGGACCCTTCCAGTTCCAGCTCCTACAGGCCCATTGCTTTGTCACCCGTTTTAGCTAAAATTATGGAACACTTACTCAAAAACAGACTAGAATGGATTTTGGAAATCAAGAACAAAATTTCTAGAACACAATTTGGCTTCAGAAAGGGTTTGGGAACCATGGATAGCTTGAGCATTCTTACTTCTGATATCCGGTAAGCTCTCTCTCATGGTGAGCATGTGGTCGGCGCCTTCCTGGACATCACAGCAGCTTATGATAACGTGGATCTCCCTTTTCTCAGGCAGAAAATGCTAAATCTGAGTATCCCGGTGAGAATCACCAATATCGTCTGCAATATGTTTATGGGCCGTTCTATACGTATCAGATCCAATGGTTCCGTCATGCCTCCTAATCTTGTGTGGAAGGGCCTTTGCTCAGCCCCCTTCTCTACAGTTTATATACTTCTGATCTCGATACATCAGTTAATTGTTTTTGCAAAATTCTCCAATATGCTGACGACATTGTACTCTATTCTTCTTCCAAAAACTTCTTAGAATCTTCCCAAAGTATTAATTCTGCCCTTTACTACCTCAATTCTTGGATATCAGAACACGGTCTCTCTCTATCCACGGAAAAAAGCAGTATCGTAATTTTTTCTAGAAAAAGACATGTCCCAAACTTGGATTTCCACATCGACGATCAACCGATAATAGTCAAAGATCAAGTCAAGTTTCTGGGTGTCTTTTTAGACTCGAAGCTTTCTGGTATCCATCACCTGAACTACATATGCCAAAAAGCGGAAAAAAACATAAACATCATTCGCGCTCTGTCAGGTGTTAGATGGGGATCTCATCCATGTAACCAAAAACTTCTGTACAATGCCCTTATAAGAAGCCACTTTCACTATGGTAGTTTTATCTTAGAACCGTGTAGCAAGCTGGCGTTATCTAGGTTAGATAAAATTCAAGCAAGGTGTCTGAGGATTATAACAGGTACAATGAGATCTTCCCCGACAAATGCTCTACAAGTAGAATGCCTGGGCCCACCATATTTCTTGAGGAGGCAATATTTAGCGGATAGATTCTTTTTTAAATCTTTACAGTTATCATCACACCCTCTTCTCCCAATTTTAGAATCCCTGCATCATAAGGTGAATAATTCCCCATACTGGGCTCACAAAGTTTCCCCTCTTCTAATAAATAGTTACAAAAAATTTCTAAATCTCCCTGTCCAAGTTTATCAAAATTTTGCTAACCCCCTTTTCGAAACTAGTTATGACAGCTTAATTTTTCAGCCTAAGGTGCTTTTTAGCCTGGGCATTACCAAAAATCAAGTAGGTGCGGACAGCCAGTTCAATAGAGTGATCGAAGAAAATTGGTCTGAATACCTCACAATTTTCACGGACGCCTCAAAACTGAGTCATGACGGCCCGATTGGTTCTGCAGTGTGGATCCCCAGGTATAAGAAGGAAGCAGTCTCTTACGTCCTATCACACCGTTTAAATAAATCGCTCATCTTGACCGATTCACTTAGCTGTCTACAAGACCTAATGAAACGTCCATTCCATTCTAGAGACAACTTTTCTGTGACTAAAAATTAAAGATGTACTGTACCAGTGTCACACATCAAATATCGAAGTTTTTCTGGCACGGATCGGGATCCGGGGCCCGGGGGCCACAGCGGGATAACGGGAAACGAGACTGCGGACCTTTGTGCTAAAGAAGCTATTACACTTGGTAGTAATGAGTATAACCGATGTTTCCCTCGCGATATCAAAGCTCTCGCCCTCCCACAAATGCGAGATACCTGGAACAACCGTTGGCAATCTACCCGCTTAGTCGTGGGCAAATATTATGGAAAAATTCAGCCAGATTTACCCACAAGGCCGTGGTTCTTTACCCGGAGGCGGGTACCAAAAAATGTCACTTCCACTATCATCCGTCTACGCCTCGGCCACATATGTTCACCGGTCTTTTTAAATAAAATACGTGTTCGAGACCACTCTCTGTGCGAGTGTGGTCTGGCCGAAGGTACCCTTGAACATATGTTCTTCGACTGCAACCGTATCGTCACTCCCCTATATGATGTCCTCCCCCTAATATCCCCTGTCCCATAAACATCCCGTATCTTTTGACTCTTGTTAACTCTCCTTTTGTGTATGTCCTGAGCCAATTCATCAAAATTAATAACCTGTTTTTATAGTAAGTAGATAGTTTAACAATAAATGTTTGTTTTGTCCTTTGTTCTAGATTCTTCTCTAAGCGATCCTGGCATCAAATTATACCGGCCAAATTCTAAATCATAAACACGTGTCTTCCTTAACCTCGACATTGGCGGAATCATCGATGGTATCGATGGAGCCATAAACAACAAAAATTGAATTGAATTGATCGTTATTATAATACAAGTTAATATATTCAAGGAAAGTGAAACAAATAGCTTTAATGTTGTTTCTCTTTACAGGTATGTTATTTTATTTAGTTTTTGAAGTGTATGAAAGTTACAATTAAGTATTTAGATGTAATGCTAATAAGTTAATAAAATTTCTCTTTACAGAGCAACGCAACTGACTTTGTTTCATTAAATTCAACAATTTGTGTTGAACACACATTATTATATATAAATAATAAAAATATAATTGATGCGTTGGCCCCGCTGCAAAAGTGCCGACCCTAGCGGAATAAAGGCGGAGCGCTGGGCGGGCCGGGTCACAATTGCGACCCGAAATGTGTAAGTATATTTCTTGACACGCGGGGCGGAGTGAATCCCCCTTGACAAAGGCTACTTTTTATCCCGCAAAAATGTAGTGTTCCCGTGAGATCAGCGGGTAACACCACGCGGCGCCGCTAGTAATATTATAATCCTCTTTGTGTGTAGCAAGCCTTATGCGATTCACGCCCATAATGAATGCACATGAACATTGTTGTCTAGATTTAGGGTTACCGAGAGATCAATTAGGTAAATTAATTATGCATGAGTTTTTCAGCCTTTTTTTTACATATACTATTTGATAAATTTACATATACTATTTTAAAATCAACCTGTTGTAAAAGGTACTTAAGGTCGAATTTTGTTGTAACTAGTGGCTGAAAAGCGGTTTTAATTTTTTATGTTTAGACGTATGTTTAAAAACCATTGACAATGACAATGATATTATTTACTTTAAAATTAACTAATGATCAACAGAGGATAAGCTTTTTTATTTCCCTTCTTGGTGGTTTGTTTTTTGTGTGCGGGTTCTGCCTCCCGAGCCCGCGTTTCGCAAAGTTATCTACTTTTCGTTCTTAGACACAAAAGTTTTGTACAGTAATTGTAATTTTTCTTATTATTATTTATTTATTTCTTTATTAATTTTACAACAAAGATTACATATAATCTAAAGCCATGCGAAACTGTTCTTAAATTCCATATCTCTCTAGTAGTCGATATAGAATCATGAAAAAAGTCGATATCTATCCTTTCTCTAGATTTGTCATTTGAATAATCCAAAATAAATACATTATCCTCCATACAATTAGAAATTAAAAGAAAGAAATAAATTTATTTATTTATTTAATCTTTATTGCACAAAAGAAAACTTATCGTACAAAAGGCGGACTTAATGCCATGAGGCATTCTCTACCAGTCAACCTTCGGGCAAAGCAGATAAATTGTGGGCGGTGCAACTAACTTAAACAAGTTTTAATAAATAATATTTAGATAAATACATATATTCATATAATATATACACATAGGTATAAATAAATACATACTAATCAGATAACCTAAAAATTCACTACTCTGCTAGCGTAGAGGTCACGCAAACATTTTTTGAAAGCGCATTTGTTCGGAGCTTGTTTGATCTTGAGGGGAAGGCGTTTCCAGAGGCGGGAAACTTGGACGATGAACGATTTAGACATGTACGGACAACCAGTACGGTGACGAGGGATGGAGAGAGACAGATTGCCAGAAGAGCGATTTTTTTTTAGATTTATTTAACTTGTCATGCGACATCCATAGGCTAAGTAGGTAGTCCGAAAGAACACTATCTATCTCTTTCATAATTCGTATTTTATTCAAATGGTCCTATTATCTGTTGGCTGAATGTATATATGTATTAATGTATTTATTTTTTATTATATTTATGTATTCATTTGTTTTTTATGTATATATTATTATTATTTCTATCAGATTTTTGCACCGCCTAATAACAAAATCTTATTTTTTTCAAGTTCTCCACTACCCAAAGGTTGTCTGGAAGAGATCGCTCTTTAGCGATAAGACCGCCTGTTGTTTACCTCTAATTGTAATGTCTTGCATTGTATTTCTTCTGTATATTTTATGAGGTGTGCAATAAAGAGTACTTGTATCTTGTAGTCCGTGTATTTAGTACTGAGAATCTCCGAACTAGAGACGGACGATGGCAAAATTATAAGGGTTCTCCTTATTACTATGAAACCCTAAAAACGGGGTGTTGCAAATCAAGATATGAGAGATTTTGATAATTTGAGATTTTGCGCCGCTCAGACAGTGACCACACTTTCTGTCAATAAGTATCACTGCCTCCATTTTTAATTTATGGGCCCTAAATAAAAGAGCCATAGAGCGAGACAAACATAAGAAGAAAGTAATAATTAACATTAGAATACAATCATGCCAGTCATGTGTAAATTAATAAAATTAGCTCCGTTGCCCTTCCTTGTTTGAACAACAACACGGCCGAAGAAAAATATTTAGTTTTATGGTAGAAGCTACGTATATATTAACATGACAATTAATCGACACAAAAAAACCAGCTAAGCAGCACATTTTTTTCGGCGAAGTCCTAACTATCAATAAAAATGGGTGTTACCTACTTTAAGATATAATATTGATAATTTCATCCAACTTTTTGAAGTGGATAATACTTTTCCCTGAGTTCTAGGTAGTAACATAGCTATTTCATGCATTTCATTGCGTTCAGTCGATAGTAAGTTGATAAAAACAGTTGTCTGCGGGAATTTTGTAAATTTCGAGAAGTTTTTGAAACAAAAATTATCAATGAAAAATTTAAACTAGGTTTCAAATATAAACCAATAAGTCGCAATGGCTTAGATGATAATATAAATATGTGATCATAAAGAGAGATGTATAAAACAATCAGCATTTTTGAATGGATATGGAGCCTTAACCGATCAGCAAAATAATCTTACTTTGATGAACACAAATATGTATTTGGTCTGCCAAAATGGCTAGTTGGTCAAATGGTGGGAGTGGATGGTGGAATGGTGAGAGGTGGAGAATAACAGCCTAGGTTTGTATTCAATAAGAACTTCAAGGTACAAGTTCCACCGAAGGCAGAATGGGCAGAGGGTCACGAGCAACCTAGAGCAGATGGTGAGGACAGTATTTGGTACACTGATTTATCAAAAATGGCATCTGATACGGGAGCAGGCATTCATGCAAATGACTTCAATGCAAGTATAAATATGGGAGGTTATGCGACTGCCTTCCAAGCGGAGACATATGCTATAATTACCTGTGTCCAGGAGAACATAGAAAGACTTACCAGAGGGAAGCACACCTACATACTCAGCAACAGTCAAGCGGCGCTTAAAGCGCTATCTGCGCCCAAAGTGAAGTCTAGACTTGAATGACGTCCAAGCTTTGAATGAGCTTGGAAGGCACTATAAGGTGCAACTGGTTTGAATTCTAGGGCATTAAGGTTTCATAGGTAATGCTAATGCAGATGAACTTGCTAGAAAAATGTCTGCGGCAAATTTAATAGGACCTAAACCATGTGTGGGTCTCGCAGGTAACCATAACAACAGCCATCAAAGATCATGCTAAAAACCAGCACCAACAAGAGTGAAGGAAAATGGCAGGCTTGAGGAACTCAAAGCTACTCATGGAATTAATAGAATCAGGCTGGACCAAGAAACTATGGAAATACCGCAAAAGACAGGTCAGCAACATAACGGGGTTATTTCCTTCGGGGTCAAAGTACTATTGGCCAAGCTTGGACTGACTGAAAATACAGATTGTAGAATGTGTGGCGAGGAAGCAGAGACAATGAAGCACATTCGACGCTTAAGAATCAATACCGGCTAACTAACATTTTGACGTTTTTCACTTTTTAATACAGTTAGGTTCAGAAAAAAAAAACGAATAGCATGCCAAAATCGTCTAAATTTTATTTTATGAAATGGATGAGCAATCCGCTATGGAAATATCATCTAACTATTTAACGCGTTTACTTTTCTGCCAATACCATCTATGTGCCCTGACGAACGTCTATACTCCGCTGTTGCTTGCCCGCGATTGCAGTGCGCGACTGGCACCGCGAGTGGTGCCGAAAGTGCCGAAACATTGGCGCTGCGGTCAGCAGGTACTGTGCGCGTGTGAAAGAGACCAATAGAGCGCGGCTCAGCTATCCCGTGACGACGCCAGTGTTATTAGTATTTCAAGTTTCTGCAAGTGCGTAACGTTAATTTTCTAGTGAAAAAATAGTAAAATGTGATAAATTCATAATTTTTTGTGACTACTTAAGCCGTATAAGGTATGTTTTGGTGTATTTTATAATTAACGCATGATTATTTTTCTTAATTTCGTGTATTTCTACAAAAAAGTAGCCGTTAGGTATATTTGAAAATTGAGATAGACAATCTTTCCAGAAGAACCGTGATAAACACTTAGTGAAATTCTGTCAATATTACATACAATTTGTAATCAAACGGCTTAATTTAGTTATATTTTTGGTAATTTTGTTGCAGTAGAAATGTTGAACTGTTTGTACCAAGGCCTGAGGTCTATATTTATATTTCATTCAATTGTTTGATTTAATCCAGGTTATCTTTACATTAAAATTAAAATACATACAAGTACAAATATTGAAGCCAATACTGTCTAACTTACAAAAACTTTGTTTAGGGCAATGCTACACCTATATGTGCCATTAACAGTATTTCAAAATATTTTGCAAAGACTTGTTATTTGTATAAATACTTATTTTATAAGTTAAATTAAGCCAAGAATTTATAATTTCGTTACAGCCACTTATCTTACCAACTAAATAAAAACAGTCCTATATTTAAACCAATACCACCAAACTTACACAAACTTTTTGTACGGTTATATTACTACAGCAGTGATATTTTCAATTTGGTATAAAAGTATTTTTATCAAGGTTTTCTTATAATTAATATTGTGAAGCGTTAATAAAAACATGTTTTTGATTTTTTTTACTCTAACCACTCATCTTACAAATTATAAAAAATATAAGTTTACTTTGAAGCAATACCACCTAACTTACAAATATCTTTGTTCAGGGCAATGTTACAGAGGTGCCTCGCATAACAATAGTTTTAGTACATTTTTATCATTTTAATTGTTTTTAAATATTTTCAATAATATTAAAATTAAATTTTTAAAACGTTTTTAACGCTTCCTGTAAAATTGTATTTTTGTTGCTTAGACAATATTGATTCTTGTCATACTGTATAGATGTCATGCCCTCGCCAGACATAAAATAAAGGAATTTGGTATTGACTATCCAGAACCAAAGGAATTCCAGACACTACCAATTGGTTCATTATCCGATATATGGAGGTGGTGACCTTGAGTAGGTGTTAATGCACCTACTCAAAGTTGTTCCACCACAACTTAACTACACATAAGATCGAAGTATATCCGTATGGATCCCTATATTAAGATAAGATAAGAATAATACCTGAGAAGGGTGCCTATTTTATCGTAAATCTCTGCTGTGCTTATGTCCCGCGGGAAACCCCCTGGATCTCATATAAAATTGTGCACACAACGACTTGTCATTTACTATTCGTTGAGTTTTTTTTTCATGTCTTAGCTCCTATTCTGACCTAGTAAACTTTGTAGTTAGTCCCATTGACATGTAACATAATTTCGTTACGTTTTGGCGTCAGTTAGTCTTTTTTTTTAAATTTATACTTTTAAAACAAATCACACTCTATATATTGACGTAAGAACGGCTCACAGCAATAAGCAGCATTACCGTAGTTATATATATAATAGATTGATTTAAATGAATGCGCATTAAACAGTAGCAAGTCGGACACGCACGGCTTATCTGTAATTTTCCTACACGTATTCAGTTTTTTCTTTTTTTATTGGACGTAATGGCCCCGGTACCACAGGTATTGCTATAAAAGACTAGCTAAAAGTATCCCTAGTAATTGACTCCTAGATTTTTGTTTGTAACCTTTATTCACACTAATTATCCGGAAAGATTTTTTGGATACTTATTGGTTGAATTTAAGTTTTTTATTTTGCAGCTCTGGTTCAATACAAATACGGATCACAGAGTAGAAACTTAAGGAGCAATAAAAAAAATAAAATTATCCGGTTAACCTGCTTGTAACACAATCTAGAACTTGGCAAAAAATCCAAGCCAAATTTTACATATCTCGGGAATAACTACAAAAGTGGTCGAAACCTAAGAAATTTTTCGAACGTGTTTAACATTCTAGGAGCTCCCTCTGCGTCCTGGAGGCGATGAGCGCCGGCGCAGCACACCGCTCGAGGATGAGCGAGTGGTCATCTCCGGTATGTCGGGATCGTACCCGAAGGCGCGCCATGTCAAAGAACTCTCTGAGAACCTCTATAACAAGGTCAGTTTTGTAGTTAACCTTCCGCTATTCTTAGACATTTACATCATTGTCAGATTATTTATGTGCAGCGTTTTTGTGGCAGTGTTTAAAATGACTATACACTCCGATGCGGGAGCGACAGTGAGGTCCGCAAGATTGTCATTTTAATAGGGGGTCGTTTGATGATTGGGTTGGTAAAGCGACCTTCCTCTCATTTTGGTGTCTTCTCTCGCGTTTCGGAGCTAGAGCCTGAAACCAACTTCCGTCATGAGCCTAACAGCTCTTCATTTACTACGCTCGTTAGCTAAAGTTTCCCAATTGGCAGGGCTGATGCCATACGTAAGCATGTCGAGCTTTGTGCGGTCCTTAAAACGTAACATGGGCCTCTCCACTCTTCTCTTAGCAACAGCAACTTCGCTCAACAGGGTGCGTCTTGGCAAGCAAGTGGCATCTATACGGTGCACATGCCCCAGCCACCGCAGTCCACGCTGTTTAAGCATTGCGGTAATGCTGGGAAGCTGTGCAACTTGCAACACCCTCTCGTTAGTGACCCTCTCGCCAACTGATGTTTAAGAGTAGAGTATAAGGATGGCATAATTGCATTTCGATCGTGATCAATAGTAATAAGTCCTTACATAGAAATAATTGGGGCGTGGTCAAGTTCCGAATGCCATTTTTAGGCGGCCTCCGCGGATGAGAGCAGAGATGTGTAAGATGGAGTAATCACATTTCTCAGATTTAAAGACTCTTCTTTCGGGCTTCACGAAGGCCTATTTGTTTAATTTCTCCGCACCGCTTCAGTAGACATGGAGTTTTTAGACATTTTCAATTTAGTTACTTTTGTTATTCCACATGTTGCGACATAATTAGGTGTGTTAGGACATTTGATAAAGATGGAGCTTTAAGTACCTTACTATTTTCTAAATATTTTACTGTACGTACAAAGTTTTTGCTTTCCCAGCCTAGATACATGTTAAAACTAGTAGTCTGTATGACAGAATGTACGCAAAATAAAGTTTTAATGTGATCAACTTTTTATGTTGAATATATTTTAAAGCATGGCCGCTGCTAATAATTTTTTCCATTTCGTTTTAGGTCCATCCGATGGCAGAAAAAAATTCTCGTTGGGACTACGATCATCCAGAAGTGCCACAGTATGTTGGTTTGATGCCGGGATTAGTACATTTTGACGCGCAGTTCTTCAGAGTGCATTATCATCTCGGTCTGACCATGGATCCTATGTCACGGAAAGTTCTAGAACACACTTATCAGGCCATATTTGACGCAGGTAAGCACACAGTGTTTGAAGTATGAAAGTGCGCGTTCAACGTGTGATCTGAATTTTAGGAAGTAAGCGTAAACATCCTATGACCAAGTTCACAAATCCAAACCTTCATTGACCGTGTCTGTTCAAAAGGTTGGTTCTTTTATCGATTTTGGTGTGACTGCATTCGAATAACTGCAATAACTGTACAGTAAAACTTATGATCTTTTTAAACAAAAAATTATGCCTAAATCATCATACTTATCATCAAATCATTATACTTATAGTTAAAAGAATAGCTTTCATTTATGAATATAAAAGATTCATACTGAAATACAAAACTAGCAAAACTTGTACATAATGCTAACTAAATTGTATACAATAATCGTCACCACAATCTTTAGAGTTTTTCAGAGGCTTTCTCTTTTAGCCCCTGATCGAACACATTTTGACGACGCGGTTGGCGCAGTTTTCTAGTGCACCTGCCTACTGAGCCAGCGGTTCCGGGTTCGATCCCGGGCAGAACAAATATATGTGTGATGAACTCGAAATATTTGTGCTGGGGTCATGGTTGTTCTATGTATTTAAGTATATATTTATCTACTATATAAGTATGTATATCGTCGTCTATTTCGTACCCATAACACAAGCCTTCTTGAGCTTAATTAGGGACTAGATCAATTTGTGTCAGGTTGTCCGATGTTTAATTATTATTTTTTTATGGACATAATTTTCATGGACACTCTTTTCTCCGGATGTCGTAAATTTTTCAGATATCTTGATAACGTCAACATAGATAAGATAAGGGTAAGGTAAGGTTAGGTTTGTGTTTAGTATCACATTTCAAAATATTTTATGGTTTCAGAAGAAGAATGGTTTTAATGAAATGATATTTCTATGAAATGAAAATTCGATGAAACGTTTCTATATAAAACAAAGGTTAACCGTCAAATTGCCTTCTGAACAAATTGTGTTTGAGCTATAACAATACCTTTGATTTTTTTGACACTGTTACTAAAAAAACCTGACATTTAAAACAGGTGTTAATCCAGGAAGTCTCTCCGGGAAGAAAATCGGCGTTTACATAGGAGGTTGCCTATCGGAAACTGAAAAGTCTGCATTTTATACTATAGTTGCTGGGAAAACAGGTTTAGGTATAGCCGGGTACGTAAAATTAGGTACTCTAATCTTCACCAGTGCCTTAATTACTTCCATAAAATAATATTATTATATCTGATATCTTGGAGATATCTCTTAAATCCACTGTATAGCGTTTGGGCGATCAAATGCAAAGCGCTAGCACTAGCACAGAATAATACCACTGCAAAAGTTGCAATTTTTTTTTTATTATAAAGCCGACAAAGGAAACAGCAGTATCTCATTGAATACTTGAATGACGTGCGACGCTAATGGTTGTGGCACGTTGTGGGTTGTGTCATACCTACTTTATGCAGCTCGAATCGCAAACGTGGCATTTGAAGGTGATATTGTCAACATTGCGTGTACTAAGTGCCTAAATATTATTATGGGAACGTCAGTCCAATCTCTGCTCCAATCATTCGGGTGATTTGTAAATGAAACAAACATGAACCAAAACAACTATTTTATGCCGAAACTTTGCAGAAAAGTAACTCAATGACCTTGTTGAAGGTTATGCAGCTACAACGCGTTTTCACGGTTACTTTTTCAAAATGGTGCTAAGATTACTGTATTGTTCAAAATGTATTTTAGGTGCAATAAATCGATGTTCTCCAACCGTGTGTCATACTGGCTGAACGCCAAAGGCCCCTCGTTATCAATCGACGCGGGGTGCTGCAGCTCAATGGTGGCCCTGGAGCAGGCCTACCAGGCCATGACGAGAGGTGACTGCGAGGCGGCCATCGTCGGCGGATGCAACATCTGCTTACACCCGCAAACTTCCATCCACTTCGGCAGGTAATTCAAATTTTCTAATTGTTTGCGTCTTATCAACATCATTTCATGGGCCGATATCGAGCTAAGCTAAACTGTACCCACTATTAAATAAAAGTTTAGCTCTTTAATTTCACGCCCTTTGCCTGGTTCTGCATTAGTCTGATCCATTTCCCTGCTACCTTCCAAACATCATCTCTGGTCAGCTGATCACAAGCTGATTGATGGTCTGCCCACTGATCTCTGGCTTAGTAATTGCCATCACTCTGTAACCGCCTTTTGAATCTTATTATTAAATTATCAAGCTATCAATGTCCATCGCCTAAGAAAGCTCACAAAAATTAAACACAAACTATGACCAATAAATTTGTTGAAATACTATGTTCTATTACGAAGAAGACTATATTGTACAATCGAGGAAAAACTAAATAACCGCATGGTTCAGAAAGATTGGGACGAGATTAAATGCATGCTACCCTCGTCGTGTTTAATAGATGATAAGAACTTCGAGCTCAATGCTCTAAATACAAGTAAATGTAAAGCCCCAAATGACAGGTACTTATGTAAATATGAATGATATCTTGTTTTCAGGAATATACAGCTATGCAAGGACGGTAAAACTAAATCGTACGACCAAGCTGCCGACGGATGTGTCAGATCTGAAGCTATCAATGTTTTGTTCTTGCAGAAGGCCAAAGATGCTCTAAGGTAAATAAATATAATATTATGGATATTTAAATAATTGGCTGGCAGTGATATACGTAAATAAACGAAACGAAAAAGAATACAATACTTTAATTTTGTTTCAGAATCTATGCTGACGTAGTTAAAGTTACGACAAAATATGTTTCTCTTAAAAGTAGCGGGAATTTCAAGCGAGAACCAGAAGAAATTACAGGATTTCTTAAAGGATTTTATGATGAATTACCAATTTCTCCCAGAGAGGTCGAGTACGTGGAAGGTTTTGGAGCAGGTACGTAAATAATTACCAGCATGTACCTTTTAATAAAGTTATTTATGGACAAACAATACAGGTATTTGCATATTGTATAGAGAACTTAAGCTTAAAATAACTTTGCGCTAACCGCCATTAAATACACTTTCGTTAAAAAATCTTACCGTTTAGCTTTACTGTTGTAGTGTCAATGATAAACACGATTGTAGTGCCAATGATAAACACGATTGAAGATAATAATTGTGAATATTTTATTTCAGCTGATTATGAAGCTGACAAGGTGGAGTTGGAGGCGATCGATAAAGTATTCTGCTCGGGTCGAACCGAGCCGCTTTACGTCGGAAGTGTCATGTCAAATTTGGGCTACTGTGAATCAGCGTCGGGTATAGCGGGGGTCACTAAGGTCTGAGTCATATTAATAATTTTCAAAAACGCTTAATTTTATCAAATTCAATGATGCAGGGTGAAGATCTATAATGGTCGTGTTTATCGCTCGATTGATAAGTGATAATGTATTTGTCTCTATCTGACATGTACATATTATTGTAAGACCAACGCACACACCATTCATCTCATTCATCATTTTATTTATTGAAGGAACTGTACATTATCTAAAATATCTACTTTTTAAATGTTTGTCCTGGCATTACGGGTGAAAAGATTCTGAAATATTTGTGTCGGCAAATAGATGAACCAAGAAACCATAAAAAGAGCCTGAATACTTTTAATGCACCCATTATGGCCAATTCCACTACGATATTATGCTTTTTGGATTAGAAAATGCTACTTGTATGGTCCAGGTTCTGCTTGGGTACCACACGGGGCAACTGGCAGGTAACCTGCACTGCGAAAATCCCCGCGAGGACATTGCGGCCCTGCGCGATGGCCGAATCAGAATCCTAACTGACCACAAGCCGATCGCTCGCAACTTTATCGCAGTCAATGGATTATCCATAACCGGTGTCAATTCTCATGTGCTCTTGCATGGACATTATAAGCCGAAGGTATGATGATATCATTTACATATACGACGTATCTACACGTTCTAAATCAATGCAGAGGACCGTTTATACGATTGAGATTTCTTATCTTAATATTTTTTTCATTGTTTTTATCTATTTAATTTTAACTCCACCGCTTTATTATGTTCTAAGATAAAAGGCGGATAGAATATTTTCTTAATAATTTTTACAAGCAGTGTAATTATCAGTTAATTTATTCTTGGTTTGGTTTTTTACTCATCACTAAGTATCTTGTGTTGGATATGTTTTTCAATATCTATATGTAGATCTTATTGATTTTTATTTTTTTTAGGATTTAAGTAAATATCAGTGTAATATACCCCGCCTAGTGTTACTGTCGGGTAGAACGGACACAGCTGTACAAAATGTAATTAACTATCTAAAATCTCAACCAATAGACGCCGAAGAGTTGGCTTTGATTCAGAATATTCACTCTGCCAAAATAAATGGCCACCTTGGAAGAGGATTTACCATTTTAGGTAAGATTTTTTTTAAATAATGATATCTCACCATTTAGGTAAATAATTGAATTGATAAAAAACCGCTCATAGATAGGATAGCCATAAATAAATGTAAAACACAAGGCAAGACAAAGCATGGTAATGCCTATTTCTGACGGGCTTTGCATTTAACAGTCATCGATGACTGAGTAATCTTAAGGTAAACGAATATATTTTAAACCAAATATGTTCATATAGTGCTTGAAAGATACATAACATAGTCAAATAAAAAAAGAAAAGTCGTCCCTCCGGTGGTCAAGCTTGTGTGAATGCAAATTATGTTGCTATTAAATCGGATTATAGAAGATTTTTATTTATTCTCATACGAGTTTTATCAGGAAATTAGGCCCTGGAATCCTTAATTTTGTTTATGTCCACAGGAAAAACTCGAACTTAAATCTGACTATGACCTACATAATTTGATTAAATAGTTGAAAATACTATTATACAATCATAATAATGACTCTTAAAATGAAAACACATTAAAACAAATGCTATAAGTTTTAAGTAATGTTTACAGATACAGATAATGAATTGAAAACCATTAGCCTCTCCGAGAAGGCAGAATATTTCGATAGCACTGACCGCCCGCTGTGGTTCGTGTACAGCGGAATGGGTTCACAGTGGGCAACGATGGGAGTCCAGCTCATGCGCTTACCCATCTTTGCTGCTGCTATCGAACGGTATGGATCTTTGTTAATCAAATATTTATAAAAGATAATAAAAACACTGCATTGTGTTGTTGGTTCTATAACTACAGATTTTTTCGTTACTCAAAATCCATCAACGTAATGCGTAATTGCAAGACAATTATGCTGACCATTGAGCGTGTTCTTGGGTCATCTTATTCTTATTATTTTTGATTGTAGGTAATTTATTTACTAGCCTTAGTTCCTGATTTTTCTGTTTAACAGCTGTCGAGAAGTATTGGAACCAAAAGGCATTGATATTGTCCATATTATAACATCTCCAGACAAGACAATATATGACAATATTTTACACTCGTTCGTGGGAATTGCTGCCTGCCAAATTGGTCTAACTGACGTCCTATTTGAATTGGGTCTGGTCCCGGATAAGATAATAGGTATAATGCTTTTTAATTAAGTTACGCTTCATTCTCTCCTTCATGTTTCAAATCAACTTCTGCTTCTCTTCTTCTTCTCAGCATATATGCGTCCACTCCAGGCGAACCTACTCCAGGTCGGCCCTGCCGTCTTTTTAATATCGTCCGACCATCTTCCAACGCTGCTGCGTTCGTGGTCTCCAGTGTGGCGCTCACTGACTCTGTCATCGTCTCTGCGACATATATGACCAGCCCTCATATATGACTTCTGCTTCTGCAACATATATGACTTCTGCTTCTACAACTCTCTAAATTCATTCTTTAACTTGATTATTAATCCGCTTTCTAAAATCAGGTAAAAATTACCGCAGGACCTGACCAGTCCATATTGGCATGATATTATTGATGGATGACGCCACAACGACACATTTAGTTAGGATTTTTTGGAGATATTCAATTCAAGTGAAATTTGTTCGACATTGAATGGAACCTTGACTAATTTTGACAGGTCACAGCGTCGGAGAGTTAGGCTGCGCGTACGCTGATGGCTGCATGACGGCCGAGGAGATGATCTTGTCGGCGTACAGTCGCGGACTCGTGTCTATTCAGACGCCATTTATCCGTGGCTCGATGGCTGCCGTCGGAATTGGATTCAATGAAGTATGTTCAAACTAATATAGAATTGGTTTACCGAAATGTTAAAATACGTTTATATTACGTAAATTACCGTTTTTTTCAACCAGGTTTCAAAGATGTGTCCACCGGAGATTGAAGTAGCCTGTCATAACTCGTCGAACTCTAGCACTATTTCGGGCCCAGCTGAAATAATGGCGGAATTCGTTGCTCAGCTGACCGCTAAAGGGATTTTTGCAAAGGAAGTTCCTTGCTCCAACATCGCGTATCATTCTCGATATATCGCCGAAGCAGGTTAACTTACCTAATATAAAATGTATTCACATTATCTGCCAAATATGCTTTTACTGTTTACCTCTATAAAAACTAGCGTTAAACTTTGACTTTTACTGGACTTTTACCTAGGGTATTAATGGTGATAAACTTAGATGTAGGGACCTATATTACGGTGTTTAATTTACGAATCCAATGTTGTTCATTATGAAATACCTAGAACGATACAACTTGCCCGTGTTAAACAGTAAGCAAATACTGTTTAAAAAGTTCTATCTATTTTAGGGCCTGGACTCCTTCACTACCTAAAAGATGTGCTCAAAACTCCAAAACTCCGCAGCGAGCGTTGGGTGTCAACTTCAGTGCCAGTGGACAGATGGAGTGAAGAAAGTGCCAAATATTCTTCGGCTGAGTACCATACCAATAATCTCCTGGTAAACATGATCATGAATCAAAATTTTAACAAAAACAAAACGATCTTTAGTCATGAATTAAAGAAGTAATAGGTTGGAAGTTTGTCATATTAAGATTTATGGCAACATAGAAGACGACTAATGGGAATGAATAGCTGAAACCGCGCCGCATGATTGCTCTCTATACATGACTGATGTAAAAGCGGAAAACATTGGAAACATCAATTTTAATTACTGTACAGTTTTTATTTTAGTGCCTCGATTTGAATCTCTATTAAAATATTTCTAGTCAACTCGTTTGTCCTGTGGTGAGGAGCTATTATAGTTGAATTTATCTCGCGGTAAACAAATAAAGAAAACATCAGTCACTTTCTAACACGCATGCGCGAGACTGACACGTTATGGATGTTTTTTTGGCTAATGGTGACTGGTTTCAGAATCCAGTGCTTTTCGAAGAGACATCGCGGCTGATCCCGAGCAACGCGGTATTGGTGGAAGTGGCTCCTCACGGTTTGCTGCAGGCCATTCTCCGGCGCTCACTGCCATCTTGCGTCCACGTGCCCCTCACCAGGCGCGGGCATGAAGACAATGCACGATTCCTCCTCGAGGCTATTGGCAAGTGAGTTGGGAAAAAACGTGTTTGACGGATAAGAATACGACTCTTGGTACAAATTATAGAGAATTTATGCGGTATATGCTATATGTAAAAACCAAGCAAGTTAATGGTTTTAGATAGCGTCAAAAATAAGTTTTATTATTCATAATATGTATCTTTATGAACTTCTTGTAGACCACTTGTTTCTTAGTGATCCATGATGATAATTGCTTTATTATTTCCAGATTATACATGGAAGGATACTACCCCGATATTCGTGCCATATACCCGAAAGTAGAGTTTCCTGTTTCCACAGGCACCCCTCATTTGTCACATTTGGTAGAATGGGCTCATCAAGAAAAATGGTAGGAAAACGTTTTTTTTTTAACTAAGCCCTTCGTTTCCTAAATTTCTGTTTTAAACATTTGTTTAAAAGTTAATCCAGGATAAACTTATATTTAAAAAACAATATTTTGTAGGTTCTTGGCGGAATATGCTAATCCGGAACGAAAATCTACTGCGATATGCACTTTCAAGATATCTCTGCATGACGCTGAATATAATTATCTACAAGGCCATCAAATTAGTGGTAAGCAAAATTTGTCAATTACTACTACGTTTGTAAAGGGTTGCGGTCAAAATTCGTTGTCCACTTCAGAAGCCTTCAAAATATTATATGAACAAATTTTTACCTGACGTAAGTATTTTCTGAAATATGATTAGGCGTGGGGATGTCTAATGGGCATAAGTTTTCTCAATCAGTCCTCTACTAACTCCGTGGAATTCATCGAGGTTATTCTGTGGTTGTTCTGCGCAATCTCTGCTTTTAGCGTGCACTCAACCCAAGAATGTGTAGGCAAGAGGCTTTTTCAGAACACTTCTACTCTAATAGTCGTGGAAAGTGCTAACCAAGGCCGCGCAATGTTTTGTTATCTCTGTTTCTATTTAAAGTGCCAATAATGTGCCCTTAGGCAAGACGCTGTTCCCGTATGCTTCGGCTTTGGTGGCGGCGTGGGACGCGTTAGCCATGACACTAGGCACGCCGCGCCGCGGCTGCTCCGTGCAATTCCGTGACGTGCAATTTTTTGCACAGCCTGTGCTCCACGACTCGCGTTTGTTGCGGCTTTGCGTGTGTTTGCATCGAGGTACGGGAAGGTTTGAGGTACGTTATCATTTATGTTCTACTAAGATGTAAAAGGAGATTAATCATAAGTAAGTATTTTTTCATATTCTCTACTGTCAATTTTGCACCGGCTAACGGTAACGGCTACGGAAAACCCTATAGATGAAAAAAAAATTAAATGTCTAATACTACCTACTAGAAAAGTAAAGATTTACGTTGTTTTTTAGATAAATGACGACATCACAAAAGTAGCTTCAGGTTACATAGAATTAAAACTAAATAAAACAAAACTCAACACTGAAGTTGAAGAGTCTACTGAAGTAACTGAAGTGAAGAAATTGTCAACGGAAGAAATATACCAGATATTGAATGAAAGAGGCTACATGTACCGGTGAGATTTCTAGTTTTATCTAATCATACAGTAATCAATAGATACAGCTATAAAACCAGTAGGACAAATGCACCATAGCAAGAAGAGAGAGGGAGAGAGAGTGAGTTGATGGTATTATAGAATTGCAACTAGGAAGCAACAATGGTGCCAATTAGGTAGGAAGTTAAAAAGTAATTTTAATCCTCTACGATATCATGAATAAAATTCATTTAATAATCATGTAAATAGGTAGAGTTGATAAGTCAACTAATAAAATTGCCGAACGCGCGAGCTGGAGCCTTACCACGATCTCTTAACGCGACTCACTTTAGGCCCTAAACTGAACTGTATCGCTATTTCATACCATGACATTGTATTTACGACTCAGTTCAGATGACAGTTCAGTAAGAGCGTCTCAACTATTTCATTCTCTCATTTCAAGTACTTTTCGTACCACGATGTGTCACTTGAGACGAAACTGAATCGCACGAGTGTCAAATTTTGCGACTCATAAAAAGTTCCTCATTGAATGTATCGTTCTGGATAGTTTTGTGTAGAATATTTATTAGTTCTTAGCTTTTGTTCGCGACTTGTCTCGCACAGGTCTGGAAACGTGTCTGTGTAACTTCCTACCGTTTTATTCAGGGACGTATTTACCCTAGGGCGATCCGGGCTATAGCCCGGGGCGCCAAACCGACAGGGGCGGCGTAGGCGCCCCTGGCCGTTTGCATTTTGTTTTGGTATTGGCGCCTTTCAACCAACTATTACTTTTCACCTTTTTTTGTCAATCCAAAATTTAAAATGAACATGAAAAATAACAAGAACAAATAGTTTTGGTCGAAAACATGCTTGTAAGTTTGTCAATATCTTCGGGGCGCGTCTGTAAGTAAGAACATGAACATGCTTTAAATATAGGGCGCGGGCGCCGAGTGAGGTCGCGGGCCGGCAAGAGGGGCGGTGGCAATAGGTCATACATATATCAGCGTTGCCAGATCGGATCTTTTTACACTATATCGGTCAATTTTGTTACTACGTACCCCCGCGCCGAACAATTTCGCTCTCGCTGCGCTCGCGTTTTCATCTGATCGTGTTACTACGCATCCCCGGGCCAAAAATTTCGGGCTCGCTGCGCTCGCGTTAATATCTATTTCTGTTACAATATACACGCACTACTACGTACGTACGCACCCCATCGCCGAAAAATTTAGGGTAAGTAGCGAAGTGTTTGACAGGTTTTTCAGAATACTGACGAGTTAATTTCTTTTAAGTTATTATAATACGATCTCTTGGATAATGCAACGGGGAAAAAAAAGATGCACAATGCGCATAGATAAGAGTGCATTACTGGTAATAAGTAGATAGAACTTCGTGTTTTTCGGTTCCATATGACTACTGCAATACTACGGTAAAGAGCTCGTAGCTTTGTATGGATTTCATAGTAAGATACGTTTTTTTTCCGTAGCATTGCAGACTGTAGTAACTAAATTAGCCGCTCGAGGGTGCTTTACATCATGCTTCTTTATTTGGTTACTATTTAAGTTCTTAAACCACAATATGATTTTTAATAGATTGAATTATAAAAACAAGTAAACTATTTTGTAAAACAAAGAACTGGAGTTACAAACATTTGCACTGAACCTAAAATAGGCAACTATAATTGAACATATCTTTAAGCAGTTGATAATTTATTTATTATTCAAAAAAGTTACACAGCATTACAGTAATAAAACCAATAAGGCACTGAACTACAAAAATACATATAAACAAGACTTAAAACTAGTTAATTTAGGCGACACAACCGCGTGGGTCCTTTGCGTCGTCTGATCTGGTGTATAATTCGGCAAATTACCGCGGAACTGCCGAAACACAACACCCTTCCGCCAGAAGTCTGCACTTGCGATGGTGTCCTGCAGCGGCCGCGGCACGCACACCACAAATGAGCTGAAGTAAACGTAGTGCCGGGACTGCAGCTGGATAATATTGATATCATGGGGTCATGGAAAGTGGAAGATCTCGGCGGGAGACAGCTGGCGATAAAAACGGAGCTTTTAACATTGTCATTGACACACTTGATATTATATGGGTGATAAAATCACTTCACCGCATTTCCTGGTCACAATTTCTTTCCCCTGAACGAATACACTAAATCCGCGGAGGATTAAACTGAATTCGAAGATTGGCATACCACGTAAAATTCATTTGAAATTTAACAAATTTACATGTCAATGATTGACATGACATTATCACAGGCGGAAGGCGGCACACGTTCCGAGTCTTAATTACAATTCTTTTGAAATACAGACATTTTAAACTTTATTTCATTCAATAAAGCATTTGGTATGGCAAATATTGTCATTAAATTAAAAAAAGAACATAAGTCCGATATGAAATATATGTCTTTTCTTTTCAAAATTACCAATTAGTTTTAAACAAAGTGTGCTGCGAAATTAATTTGTAATATTTTCGTTACCGAACGGATAGAAGCCAGAAAGAGATAAACATATACGAAACTCACATAGCGGCATCCCTTTCGCGCCGTAGCGTCTCAATTGCAGACCAGAGACAAATATCGGTCTTTCATTCACTTTATGCGATCGAGAATCAGCGCTGCTTTAAATGTGTTATGGTACGAAATTCAGCGATTCAATTTAGGTGCCTAAACTGAACTGCACTGCTTTTGGATAGTTTTTATAAAGATTGTGGTAAGGCTCCTGAGCTTAATGTTAATAGTTGTAACATGTAACAATCAAGTAACAATAAGTTCAATATTTGTTTGATTTGTTTATAACCTAAATTAAAAATTAAAAATAACTCCGACACAAGTAGCCGGTCATCATGAAATCCTCATTCAATGAGTGATATAGAAAATGCTACTAAAACTGAACAACAACAATATTTGGAATTCTTCGCTTCAATATTGGCTGAGATCTTGTCGCTTATTCTAATTAAAGCTGAGTATCTTGAAAACTACTGGTCTTATTTCCACCAAACATAGCTAAGAACCATCTCGATAGACAAGTCTTTCGATAATATAACTGCACTCCAATTGGTCTATCCGCTTGGGAGCAACGATGCCACATACAAACACACAGATACACGGCTACTACTCATGTTACACTTATAACACCCCTCTTTTTCGTCCGGCGTTAAAAACATTAGATCTGAGTGATTTTCAATGTTAATCCGCAGGAAAGAGTTCCGGAGCATCAGTGAAATCAATACTCATTTTACTGATGCACTTGTACCGTGGACGGGCAATTGGGCGGTGTGCCTCGACGCGGTGCTACAGCTCCATACGTTGCGGCAGCCACACCATGTCATCTCACAACCGGCAGTCATTAGACATTTGGAGATAAATACTCAAACACATGCGACTGTAACAGAATTAGATCCCACTCTGAAAGTGAGAGTATACGAAGTTCAAGATTCTACCAGGTAAAATAGATGACCTTGTTTTTTTTATAATCTACCAATTTGCTGACTTATATACTGATGAAACAGTTTTAACCAATCTATTTTATCTATAATCTATTTAAGGCTACGTTTCCACTAGTGCGAGGATGCGTAGCGAGAGTGGGTGATATGTTTTTGTTATAGAATCAGTTTCGCTGAGCGATGATAACTAAATGAAATTATTCCATTGGTTAACAAAAACACATCTCGCCGCTATGCATCCTTGATCATCCCTTGTGGAAACGCAGCCTAAGCCTAGTTTTACATTTTGAATTGAGTTTTAACTTAGGAATCTCCTAAGTGTTTGCCAGAACAGTTGGGTAAACCCAAGGAATTTTAAGGAAACGTTTATAGACATTTGATACCTTCTGCAAACTTTTCTTACATGTCGATTATGAACTCTTATTTCCAGGTACGAAATGGTTCGCCAACTATTTTCGACATAAACAAATTGTAAATAACATATTTACATTTATGTTATTTACAATTTATTGCACTAACAAAATCGTCAGAATGCCTTACTCTGAGAAAAAAACAAAAAGTAAAATTTCTACGATCTATCTGTCATCCATAAAATCAGTTTCCTTTAATTAGAATAAGACTAAATTATATTTTTCAGATGTGGCGGTATTACACTGAAAGGCATACAATTTCGTAACATTGTGAAGTTAGATGACTCCCTTGTGTTGAAGGTTGACCGAAGATATCAAGTTGGAAACGTATTTAACGTAAGATCTTTAAAATATTCAAAGACGCTATAATTATAATCACAGTCCAAAAAAATCAAATTAACATTTTTCAAGTAAACATGATTGAAAATGGTCTGAATGGCTTCGAGAAAAGGATGTTACGGCGTGCCGGCAAGCGCGTTTGCTCGACTTGGCAGGGGCACTGCCGTGCCCCCAGATAACTAAAAAGAGATCCTAAGTACTCCTTTTAATAATTATTAGAGATTCTGTTTGAGTTTCAAATTCTTTACAGTTGCATTGGTTTTAGTTTATGACGCTAATGTGCCTCTTTCCCCTTTGTCAGAAAGCAGTAAACGACAATTCGCGGAATGACAAAGTACTACAAAGCACCAGACTTGGAGACCTAGAATCTTTGCACTGGGTAGATGCCTCCGTACCGCAGCAAAGTGCCGGCATATCGGTCAAGGTGCATTTCGCTGGAATTAATGCGAGTGATGTTTTGAAAGCTAATGGAGAAATTCAATTTGAAGATAAACATTATGCAAGTGAAGGTTATTATGGGATGGATTATAGTGGAACTACTGAAAAGTAAGTTAAAATGATATGTCTGTATTAAATTCTTCAGTTTTTTTTGTTATAAACGCCCTTTTTTAGCTTAAAACGTTTCGACATGATGACGTGCAATTTTGTTTTGATTGATAGGCTCACATCAAGTTGAATTAAAATCTCGATACAAAAAAAAAAACAACTTTTTCAACAGCGGGCAACGTGTGATGGGGTTAGTGCGTGGCGGCGCAGTGAGTTCTTTCGTGCGCGCAGAGCCGGCGCTGCTGTGGCCGGTGCCTGCGCACTGGAGCCTCGAAGACGCCGCCACCGTTCCTCTTCCATACGCGCACGCGCTCTACTGTCTCGTTAGTATTAATATCTGTTGATTTAATAAACTCAGAAAAAGGAAAACAAAATAAGAGATTACGTTACAACAATATTTCAAAAAAACATTTACCGACGACGCCTCCCCTCATGGGCCACCGCCAATAGGTACTCCATCTAACTAAATGATAGCATTATTGTGGTAGAGTTGAGATCCTGTACTCGATTGAAGTTATTATTATTGTTATTATTATTTTTTACTTAGAGACTGTATACATCTCTAATAAACTTAGTGTACTGTACAATGACGCGGGTGCCTGTCGTATCGCATAACGTATTTGGTCCTAAAAATGTTTGGCCGAGAATGTTTGGCATACTGTTGAATGGCATACTTTTCGTTTGTCCTAATAATTTTTGTGCATACTCATTTAAAGTCCTAAAGCAAGTTTATCCTAATATTGATAACTCTAAAATCTAATTACCTAAAGCATTATATTCCTAACATGAATTGCCCTAACAATTATTTTGCCTATTATTAAATTGGCTTAAATTATGGGTTCCCTTTATCTTGCATGATATCGATTCTCCGAAATACATTTTGCATAGCAGCTATCACCGAAACATTTTTAGCCGAATGATTCTTTAGCATAATTATATATGTATCATAATTGTCAGTTAGCGTACTATTAATTTAGCATAATTTTAAATGGCAGAACACTATTATCACCGACTTTTATTTCATATAATTTTATATGGCATAACATTAATATCGCCGAATTTATTATGGCATAAAGACATAGTTTACGGAACAGACGGGTGCTAGGAATTTAGTTTAGGTTTTAGGTTAGATTAGGCGATTATTAACTAAACTGATATATAAAATGGAAAATTTAGTAAATTTAACTCTCTATAACATTGTCGAAGCTTTCTTCTAGCTAAAATGCTCCTAAAAGAAGATATGAGCAAAAATATGAAGAAAGTGCCGGTTTTTTCAATATGGCGGCGGGCGCGGAGGGGGGGGAATTGTGCATTTTGCATTTTAAGCACTGACTAACCATCCTAGACAAAATATCAAAAATTCAAAACTACCGGACCGTTTGTAAGGTCACACATAGTACTTTAGTCTCTATTCACCATATTAATAATAGAATCGAACTACTTTTGAATTTTAATTTTTATGCAATCTAAATATTATGAGATACAAATTTCTTCGAAATAACTATTCGGACATGTAAATATTATGCTTATTCATATTCTGCCATATGAATGTTCTGATATAAAAAATATGTAAAATCACAATATGAGAAAAAAAATATGCAAAATAAAATTCGGAGAAATGATGTTTCTGTCGAAGGTTGTTATACAAAATGAATTTATGAACATATTAGTGAACCTAAAATTACAGCACCTAAACTAAACTATGGCAGGCGTGAAGTCAGAATCGTTACGTAGGCAGGTCAGATTTTGGTTAGGTTAGGTAAGACGACGAGCGAAGCGAGGAGGAGTGTTAGGTAGAACAGTGACCCTAACGAGCGAGCGAAATTATATTAAAATTTAGCAGTTAGTAGGTTAGGTTAAAGACCGAAAACTGTAGGTTAGGTTAGGTTTGTTTTATGACCATGGATAGCGGAGCGAGTGAAGCGAGTGGAGCGTCGGAATGTTTGCTTGCTGCATGGAGGTATATTAAAATTTAGCAGTTAGTAGGTTAGGTTAAAGACCGAAAACTGTAGGTTAGGTTAGGTTTGTTTTATGACCATGGATAGCGGAGCGTCAGAATGCTTGCTTAAAAATCTTCGAGATTTAGGTATAATGAAATGTAGTCAAAAGATTTTTAGCACATTAAATATTAGAAACATTACAATTATGCACATCAATCATTCGATAGTTGAATCTTAGCCACATCAAACGATAGGACAAATAATATTTAGGACAAACGATTATAGGAGCAACAATTTCGGACAATCAAAAATATGCGGAACAAAGTGTATGCCAAACGTTATTAGGACAAAATACGTTATGCGACACGACGATAGGACTAATAATTGTACAGAACAATAATTTTAACAACGGTAGACAACAGGCGACATGCTTTGCCTTCTCCTCAGTTGGGTACACTGCTGGACAACGACTCATTAAGAATCGCGGTTGCTCTGCGGGTTGGTTGTAAAGTATGCGAGCCACATCGTTGCATCTGTGGGGTAACAGTTGAGGAGAATAGCCACCATGGCCTCAGCTGTCAGAAAAGCGCGGGGCGATTTGCAAGGCATCATGCAATCAATGATTTGGTTCGTCGGGCTTTAGTGTCTGCCACTATACCGTGTACCTTGGAGCCTCCTGGGTTGAGTCGAACTGATGGCAAGAGGCCTGATGGTCTCACGTTGGTTCCTTGGCAGAAAGGTCGGTGCCTCTTGTGGGACGCAACTTGTGTGAGTACGTTTGCTCCATCCCACTTGACTCACACCATTAGAACTGCTGGGGCGGCCGCAGAGTGTGCGGCAAGAGTGAAACACACTAAATACAATGCCTTGGAGCCAGCGTACGATTTTATACCTATTGCAGTGGAGACTGGTGGACCTTGGGGCTCGGAGGCCAAGGATTTTATTAAGGAATTGGGCCGCCGGCTTAGGGATAGGGGCTGTGACCAGCGCTCCGGATCGTACCTGGTGCAACAAATTTCGTTGGCCATTCAGCGTGGTAACGCCGCCAGTGTAATGGGTACGTTTGGGCCAGCTATGATTCGGGGCGTGCCTTATTAACGAAATTGACGAAGCCTGTTGTGGATCATATCATTGGTTTGTATTTGACGAAGCCTGTTGCTGATTTGTTGTTGTATCTCACCTGACGAAGCCTGCGATGCGGATCAGAACTTATTTTTTTTCCTTTCGTGTGTCTTTTAATAAATGACTTTTTTTTTACTATTATCAAAATAGTGATGTCTATCAAGGAAACTTTAGATGGAAAATCACAACTTGGGCCTTTGTAACATCTTTGACTTGAAAGAAACTACATTTTCTAATAGTGATTCATAGATCCTAATGGTGATTCTTCTTACAGGGCATCAAGACACAACTGATTCCTCGCTCGAAAGTTCTGGTGAGCGGTGGTGCGGGGGCTACAGGGCAGGCTGTCATTTCGTTGGCGCTTCATCTTAACTGCCGAGTCTTCGCAGTAGTCCGGGATACATTGAAGAAGCAGTTTTTGATTAAAATGTTCCCGAAATTGAATGGTGAGTATTGGTCTTCAGGTCGTTTTCGTAAAAGTATCCTGTTTATTATGTCGAGCAGGTGGGAACTGTCACTTCAAAATATAGATTGATAAAATAAATAATAATAATAAACAACTTAATACTGTGACGACTTGCACTAATTTTATTCTCTTACACCAATCTGTAAACGGGTATTTGTCGCACTGCAGATAACTTTGGTGATATCCGTTTCAAATTTGTTTTTGAGATTGTTGTCAATAATTTTCGGTTTGTTAATAACCTTTGCTATAAAAACAAAAGGATGGCATGACATAATTTAGTTTAATGTTCATTTTTGATGCAATACATTTAAAAGCTCACAACACACTTAAACTGGCCAAATGTACCATTATATCAAATGTTTTTAAATCTAGTGATATTATATGAAACCTTGTTATCCAGCATTACATACCCCTTGTTAACATTTCAGCTGACGACATAGTTTGCTGTCGAGATGACGCCTTCGAAGATCGTGTAATGATTGCTACTAAGGGTGTAGGATGCCAATACGTTATATGTGGAAAAGGTGACACTAAAGATGTAAGTAAACGAAATTTCAGTCGACGACCGAATTCATTACGTACCTATGGTGTTGTTCTTTAATTTATAATTTTTTATTAGTCTGCGGACTTGACCTATTTAGATTTTTATTTACGAACAACTACTGCCAATTGAAAATAATACATTCCTTTCTTTTTATAGGCCTACTTAAGATGCTGTTCTCATTTTGGTTACACGTTCGACATTCACCAAGTTAGAGGAAATGAAGACTTTTCCTTCAAAATGAACGCATTGTCTATGGAAAGGTCCTACATCCGTGTAGATTTAGCAGGCATTTTTAAAAATATTGGAATACTCAAAGTAAGCATACAATTAGAATATTCGGTTATTTGGATATAAACATTCGTAATTTGCATATTTAATTAAGGACGGGCTTCATGCCCTTCTGACCCACGGCACACCGACAATGCTCAACTGTTTGAGGCATTGGGAATTTGAATTCCACACAGCACTCCTAGTTGTTAGACGGGGAAAATACATGTCCATAATTGACGCTTCATTATAACTGGGAGTTACTTACTTCATTGTACCTACTTAGCACAAATTGGTCACATACGAGACTCAACTAGTTGAGTTGTTGTACCAGGCATATAACCATACAAACCTCTTTACTGAAATATCTATAGTACCAACATACTTGACTGTGTTCATTACAACTGAGTAAATTTTAGATATAATAATTGCGACAAAAAATTCATGAGAAATCATTTCCAGAAGCTGCAAAGTATGTTAGCGGAAGGTATCAGTACTGGGGCCATACGACCGCTTTCGCGCGTGTGCTACGCGCCGCACGAGGCTCCGCGCGCGTTCCATCTGTTGGCCGCCAGCCAACACCGCGGACGCGTGCTCATTAGCATGCCACCCACTTTCCAAATAACTACAGAGCCTAGGTACAGTAGCGGGTACTACTACTCTGTCACCGACCAATAAGATCCTTACAGAACATAGTGTCATTAATAATGCTGTGCATTGCGTAGGAAGATTTTAATAATTTATTTAATATTTACAGAATCGTCTGTTCTGGGGGACGTAGCCACTTGATAATCAGCGATGATGAGAGACTAGCCATTCACCTCGCAACCAGGCTGGTGCAGCGTGGAGCCAAGGCACTGCATCTACAGTTTGCACACATTTCAGAACGCTTCAGTCTTGCACAAGAGTAAGAAGCAACAAACCTATGTATAACTGTAAAGTAAGGTGACGTCTTTGCTTATGGAAACTGAATGTACTTAAATCACAAGTTACTAAGCCCGAATTTAAAACTGCGTCAGTCTAATTGTTTGGAGTACCGATGGAAAATTATTCATCAACAATAATATCAGTTACATAACAAAGGTTCATCGGCATCACTAGCTTGGATACTTGGATGGTCGTGAAATGTCGGATGATCGGATGTGAAATTGCAAATTAACATGCGCGAAAGGGGTCTGCAGAAAATCTTGTTGGACCAGAAACAAGTTTTGGGGCTCTCATAGGAGACCATGACAGGCATAACAACATCAGCCACCTAGGACTAGTGGAAGAAAGTGGCAGGCTTGGGGCAATCAAAGCTACTAATGAAAAGCATAAAATCAGACTGAACCAAGAAATTATGAATATAGAACATAAAATAGTTCAGAATCTGAACGTTGTTTACTGATCACTTTGGGGTGAAATTACTTTCTTTGTCTTCTGACAATTTAAATTGTAGGATGTGTAGCTAGGAAGCAGAAATAATGAAGCATACTGCGGATATCGCCCGCAACTAACATAACTAGATAAAAAAAAACAGTTCTGACTATTCTGAACTTTAAAAAAAAAAAACAATTTTTCTTTAGCCTTTGATCTTTGTATTCATGGTTTAAAAAAAAATGTTTGTGGACTATTTTGCGCCAGCTCACTTTATCCTGGGCTGCGTAGATGGCATCGTTAATTGAGGTCTTGAGGGTAGAGCGTATCTCGTCCGACCAGCATGTTGGACTTCTTCCTATGGGTCGTTTGACTAAATACTACTGGGTAATTACACAAAAAATCCCACTGGGCCGTGGTGTAAAGTGAGATAAGATAAGCTCAGCCGCTTTGAAGATCCCGAGATTGCTAAATTTTTAGTTTCATTCACTGCCCTAAGATCAGTTGAGATGCCATTGGTAGTGGAACTAAATAACGTGATCTTGCTGACAATTGGTGCAGATTTTATTAGAACTAGCAAAACGCCAATATTCTTGTTAACGTAGTTATTATTAATCAAACAATTCTAAATTTTCAGTTGCAGCAAAATCTAAAAGCAGTTTTATCCACAGGTCATGGAAAACACTCGGTGTTAATGTTTTGAGATCTTCAGAAAAGCTCTCAATCGAGAATGTTCCAGTTCTATTCAAACGAAGCGTACAACTGGGCCCTGTAGAAGGAGTATTTATAATGATAACAAAACCACTGACTGACCAGACTCACCAATATTATAAATCCCTGGTAGCGAATTTAGACACTGAGGCAAGGAAACAATGTCCAGATATGAAGTAAGAATTTTTATATTAAACTATCTGCTTAGAAGATTCATTGTACATCCCAATTCTTTGGTTAAACGATAGATCTAAAAATTTCAGATTCTTCGCAGTGATTGGAGTCAATAATTCAGTGGGGGAACAAATTTGCGTCTCAAGAGCAGGAAAACAGTTACCAGCAATGATGCTTTCCGTAGCAACGGATACCAAGGTATGTCCCTTATTCACATTTTAGCTAGTCCAGCAAAGTAGATTTTAACCTCATTTTCTTAATTTTGTTGAAATGCATTAATTAACTACCATTCATACATATTTTATAGCTTGGGTAGTTGGCGTATTACGTATTAAATCTGTTCAATATAAGAGGAAATACTTCGCCGAAGTAAAAAGATATTCATGACAACTAATTAAATATATTATTATATTTTTGAAGCGAAATTTAACAAATTATAATAAACTGGTTCTACCGTATTATTTGGATAGAAATTTCATTATAATTTGAATTAAATAAGCTGTTTTTTGCTTACAGGCTGAAGATGCAGTGGCATTATCAGCAAGTTACAGTGACATTGTAAGTGCTGTCGAGAAAGGTTTGCAGACCATGCAACCTGTCATTGTTGCTGTACATTCCACTGATATTCAAGGATCTCTTTCAGAACAAATTGCTGCAATAGCAGGTATGTTGACTTATGTCAATTTACTTCTTATCTCATAGAACATGGTTAAGAACCCAAACAGCTCAAACTTAGAGCTATCTAGAATAAAATAAAAACATTGCTGGTCGCAGTTAATTTTTATATTTCCGATGTTAGAGATGGTATAATTATTATAATCAAGCAGTAACAATACAACAATATCCAATGAACTTAAATTAACCTCAAATAGCAATAAAACACATATTAAAAAGATCAAAAAGCATAGAAGACATATTCGGACTGATTCTTTGGGACTGAAAACTAATAAGTAAGATTGTTTAAAATCATCTGCTGGAGGTTGCATTCAAGGTTTATCCATACTTAGTCCATACTTAATATTATAAATGCTAAAGTGTTTCTGTCTGTCTGTCTGTCTGTCTGTTACCTCTTCACGCTTAAACCGCTGAACCGATTTAGATGAAATTTGGTATATAGATAGTTTCAGTCCCGGGGAAGGACATAGGATACTTTTCATCCCGAATAAATTTAGTGTTCCCGTGGCATGAGCGGGTAACACCGCGGGGCACAGTTAGTAACCTATAATAGTCGGATAATCGCCTGGACAATAACAATTAAGCATAAAAAACATCTCATTGATCATTACCAGTAGGTGATACTGAACAGTTTAGTAATAAGTCCATCGTTAATTTTTTTTTAAATTTTCTAGGTATTAAGATGACGGGAACAAGCGTTAAAACAAAGACGTTGCAAGATTTGGGTATGACTTTGGATAAATCACAGTTCATATCAATGTTTTTAAAATACAAGCAAAATGTTTGGATCAGCAAAGAAGACGTGCCACTGCTGACAATAGAAAGGTGTGTACACAAATAACTATTATGGTTAAGTATTATGATTTTATGAAGTTAGCAGACAGATTTCATCTCTATGAGTACCAAATATGTATCGTAAAAATAGTCAATGATAACTTGTTGTATTTCAGAATACAAGAAATAGAAGCAACCTTGAAAGAGTCAGATTATGTTCCTGCTCAAGGCTTGAAGGCATTTTTCCCTTACGTGTACTCCGATGAGCTCATGGCCACGATTGACTCAGTGACCGTCCCGACACTCACAATTAGCAGTGACATGGTTTGTAACCACGCATGAATACTAAATAAGTATAATTATAACCTAAATTAAAAATTTAAAACAACCCCGACACAAGAATCTGGCCATCATGATACCCTCATTTAATGAGTGATATAGAATTCTTGTATTTTTTGAATTTTTAGCATCTATTTTGGCTGTGTGCCGTGGAGTGCCGGCTGAAGAATGTGCCGTGGAGTGCCGGCTGAAGAATAGCATTCCCCCATCTCTTCTCGTGGGTGTCGTCAAGGCGACTAAGAGATTTTGACCTGTGCAAATGTCACCTACTAATGGGTCGGACTGGTGTCGGGCAGCAGCGACACTAGTGCAATAACTATACTGCGATTGCCAACCCGCCTGCTCAGCGTGGCAATTAGAGCGAACCCTCCCATGGCAAGTCCCAACGACACACGGCCCCCAGTTCCTGGCCGCCCTGCTATTCCAGATCACGGCGGCGGTATCGGTAACGGCAGGGTAGGGGGTGCGAAAAATCCCCGGGTTACGGAAGGCCGCCAAAACAAACTGACCTTGGCGACGTATAATGGACGCACGTTAGGACTGGACGAGCACCTGGCGCAACTCGAGCAAGAACTCGGAAAGATTAGGTGGCACATTCTTGGGTTGAGCGAAGTCCGAAGAGAGGGTGAGGACACGGTGACGCTTGAATCTGGCCACCTTCTGTACTACCGAGAGGGACACCAGCTATCCGAAGGTGGCGTAGGGTTCTTGGTCAACAGGAATCTTTGTGACAACGTTGTAGAAGTTTCGAGTGTGTCGGATAGGGTCGCGTACCTAGTAATTAAGCTAACCGAGAGGTATAGCCTCAAGGTTGTGCAGGTTTATGCACCGACCTCGACATACTCGGACGATGAAGTGGAGGATATGTTCGGGGACATATCGAAGGCCTTACACTTCACCACTAAGGCCCACTACAACGTTGTCATGGGAGATTTCAACGCCAAAGTGGGAGTACAAAATTGCAGAGAATCGGTAGTAGGGTCCCATGGTTATGGTAGCAGGAATCATAGGGGGCAAATGCTGGTCAACTTCCTCGAAAAGGAGGGGCTTTTCTTGATGAATTCGTTTTTCAAGAAACAGCCTCAAAGGAAGTGGACATGGCAGAGCCCCGACAACATGACGAAAAATGAGATTGACTTCATCATAACGGACAAGAAGCGCATATTCAGAGACGTCTCAGTAATCAATAGGTTTAATACCGGTAGTGATCACCGACTTGTACGAGGCTCTCTGAATATCAATTTCAAGCTAGAACGTGTTCGTTTGATGAAGTCTACGCTCCGACCTAACCCGCTCTAAACTATAATGGGATCTGAAACGTTCCAGTCAAATCTGGAGAACCGATTCGCTGCCCTGGAAACCACAAACAGCGTTGACATTGACCAAACCCTCGAAGGTGTGGTCGGAATCCTCAGGGAGGAAGGTGTGAGATTTTGCGAATTACAGCGTAAAGGCAGGAAGTCGAAGTTTTCGGGAGAAACACTCGGGCTTATGACGGAACGACGTGAACACCCACCAGTCACTTTGTCAGAAAGGCATGCTCTAAACAAGAAAATTGGTAAACTAGTGCAACGAGACCTCCGATGCTCCAACATACGGTCTGTTGAAAGAGCTATTGAGCAAAATCGGGGGTCCAAAGTGTTTGTCCAATCTCTTGGGAGAAGCCATCTAACAAAGCTGACCACCGCGGATGGAGTAGTCGTTGATTCAAGGCCAGGGATTCTCGCGCAAGTTGAGAACTTCTACAGCCTGTTATACGCTTCACACGCAACTCAACCTGATCCCGGAAATGAGGATTCCAGAGCCACACTTACGCGCCACTTTACTGAAGACTTGCCAGAAATCAGCGTAGGCGAAATCGAGATAGCTCTAAAACAGCTTAAAAATGGAAAAGCCCCTGGAGAGGTCGGTATTACGACTGAGCTCCTGAAATATGGTGGTAAACCGGTAATGAAGGAGCTCCAAAATATCTTTAATACTGTCCTCTTTGATGGGAGAACTCCGGAGGCGTAGAGTAGGAGTATTGTCGTGCTGTTTTTCAAAAAGGGTGATAAAACTTTTTTGAAAAACTACCGACCCATTTCGCTCCTAAGTCACGTCTACAAGCTGTTTTCGAGAGTTATCACGAACCGTCTTGCACGAAGACTCGACGAGTTTCAGCCCCCGAAACAGGTAGGGTTTCGATCAGGATACAGCACCGTAGACCACATTCATACAGTGAGGCAGATTATACAGAAGACGGAAGAGTATAATCGGCCCCTGTGCTTAGCGTTCGTGGACTACGAGAAGGCTTTTGACTCCATCGAAACCTGGTCGGTTTTGGAATCTCTGCAACGATGCCAAGTCGATTGGCGATACATCCAAGTGTTGAAAGGTCTTTACAATGCCGCTAGCATGGCCGTCCAAATACAGAACCGGCAGTCTGAACCTATCCCCATGCATCGTGGTGTGAGACAAGGGGATGTTATATCCCCCAAATTGTTCACAAATGCATTGGAGGATATGTTCAAGATGTTGGACTGGAAAGGACAAGGCATTAAAATAAACGGTGAGTACCTTTCACACTTGCGATTTGCAGACGACATTGTCATCCTGGCGGAAACGCTGCAAGACTTGCAATTTATGCTGAACGGCCTAGCTGAGTCTTCAAAACGCATTGGCCTCCGGATGAACTTGGACAAAACCAAGGTTATGTTCAATGAACATGTTAGTCCGGAACCAATTGCGGTACAGGGCAGCTTTCTCGAGGTTGTTAAAGAGTACGTCTACCTTGGGCAAATATTGCAGTTGGGTAAAAACAACTTCGAGAGAGAGGCTAATAGAAGAATACAGCTGGGCTGGGCAGCATATGGCAAACTTCGTCGGGTCTTCACATCGCCAATTCCACAATGTCTGAAGACGAAAGTTTTCAACCAGTGCGTCCTACCCGTAATGACATACGGTGCCGAGACGTGGACACTCACGGTTGGGCTAGTCCACAAATTTAAAGTCGCTCAGAGAGCTATGGAAAGGGCAATGCTCGGAGTTTCTTTGAAGGATCGAATTCGGAACAAAGTGATCCGTCAGAGAACCAAAGTTACCGACATAGCTCACCGTATTAGCAATTTGAAGTAACAGTGGGCTGGCCATATTATCCGAAGAACCGATAACCAGTGGGGTAAACGTGTTCTTGAGTGGAGACCGCGGATCGGCAAGCGTAGTGTGGGACGCCCTCAGACTAGGTGGAGCGATGATCTGTGCAGAGTGGCTGGCAAAAGCTGGATGAGAGTAGCCGAGGATCGCTTACAATGGCGTGTAGTTGGAGAGGCCTATGTCCAGCAGTGGACAAGAATAGGCTGATGATGATGATGATGATGATGATGATGATAATTTTGGCTGAGATCTCGTCACATGTTCCAAGTAAAGCTTAATATTTTGGAAACTACTGGTCCTATTTCCATCAAATTTAGCTAAGAACCATTTCGACGGACATGTTTTTCGATTTAAAAAAATAGACTCAAATTGGTTTATCCGTTTGGGAGCTACGATGCCACAGATACACAAATACACATGTGAAACTTATAACACCCCTCTAATAGGTATGATGTAATATGCAACAAAAGTTGGTTATACAGTGAAATAGTTCGGTTGGTAACCGCTAGTTCTGATGGTATCGTAAATGTACATCTGTTTTCACTTAAAACACTCGTTATAAAAGGTCCAACAACTGCTTAAGAAGACCCTTAATGTTTACATCTCACATCACGCCACAAAAGGAGGCCTGTCCAGCAAAGCATATTTATTTTTCGACCAGCTCGCCCGAATAGAAAAATTTGATAATGGCCTTCAGTTTTCATTTGACTATCTTTTTTTAGCGAGACGATGAATTCTCCGCCGAGACCTGCCTGTACATAGTGCCAGGTCTTCAGGGTCTGCATCAGCCCTACCAGCGCCTGTGCGAGCAACTGCAGTTAGTGGCAATAGTGCTTCAACCAGGACTTGATCATCCCAAAGAGTCGATTCGGGAGACGACAGAAAGATATGCCAAGGTAACACAGGATTCACTGTATAAAACACATTAGTCACGTTTAAGTTTCGAAATAACGTACCTTAATTTGTATATTGATCCATTTCTTATTAGTAGTCATCTAACTCATCTACTACCGTTCTCATTATCGATGATTATAAATTATCAGGCTAGTGGAATCTTATGATTATTGTGTTATAGTACAATAAAGGAAAAACAAAGTGACAGTAATTAAAAAAAACTTAAACACTAAGCCTATGCCTACCTACAGTTAAAGTTTTTTTAAATATGTACAAAAAAGCTAAATTAAAATAAATCAAAACAAACTTTAAAAAATTGCTCCCGTTTGGCAATGTACCGAAAATGCTGGCAGCATTTCCTCACTGAACAGCTATGCTGATACGCTGTGCGAGGAAGCTGCCAGCTCTTTGGTCCCCAGTGGTATATTTAAGCATTTTGGAGAGCTAGTTACATACTATAACTAATTGATATTTTCTTACACATTTTCAGACATTCCTGAGAAAAAATTCGGGAACCAATAAGTTTTATTTGTTGGGACATGAATTCGGCATAATTCTTGCTCTCGATCTAGCTGCTATATTGGAAGACCACGGTAATAATAAATTATTTTTATCTCCCGATTTTCATGAAATCACGTTAACTGAGAGGATATAAAGTAGTAGTCAAACGGCGTTAATTGCTTACTTATTTATATTTTTTTCTAGCGTTGTATTTTGAAATTGTTAATCGATACATATACGTATAACAAAGAATAATACAAGGTAGATAACCTTATATTACTCTGACATTGAAACATTAAACAAATTTGATTTTAATTATTATTTTCTCTAATGTCGAACAGGTATGTCGGGCACCGTGTTCTGCCTGGGCGGTGGACCTGACGAATTCCTGGACGAGCTGGAGCGACAACTGCAAACAGAGTGCGCCGGCGCCGCAGACTCGGTTCAGGCGCTACAGCGGGCCGTGGCCCGTCACATATGCGCACTCATGGGCGTGGAATCCCCGCAACTCGACGCCATACTCCACAATGCAGCTACATGGCCAGATAAAGTGGAGGCGAGCGTGAATGCGTTGCGCGGACGGGTGGCTCACTCCACCCAATACGCGCGCCTGTTAATTGAGGCGGCGTACGCGCGCGTGACGCAGGCGCGGCGTCACAGGGAGCTCTCTTCCGCGCCGCGCGCGCTGCGCTCGCGCGTGGTGTTGCTGCGCTCGCCCCCCGGCTCTGCGCAGACGCCGCACCCGCTGCAGCGCTACTCACAGCTCCCCCTCGCCGTGCACGACCTGCGCGCGCCACTCACGAGAGCCGCAGACGACTTGCGCGCAGCTGCCATCATTAACCATTATCTTGACGATGAAACGAAAGAGTATTTCGCTAACAAAAATCTCTGTCACACGTATTTGATTAATACAGAATCGTTCATTCAAAACCCTGACAAGGATGCAATTCGTCAATTTAGAAAAACTCCGAAGAGATCCTAAGTTCTGTTGTTGATTTCATTTAGTTGTTCCGTAGATGGAGCGGCAAAGTCCCTAATAAAATGATCCGTTAGAAATGATAACATAAACATAATATATATATATCATAACCATTTATTTTTACTACTTGACTTGTTAAATATATGTTTGCATTTTGGAATATTGTTTTATTTGCACTTTTTTCGCGGAGCCTGGTTTGTGCCATCGCCACCGTCATTGTGATGACAGCCCCTGATGATTAATGAATGAATGAATGAATGAATGAATGAATGAAAATTTATTCGTAAACATACACGAACTGGACAACACATTATAAATAAAATAAAATAAAATTCTAGGTGTGTATGCCACGAAAAGGTCACACCTCAGCATAAATGATTAAGTGAATGTAAGCTTCTTAGTTTGTAACTTTTTTGGTTTCGTGCGTTTATATGCGTGCGTATCGTTTTACGAGTGAGACACCAGAATCTTTAGAGAGTCATATTGAATTCTCAATAAACATTTAAGCTAAAAAATGATTTCTTAGGCCAGTCTTTTAACAGCTGAAGTATTTATAAATGCTGATCTGCTGCTTTATGTCGTCGAAAACAAAAAATACTTGGCGGTTTCTCAATAGCATTACAAAACACAAAAAAATACAGTTTGGGATATTCTCGGGCTCCATTACGCCCTCGCCTTCGGCTCGTGCAGCAAAACCTCCTCGACTGTAAAGACCAACTCAGGACACTTCTATCATAACAAAATGTACTGTTCTATGGATAGGCTTCATTATTTCAGGAAAAATCTTAACAGCATAATCAGCGTGGCGCTAAACATACAACACCATCTTTGGTAATAAAATATTTGTCCTATTCGCACGCCGAAACGGCTAAACGAGTTTTAACCAATTTTTGGTATGGTGATAGAGGGGGTATCCTATCTCAACTCTTGGCCAATTTTTCATTTGTCCGAAAGTATTTTTTTTCTGAAATCAGTAATAATTTTAGGATTTTATAAACATCATTTTGAGGTTAGGTTAGCTTTGTTTAATAAATATTCTAAAAATTATCAGTTTTGGAAATGGCTTTCGGGCAAATGAAAATTTGGCGAAACGTTACAGATGAGAAACAAAAATTAGTCCTTCAGATGGGTAATACGGGACATCCAAAGATGGTAATGGAATACTTTTTTATCTGAGTACGCAAACGTAATAAGTTTTAAGAGGACAAAGTTTCCTTTCTAGTTTTCTAATACATTCCAACTACCGTTCCGTTACTTGATCTGGGGGCCGATTCCACTTTGCACTTAAAAGATCATTGTAAAGCAATTCCAATGTGAACCGGTAGATATCGGCATTCGACTGCTGGACTGAATAGCACTTACAACGCAACTACAATTTTTCTTCAACCCCGGAGCGTGGTGCGGCAGAAACAATAAATTAGAGCGATAACCACACGGTTGGCGCTATCTGATAATTGTTTCCGAACTTGAACGCGCACCCCTTATTAGAATATTTAGATGTTACTGAGGAAAAGGGTGAAAGGGTATACAGGAGATCGCTACATCATTTAGATTGCGTGCAATATACTAAGTTGAACATTCAGAAACTAACGAAGCGTTTTTGAAAATAGTTTGGGAACATTCTTGCTGTTTGGGTGGATCAACAGTTTTCTTGTTGGCATTCTGTCCTGTGACCAAGGGGAATAGTGATTAAACGTCTTATAAAAGCGTTTTTTTTTTAATATTACTGGTTTTAATGGGAGTCTATAAACAACTGTTGAAATTACAGTTTTTTGCAAATATAACCACCGAAATCGTTATTTCTATCGTAGTTTTAAAGACTGGCCCAGGGGACATTCACCATGACAACGAGCAGCATACAAAATTTGATTGACCCTTGAAAGTCGCAGAACGTATATTATATGAAACAGACGTTCTGCAAACCATAGATATCCCCTGGTAGATGTCCCCTGGGTCACACTTTAATTTGCTAGTAAGGTACTTTATTTTTGAATGCTATGGAAATACATAGTTCAACACTATTCTCAGTAATTTTAATACTATGCAGGCATTTTACTCGCATTTAAATGCTCTTCATGCTCCTCTTTTAAAAACATCGACATGCAAATATGGCCTTTAATTATGTTCATTAAGCGAATACAAATGAACGCTGCACCGATTATGCAAAAGCTCAGTTTGTGCAAGTCTTATTTACTCTTACAGCCCATAATAATAATATACTATTACTAGTGGTTCACAGAACCTACCTCATCTGGCAGAAAATTGTTTGATCGAACGTAATTTTTCACAAAATGCTCATTTCGCAGAAATTCTCGTTAGCTAAAACGGTAAATATATTTTTAAATGTTTTGGTGTATCCTTGTAGATTAGGGTAGGTTAGGTTAGGTTTATTTTATAACTTTTCAGAGAAATCAATGGCGTCCGTAGAATAACAATTATGCGAAATGAGAATTATGCAAAACATAGCGTTCGGTTAAATGATTTTCTGTGAAACATTAGTAAACCGGTTCTGTGAGCTGTTTGTTTTGAAAAAGCTGATTTATTTAATTTTTCCTTTTCTATTGTTATATTAATCCTTCGCTATTTTGAAAACTGTCATAAACTGAATCAACAAAAAAAACCCTACCCACAAAATTTCGTCAGAGAAATTTCCGTTGAGAAATACGATCTCTAGGCGAGAACAGTTAAAAAATCGGACATACGAAAGAATTGTAAGCCAAACTGAAACAGAGGCGCTTAATTTGCTTCGCGCGCTCGGTCAATACAATTCTAAAATTGTATTACAATACCTGTTTCACAAGATACTTATTCTTATAAAACGTGTCCCTGGCCTCTGGACAGACATGAAAGGTACGTGTTGATTAGGGTATTTCAACCCAATGAAAAAAATCGCATGCCAAACGGCATAGTATTTACGGATAAATAACTGATTTACTATGATTTACTATTTATTACTTCGGAACAGCCTGTATCTAATACATTGTAATAGTATTGTAGTTCATGTCATGTCATTAGTGTCACTTTAATCTCAGCGTTATTGATGGCAAACAACTGATACAGTATGTTACTATTTATTGTTAATTTGTCTCAATTAAAGTCAATTTCTTTTTTTTTATTTATCAAATAATATATATATTATTATAGCATTCCTGAGACATAACTATACTCGGGATTTCGGTCTTTGTCCAGAAGCCGAGGACACGTCTTATAGAATAACAAGTGTCGGTCCTGGCCAGGGATGTGGCGCTACAAACAGCTTTCATAATATGGCATTAATGTGCATACGTCATAAATTTACGATATTAAACATCAGTAGTGATTTGTCAAGGATTTGTCATCAACCAAATTCAAAAAAATGTTTAACGGAATGCTTTTAAATCCTTATGACTGAATCTTATTAAAAAAACTTGACTCATCACTGTGGATAGTTCTGCCTTTATTATGCAAAAAATACTTGAAATTTGCGGAATATTTGGTCCTGTTTCCTCTTGGTTTACATCAGTGACATTCACTGACTTTCAACGTCAATTACCAACGATTTGTCGTTGCCAGTAATAATTAAGTATCACTAAAAATGGGCAGAAAAACACCCTATCGGGCTATACCAAGATGGCGCCATCTTGCCAAGGTCAATGTCACATACATTTTGTACAACGCTTGGGCCTCCTAGTAAGGTATCTGTCGGTAAGTACTTTACTATACATATATATTTTATATGAGTCTAGTTAATACTGGGTAAATTAATAAGTTGAAATCGTTGCATGCTGTAGTTGATTAGAGTGACTTAAATCTTCAGGTACTTATATAATATGCTACAGTGTGTGAGCTGTCAGAATACAATTCGCTTTTTATACCTGTCTCGCTCGCTCTTACGCGAATAGAATAGAATAGAATAGAAAAAGCTTTATTCAAGATAACACATCATTACAATTAACAGTTATTAGATAAGTGTTAAAGACAGTGTACATAAGAGATGTGCAACCGAAATGGTCTCCACTCAGCAATGCTGTTGGCTTTGCTAGGTATAGCAATGTCCACGGCGCTGGTTTTCTGTGGAGCCAGACGATTCAGATAAGAACCTCTCAGTTTCACCCAAACCCATCACAATCTGAGAGCTCATGGACTGTACAACATTTTCTCGCAGCCTATTCGTAATTTTCCTATGTTACGTTGGCTCATGTCTCTAGTTTTTTTTATTTTTCATTTTTTTAAATAAACAGTTTTTTTTATTAAACCATTGATACAAAGATCAAAGCTTAAAGAAAAATTGAAAAGGTTATCTGGGCGTTGGGGTGGTGGAAAGTTTAACAAGCTGGACCGGTAATTCAGAGGTACCGGGTTTGATTCCCGGTCTCTTCCACCAGGTTACGCATTTCAATTTTTCTTTGAGCGTTGATCTTTGTATCAATAGTTTTTTTTACATGTATACAGAATGTGTACAGCAGTATCGCAGCCAAGTGTCTCTGATTATCAGTGTTGCAGTCTGCACAGACTGCCTGATAGCCGGAACCGTCAGCCGGCCGTCTTGGCGCGGGCGGAGCACATGATTAAAATCTGCGAAGCGTGCGGAAGATAATCTGGCGTGCGACCAGAAAGTGATACGTGTCGCGCCAGTTCATACAGGGTGGAGTCTAAGTCGTGAAAGGAAATATTTGTTTTTTTTTTTTGTTAGTGTCCAACTGCTGTTTCGGGCTAATTATTGATGAACGCATCTAGGTCATCGCGCTATCTCCGCCTGGGCCTGCGTCACCGCTTGTGAGCATCGTTCTTGCTGGATGCCAAACTACTACTTGGTGTTATAAAAGGGAAAAGAATTTATGCATAACATTTTCATTTCTATCACAATTTTTTCCAGCTAAGATCAAAGAAGTATATATTTACACTATTATTATGTAAGTAGGTGGTTTACAGGTATGATTCCACCATGCTAGATTTAATGTTTATCTGGGAAGATTTGGGGAACAAAACAGTACACGGTTAGTAAGTAGGTACGGTTTATTAGGCAAATATAACAGTAGAGTAAAATGCATAGGTACATAATTATATTTTGCAAGTTAGATACTTTGACTGGTATAATTTAATATATTTATTTTATGAAAACAACAACGTCTACTAGCGTAAACCAAAAGCTTACATTAAAGTGAAAAAAATATTGATATGTAAAAAGTTTGTACACATCATCCTATTAGGTTTATCAACGCTCCACTTATGCTAAAACTCATTAAAAACAAGAACAGAACCTAAGATCTCTCATGCTGTTTTCTGATAATACGAAGTTCCACGTCAGGTTTATGAGTGAACGATTCGGTATTAATCAAGTACGTGTGACAGAGATCTTTGTTAGCGAAATACTCTTTCGTTTCATCGTCAAGATAAAGGTTAATGATGGCAGCTGCTCGTAAGTCGTCTGCGGCTCTCGTGAGTGGCGCGCGTAGGTCGTGCACGGCGAGGGGGAGCTGCGAGTAGCGCTGCAGCGGGTGCGGCGTCTGCGCAGAGCCGGGGGGCGAGCGCAGTAGCACCACGCGCGAGCGCAGCGCGCGCGGTGCTGAAGAGAGCTGTCTGTGACGACGCGCCTGCGTCACGCGCGCGTACGCCGCCTCAATTAACAGGCGCGCGTATTGGGTGGAGTGAGCCACCCGTCCGCGCAACGCATTCACGCTCGCCTCCACTTTATCTGGCCATGTAGTTGCTTTGCGAAGCGCAGCGTCGAATTGTGGGGATGCCACGCCCATGAGTGCGCACATGTGACGCGCCACTGCCTTCTGTAGAGCGTGCTCCGAGTCCGCGGCGCCGGCGCACTCTATTTGCAGCTGCCGTTCCAGCTCTTCCAGGAATTCATCCGGGCCACCACCCAGGCAGAATACGGTACCCGTCAGGCCTGTTCAATATTACATAAAATAATAACTTATTATACGCTTATAAGTACCTACCAGTTAAGGAATTAATTGAATCAGGCGTTACTTTGCGGAAATCCATATTAATGAAAATAATAATATTGCTTTGCTATTCCGCGATATAATATCGTGCCAGTTAAATTTGTGCTAACCCATCGTCATTCGGTTGTCGGACTCCAGACCGTCAACATCTCCTGATGATGCCTCGTAGAGGGGCGAAACACGTGTCGAGTAAGTTCTGTTATTTTGGTGGTGGTTTGTTATATTTATTTGCGTATTTATTTTTCTTATCGTGGTGGGAGGGTGGGACCATTAAATGTATATATGCATGAAAAAAATACGCAAATAAGTATAACGGGTTAGCACAAATTTAACTGGCACGATATTATATCGCGGAATAGCAAAGCAATATTATTATTTTCATTAATATGGATTTCCGCAAAGTAACGCCTGATTCAATTAATTACTTAAACACGGCTAGCGAGGTCGAACAGGCTAGACTTTATGTCAAACTTACCAAACAGCATCGTGCAGCTGTCCAGAATGTTTGGTTTAACCAACAGTGCAAGCGGTTTAATGTTGTACCTAAATACATCCATTTTCGCTGTAGTAGTAACACCAGGGCGGCTAGGTTGGCGATTAATAGGGCTCAGAAAATTTGGCTTAACGAAGAATCTCGGCATTGGTTTTCAGTTAGAGATAATTTGAAATTGCATCTTAAGGTGTTATATTCAGAACTTTCATTTAAGTTACATAATGTTGAGTTCGATATTTTGGATCAAAAGGCGAGGTACTTTGCGTCTGAACTTGCACATAAGATGTACACTACACAACTTAACAAACTGCATAGGTTGACAGGGTCAAGTTCTAATTTGCCTTTAAGGATGAGGGACAACGAACCAACGCCGCACCATGATTTTCACCCTCGTGTAAAGAATTTAACCAATGTTGAGTTTTTAAGAGATGAAGTGGGACTTTTTCAGAAAGGTTTGAAGTATAATTTCCAGCCAAAGATGACTCCCCAAACACTAGAGAATTTGGCAGTGGATTCAGAGGTAGCAATTGTACGGGGTCGTGGTGATTTGGATATGAAGACTGTGGTAGCTAATGTCATTAAGAGCAGTAAGAGCACTGGTCCATTAGTAGATAGGCATGCTTGCTCTGATGGTTTATTATTGAGATCTATTCAACAGAAAGTGCAGGATAATGATTTAGTGGTTTCAAAAGCAGACAAAGGCAATTGCATTGTAATTATGGAGAGGGGACAGTACAATCAGAAAGTATTGGATCTTATTCAAGGTGATGGTTTTTCAAGCTTACGTAGAGATCCTACTCCAGGATACCAGAAAGTTCTTAGACAAGCTATTAAAAATTCTTCGTTTGTTTTTGAAACCGAGCATCAGAAGAATATGATTCTGCCTATGAATCCACGAGCTCCTATTCTGTATGGTCTTCCGAAAATTCATAAAGACAATATCCCTATTCGTCCAGTGGTCTCATACTTAGGTGCACCTACGTATAATTTAGCAAAGAGATTGAATTACATTATTAAGGAAAAGTCACAGTTTCAGCCGAAATATTGTTTAAAGAATAGCTTGGATTTAATAGAAAGGATTAAAGATATTAATATACCAGACAATACTATCCTTCTGTCTTTGGATGTAGATAGTTTGTTTACGAATGTTCCATATTGTGATACTTTAGACATACTTAGGGGACTTTTTGAAAGGCAGCGATTACATCCAGGGGAGATAGATGAACTAATAGAATTAACTACGATTTGTATGAAACAAAATTATTTTAGGTTTGATGGACAATATTATTTGCAAAGTGATGGTTTGGCTATGGGTTCCCCGTTGAGTTCTTTAATGGCGGATATTTTTATGGACCATTTTGAAAACCAGCACATTGTAGATAATAGTTGTATTTTATATTACTTTAGATATGTGGATGATTTGATTATTTGTTGGACGGGGGGTATGAGCCAGCTGGACGAATTTATTGATGAGATAAATAACAAGCATCCGAAGATCAAGTTCAAAAAGGAACTGGAGAAAAACAACTCACTCAATTTCTTGGATTTAACGATTACTAAATTGAGTAATAGGCATCATTTTCAGATTTACCGTAAGCCCACACATACTGACACGGTTATCCCGGCTTCTTCCACGCATCCGTGGCAGCATAAGTTAGCTGCTTTTCATTGTTATGTGCATAGGCTGTTGACCGTGCCTCTCTCTGAGGAGCATTATCAGTCAGAATTAAATAATATTTATCACTTAGCGGTTTCAAACGGCTACGATAAGTCTGTGGTGGATGGTATAATCAGAAAAAAGCTCAATAATACGGTCAACGATATGTTGTATGCTGCACGACCATCTGATCCTATTAAAAAATATAAGGCGAGCATAACTTATGTTGGCAAGTTATCGGATACTATTCACAAAATTTTGAAATGTAACGATATTAATGTGGCCTTTAAGACGAATAATTCTCTGCACTCTAAACTTTGTAATGGGAAAGATAAAATTGAGAGTGGGAAAAAGTCCGGTATTTATAAGCTAACTTGTGACGATTGCAATAAAGTATATGTGGGACAAACGGGCCGCAATTTCAGCACGAGGTACAAAGAGCATGTTGCGTCATATAGACATAACCATCCTGAAAAGTCCAATTTCGCAAAACATTTAATAGATAGTGGCCATACTCTGCAGGAAGATCATTCTTTTACCGTTTTGCATGTTTGTGAAAAAGGTTTGCGTTTAAGTGTTCTGGAACAGTTGGAAATAATTAGGTACAACAATAGGGGTGAGATTCTTAACGAACAATTGAATGTCGTTACATCACCGTTACTTCGAATTTTTGCTAATCACTCTCAGTTGCATAATAGGGGTGGCCAGGTTATAAATATGGCCGACCTGTCTGGGCAGCTCATTCGGTTGTCGGACTCCAGACCGTCAACATCTCCTGATGATGCCTCGTAGAGGGGCGAAACACGTGTCGAGTAAGTTCTGTTATTTTGGTGGTGGTTTGTTATATTTATTTGCGTATTTATTTTTCTTATCGTGGTGGGAGGGTGGGACCATTAAATGTATATATGCATGAAAAAATACGCAAATAAGTATAACGGGTTAGCACAAATTTAACTGCCACGATATTATATCGCGGAATAGCAAAGCAATATTATTATTTTCATTACCAGTTAAGGATTTAAAAATACAATTTAGTGCAATATATATTATATATAAGAAGATGCCTTATCTTTTTACGCGTAATTTTTTTTATAACGCCGTTGGGTAAAAAGTATCCTATAATCATCTTTGTTTTGGCGTGATGCGAGGACAAAGGAAATAATGACCAACAGATAGCGCCAGACTGGCATGACATACAAAATAAAAGAATATCCTGTACCACGCTATTAAGATTTTTCCAAAAACCATCCAACCTCATCACCATGGATGGAAAACTGATATTCAATTAACGTTCTTTTAATACTAGTTTACTTTACATCTATTGTGATATAAACAACTTCATAAATAAAAAAAAATTATTACCGTGGTCTTCCAATGTAGCAGCTAACTCAAGGGCGAGAATTATACCAAATTCGTGTCCCAACAAATAAAACTTATAAGTATCAGAATTTTTCTTCAGGAATGTCTGAAATTGTGCAAGAAATTATCAAATAATTATTAAAGCTAGTGTGATAATTTATAGTAGTCGATTACGGGTAGGGTTTTCTTATACCGTAAGAAATTAAAAACCAAAATAAAAATAAAGGTACGTATGCATCAATTTTAGACCTCTAATTTCGAGCTTTTTTTTTAACGGCACAACATAGTGGCTCCACTTTGCCTGATGGTAAGCAAAAAGAGGAGCCCAAGTCGCAATGGCAACTGACAAGAAACCAATGGTGCCGTGTCAGTTGACACAGCCATGCTGGCCCGAGAGATGCTTCTTCACGGTCCCTTTGAAGGATCCCATGTTATAAGAAGGAGGAAACATATGAGCCGGTAAATAGTTCCATTTTTTAATAGTTTGGGAGATGAAAGAATTGCCAAACTTCTACGAGACTAATGTATTTTGTACAAGGAATTCTGTTACCTTCGCATATCTTTCTGTCGTCTCCTGAATTGACTCTTCGGGATGATCAAGTCCCGGTTGGAGCACTGTTGCCGCTAGCTGCAGTTGCTCGCACAGGCGCTTGTAGGGCTGGTGCAGACCCTGAAGACCTGGCACTATGTACAGACAGGTATCGGCAGAGAATTCATCGTCTCTCTAAAAAAAAGATATTTAAATGAAAACTGTTTAAACTTCTTGAATTGCCGACTTTTTAGGTAGGAACATTACTACACCATATTTTATTCTTATTTCGTAACTAGATGGTGGTATTTTTTTTTTCTCAAACATGCAATGAAATATTGTCATAACGTACGTTAAAACAGGCTTCGAAGTGTCACGTTTCGGGCGGAACAATTCGAGAGCACAGTAAAGGAATATCATACAAAATTGAAGGCCATATCATACAAGGTAGGCCGGGAAGTTTTTTTTTTAATGGCGTCTGTGTTCATGAATGTAAAAAGTGTGTAAAAAGTGTCCTATATGGCTATGGATATCCAGTTTTCCACGTACCGAAATTGGTAAGAATTTGTCCAGCCATTTCGGCGTGATGTGATGACGAAGGTACGTATGCCCAACAAATGGTGCCACACAGGCATGACGCCCATACAAAACATAAGACGATCTTACATCACGCTATTTGGATTTTTCCTGAAATCATGACCTCTCTCCATAGAAAACTGTATTTCTATACAAATCTAGAATTTTCTAATAGTATAGAGATATCATGCATCACAAACCATGTCGCTGCTAGTTGTGAGTGTGGGCACATTCACTGAGTCAATCGTCGCCATGAGCTCATCAGAGTACACGTAAGGGAAAAATGCCTTTAAGCCTTGAGCATGAACATAATCTGACTCCTTCAAGATTGCTTCTATTTCTCGAATCCTGAAATCATATAACTTATCATAAACTATTTGTATAGTATTTGGCATTAACAGAGTAGAAAGCTGTCTGCTTACTTCATAAAATCATAATACTTAACCACAATATTGTTAAGCATGTACAGTTGTACACACCTTTCTATTGTCAGCAGTGGTACTTTTTCTTTGCTGATCCAAACATTTTGCTTGTCTTTTAAACATATTGATACCAACTGTGATTTATCCGAAGTTATACCCAGATCTTGCAATGTCTTGGTTTTTACACTGGTTTCCGATATTTCAACACCTAGAAAATTTAAGTAATATTAATATTTAGTCTACGGCTACGAAACTTATGACTCATACTTACCTACTTGTTAAGACTTATGTCTAAAATGTTCTAACATACTTAACTAGAGGTATTAGGAGGTTATAATCACTGTTCATTTTCCCATACTATCAGTTTACTGTAAGTTTGCACCTAGTAAATATGGCGTCACATTCAAATGAGGTTCAAACTTAACGTAACTGGGTTATAAAAATTCGGGTCCTAAAATTTCGTAAAGATTGGCTAAGTTTTGGAGAAGGAAACAGACGGGAAATTTATCAAAAAAAAACAAAAACAAATTTATTTTTTACAACAATGGGGCTGCAAAAAGGCGCCATATGGTATAGTATATTGGTGTTTACTGACCAATACACCATACTTGAATCTAATTATAATATTAAATTTGCTCGCATTAGTCATAAAAAGCAATATAATGTTTAAGTAACTGAAAGTGCAATAGATGCACTCGTATTATTAAAGGCCTCCCCTGCGAATGGGCCTTGAGATTTAATCGTTCATCTATTTCTTACTTTCAGCCTCTACAACAATGTATAGTACATTATTATTTGGTTTCAGTCCCAAACTATCCGACTGCGTCTTTTGTGCTCTTTGATCTTAATATTACGTGTTTTATTTGTGCATTAGTTTCATGGAAGTTCATCGGAGGTTCTTGTATTTATTGTGTATAATAATTATTGTTTCACCTCTGACATCGAAAATATAAAAATGTACTTATACCACACACCATTCACCAACATTTACTTTAAAAAAACACTTATAGATCATTTTATATGAAGTTACCTAGGGAATGATTGACATAAGTTAACTTACCAGCTATTGCAGCTATTTGTTCTAAAAGAGATCCTTGAAGTGCTTTGGAGTGAAGTGTGGAGTGCTGAGCAACAATGACAGGTTGCATGGTCCGCAAACCTTTCTCGACAGCATTTGCAATGTCTCTGTAACTTGCCGATAATGTCGCTGGATCTGCAACCTGTAAGTAACGAACAGCTTATTTTTTCAAATGTAAAATTTCAACGAAAATTCTTATGATTATGAAATTTCTTTTGAACTATCAGGTTCAGAACTATGCTAAAATTTCGATTAAAAAATATATGTTAAGTTTTTTTTTTATGAAACAATTACTACCCGACAATAATAAAATTAATCGAATTAATCGCATCAGCTGCATCTCTTGCTACAGTATGTGAATAAAGGACATACCTTGGTATCCGTTGCTACGGAAAGCATCATTGCTGCTAGCTGTTTTCCTGCTCTTGAGATGCAAATTTGTTCTCCCACTGAGTTATTGACTCCAATCACTGCGAAGAATCTGAAATTTTGAGATCCGTCGTTTAACAGAGAATTTAAGAATATGATATATTTTTTTAAATAGATAGTAAAATATAAATTCTTACTTTAAATCTGGGCATTGTTTCCTTGCCTCAATGTCTAAATTTGCTACGAGTGACTTATAATGTTCGTGAGTCTGATCAATCAGCGGTTTTGTTATCATTACAAATACGCCTTCTACAGGAGCCAGTTGTGCGCTTCGTTTAAACAGAACTGGAATACATTCGTTTGAGAGATTTTCTGATAATCTTACAACATCTACGCCGAGTTTTTGCCATGATCTGCGAATAAAATTTCTTTTAGAATTTTGCTGGTACTGAAAATTAAAATTATTTGATCAATGAATAACTAGGTTGACAAAAGCTTTAGCGTTTTGCTAGGTTAATAAAGTCTGCACCAATTGTCTTCAAGAGCAGTGAATGGAACAAGCATTGTTTTTTATATTTTTATTTTAAATTGAATTGAAGAACATAAGTCAGTTGCCGAGTATAGTAACCCCTCTGCCATATATGTTTGTAGAGCAAAGAGGTCACCTTTCTCTACAGCTGACTGTACAAAGGTTTATAATCATGTTTCTTACTCTTGTGCAAGACTAAATCGCCTTGAAATGTGTGCTAACTGTAGACACAGTGCCCTGGCTCCACGCTGCACCAGCCTTGTGGCGAGGTGGACAGCTAGTCCCTCGTCGTCGCTGATTATCAACTGGCTACGCTCTTTGGAACAGCTGATTCTGTAAATATCAAATAAATAATTAAAATCTACCTAAGAAATGCTATTGTTATTGACTCATTTTCTGAGATGCTAAAATTATAAAATATAATTTTGTGTACCCAGGCTCTGTGGTTAGTTGGAAAGTGGGTGGTATGCTAATGAGCACGCGGCCGCGGTGTTGGCTAGAGGCTAGCAGACGGAATGCGCGCGCAGCCTCGTTCGGTGCGTAGCACACGCACGACATGGGACGAATGGCTCCAGCATTGATACCTTCCACTAACATGGTCTGCAGCTTCTGTAAATAATTATTCATTTCATTTGTCACAATAAATACTCGCTAGGAACGCAAAGCCAATAGATAAAACCTGTTCGAGACAAATCATTAAATCCAGGAGTGTATTTAGGGGGGTGGCCAAGTAGGCCGTTCCCATCCCAATATGATCTAGTGCTCACCCCAGGATTTTGCGTTACCGATAGAATTCATGGTTTCATATCAAAGGCCATGGCCGAGCCTCCACCCGTGCCTCGTTTGAAAAATAATCTTAGATACGCCAATGCCAGGTGTAAATTCATGACTGGGGAGGGTACATTGTACATTTGCCACTAGATAGGTATATAGTTGCGGGCGAGGTGTCCAAAGATTTCTGAGCCTCAATTAAAGTCCGGAAATATTATAATTTTGTATTCTTTGTAAATTTTAGTAACCAACGGATAAGATGAAAACATCTTATTAAAATGTGCAAATTAATATGAGACATGTTAATGAAAAACAAATAACCAACTTTGTTCTAAACTTACTTTAAGTATTCCGATATTTTCGAATATGCGTCCAAAATCTACACGGATGTAACATCTTTCCAGAGACAAATTGTTCATTCTGAGGAAAAAATCTTCATTTCCTCTTACTTGGTGAATGTCTAACGTGAAACCAGCACCTGAACAGCATCTTAAGTAGGCCTAGAAAAAGAAAAAAAAGTGAACTATCAAATAATTATGACAAAATTTACGACCTATTTTCAAATATAATGACGTTTGGGTCAACCAATAAGTAAGGTCAAGTCCGCAGTATATTTTAAACATTTTATATTGAGTAACAATTCTAAGCGTAAGGATATTTTGTCGACAAATGCTTATCGACAGAATTTATATTTATACTTACATCTTTAGTGTCATCTCTTCCACATATAACATACTTGCATCCTAAACCCTTAGTAGCGGTCATCACACGATCTTCGAAAGTATTATCTCGACAGCAAATAATGTCGTCAGCTGAAATGTTACGGAATATTTGACAATTGTACCTAACAACCGAATAGTGGGTTTAAAAATTACTGCCATTATTACAATACAATATTGGTTTTCCACAGTTTTATTGCACACCTCACAAAACATAAATCTTAGGAGAAATACAATGCAATATAATATTGCATGCAATGTGTGCGTATTCTATAATAAAAATAACCTAATATGTATTGTGACATCTTTTTCACAACACAATAGATCACCAATCCAGCAGAATGTAACTATTGGTTAACTCTGACTTACCTACTTTCACAAAAAAAATAAAGCTCAATCATGCTCACCATTTAATTTCGGGAATATTTTAATTAAAAACTGCTTTTTCATCACATTCCGGACTACTGCGAAGACTCGGCAGTTAAAATAAAGCGCCAATGAAATGATGGCCTGTCCCGTAGCACCCGCGGCGCTGCTCACCAGAACCTCTGAACGTGGCATCAGCTCAGTCTTGATACCCTGTATAAAAGCTCACCATTAATTTATAGTTTATCCCAAGTCAACGCGGAAGTGCTAGTTTCCACACTGATGTGTGGAAGCGAGATTTAGGGTGTGACAAAAAATACATGAAAGTAGAGTGAATGCGGTAGAAATGAGAGCGCTAAGAAGTATGAGTGGGGTACCTACGTTTGTGTGATACGATAAAGAATAATGAGATAAGAGAAAGATGGTATAGAAGAAGATATATTCAACAAGATTGACAGAGGAATGCTTTGGTGGTTCGGGCATATTGAGAGGATGAGTAAAACTATACTGACAAAAATAATTTGTGTAGAGGAAATCAATGAAAGGGTTGCAGATGAAATGAATGAATGAAAGAGACAAATAATATTGATAAGTACTAAAGAAAGGACAGGTGAACAGTACTCGCAACTATAGTGCGTGGATATCAGCGAAGCGAAATAAGTGAATTCAACCACAATTTTGTGATAAGGCGGATCGAGGCGTCGTAAGTAGAAAGTTTTTTGTAACATTGTTCAGAAGACACATTGGTCTAAAGTTAATAATTATATTGTTTGTATTCCCTGATGTTATCAATGCGATAGATCTTAATACTAACGAGACAGTAGAGCGCGTGCGCGTATGGCAGTGGAACGGTGGCGGCGTCTTCGAGGCTCCAGTGCGCAGGCACCGGCCACAGCAGCGCCCGTTCTGCGCGCACAAAAGAACCCACTGCGCCGCCGCGTACTACGCCCATCACACGCTGTCCGCTGTTAAAAAAACCGTACATTTATGTGGGATCTACAATTTTGTGTGAACTTGACTTGCTCTTCGGCACAGTACATATTATTATAAGTTAAGCAGTATGGAAACTAGACCTTTTTTTGGGATAAATACCTACGCGCCAATCGACGTTACCGGTCCTCTGAATTATTGTAAAATTGAAAAAGTTTTTTATTTAGTTTATTTGTATTTTAGATGTTAGCCCTTATTTGAGAAATTCGGGGCCTTGTAAACACTTACGCACACACAGATGTGTACGTTGTTTCGGCCGTTTGTACGTAGCTTCCATTCTGCTTAAGCGTATGTTAAGTACTGTGTCTTATAAGTTTATGTTTCTTTTAAGTTTATTTGACATCTAGATCCTTATGTCATCTTTGTTTTTTGCCCATGGGCCAAAATAAATAATCTTTATTGGATAAAAATACTAACTCTTCAGTAGTTCCACTATAATCCATTCCATAGTAACTTTCACTTGCGTAATTATTATCTTTAGATGGAATTTCTTCATTAGCTTTCAATACATCGCTAGCATTAAGTCCAGCGAAATGCACCTTAACCGTTATGCTGGCAGCCTGTGGTACGGAGGCATCTACCCAGTGCATGGATTCTAGGTCTCCAACTCTGGTGCTTTGTAGTACTTTCACATTTCGCGAATTATCGTTTACTGCTTTCTGATAAAGGAAAAAGTTGTAATAGAATCGTGCACTAAAACCAGCGTAAAGTGTCAAAACACTAAAAAAATAACGTAATTTTGTAAACATATATAAGAAAATTCTTATTTCTTATGATATAAGTCGTGGTAAAATTATAGTTTACAATCTAACACGTGAGTATAGTTCACAATTTATCGACAGTTTATAAACTCACGCGTTAAATTATAAACTAACGTTTACAATTTACCTACTTAATACTGTTTTTCCGTCATCTTTTACATGAAATATCTTGAGTTATTCTCAATGTTAATTATGTTACATTAATACATTATGTATGTGTCTATTCAATAATTTGAAAATCTTACATTTATTAGGTTTCCAATTTGATATCTCGGGTCAACCTTCAACACGAGGGAGTTATCTGAATGCACTATGTTACGAAATTGTATACCTTTCATTGTAATACCGCCACATCTGTAAAAGTTAAATAATCATTTCTAAATGCAAACCGCTAAGGGATGGAACTCGCTCCTATCGTGTGTATTTCCAGAAAATTATGATCTGGGTCTCTTCAAGGTATAGTGAGGTTATTTCTGAACCGGCGAGCTACAACCTCCAAAAAAAAAGAAGATCAAGGATTTTACCTGGTGGTGTCTTGATCCTGGGATACTATCACCTTCAGCGAGGTGCTTAGTTCTGCTACCTTTGCGTGCAGGCCAGTGTTTATGTTCAAGTGTTTTATGAAGGCCGGTTGTGAGAGGCCATCGTGTGGCTGACGAAGCGCATGGAGTTGCATGACCAAATCGAGACATACCGCCCAGTTCCCCGTCCATGACACCAGCGCATTATCGAAACTTGTGTTGGTTTCAATGATACTCCGGAACTCGTTCCTGTTGATAAACAATAAAATTCACAAACGATTAGATTCAATACGTTTGTTAATCAAAAATTGCAATCTAGTATTTAATATGAGACGCGTTTTTTTTGTCATAGGGGGCAAACGAGCAAACAAATCGCCTGATGGAAAGCGGTTACCGTTGCTCAATAGAGACCTGCAACACCAGAGGAGTCACAAGTGCGTTGCCGGCCATTTTGGTGGGCGTACGCTCTTTTCTTGAAGGTTCAAAGGTCAAGTATTTTTATGACGCAATTGCTTTGTGGGATCTCATGGGATTGGAGCTTGATATTTTATAAGTTGTCTAAATTATTGTGGTCTTTACTTTATTAACGAAAAAAGTTTTTTTTTTTATATTATGTTTTTTAGACATTACTTGAACTGTGTCAGGGCTGGTTTGCCGTAAACTAAGTGAGTCGGACTTAGTGTAAGAGTACAAACCCCCTAACAGGAATGTCTCCCTCACATAGGAATCACAGGATTGATTCTTATGGTTTTATGACATGTGACTACTAATAAAACGAGGCTAAGGCTTAGTTTTTATAATACTCACTGGTACCTGTAGCCTCTTTCATTAAATATCTGGTATATTTCTTCCGTTGTCAATTTTATTCCTTCAATTGACTCTTCATCTTCTGTTTTAAATTTTATTTCATGACGTTTTAGTGCTATGTAGCCTGACGCTACTTTTGTGATATCATCACTGATCTAACAAAAAGTCAAAAAAAAGTTGGAATTATTATTATATCATCATTATCATATTTACATTTATATTATATGCGTGCATACAATTTTAATATCCATAAAAAAAAAAAAAAAAAAAACTTGAATTTTGATGTAAATCTCAGGCATATTAAATACCTACAACTACATATGAAACTGGTTTACCTACGTCATAGAAGTCGAATATCGCTCAAAATTTTGCTGAATCCTGCACCTCTAGCACAACTGTGATATGCGACTATTTCTCGCGAGAAATATTTATCTATCTCTTTCTGTACAGTATTGTGAACGAGTGATAGGGGACGCTATGCCGTGCAACAAAAGTCGCGAAGCGTAGAGTTGTGCTAGAGGGGCTGATGTTGAGTTGATTTAAAACATTTCGAACGATATTCGACTTATACGATATGAGCAGATCCGTTTCGTATGTTTGGATAACATTTGTACCTCAAATTGTCCCGTCCCGCGATGCAGAGACACGCAAAGCCGAAGCAGACGCGAATCATGCAGCACGGGCTGCGCAAATAATTGTACGTCGTGAAACTGGACGACACGACCGCGGCGGGGCGCGCCCTGAATCATGGCCAGAGTGTCCCACGCCGCGACCAGTACAGATGCAAATGGGAAAAGCGTCTTGCCTGAGGACACATTATTCAGATGGGTAATAAGTTCTTCACAAAGATAACCGACTTCAACAAGAAGAAATTGTATTTCCCAAGAATTATCCCTTAAAGGGATAAGTTCGCCTTTGTACATGCTTATTCTTTTGTAAAGTGTTTTTCTTGTTTTTATGTACAATAAAGTGTTTACATACATACATTATCTCCTGACTCCTAACCATTAAAGAGTTGTACCTTCCATCTCATCATGTTGAGGTGATGACTACCAGACGCAACTACATGAGTAACTGTATAGAATACTTGAAACGTCTTGTTAGTGCTTGTAATATTTGAGGGTTGCCCTAGATTTCCCTGGGATCCTATCTTCAGATCCCGACAATTATGGTGACAATGGGGAAAAAAATTGAGAATCAGTTTGGCGGAATAATCGCGTAACATACATACAAAAAAACCACAATATGCATTCTAATTGAGAACCTCCTCCTCCTCCTCTTTATTTGAAGTCTGTTGAAAATGAATATGACATTAGTGACTACACAGGACGACTCCAGCCAGGTGTGGTCTACTTAAGGGCTTTTTGTGTTGCAGCCCAGGGCCCTTGGATACAAAGGGCCCCCATCGTCGTGCTAAGCTGTTTATTATATTGTCTTATGAACCTAATTAATGTGGAATTCTGTCTATATTTGGTGTTGACTGTTGGAAGGCTAAACAGGGTATTTGGCATGGCGAGTTCTAAATGTTAGCATAGAGAAATTAATCTCTGCAAGCAGCGTTCTTCCTCCTTCGTTCCAAACTTAAGAGAACCGAACCTACGGAGTTCCTTCGGACAACGGACAGAATAGAATTTTAGAAGCACTTACCACCAATTTGATGCCCTTGTAGATAATTATACTCGGCGTCATGCAGTGATATCTTGAAAGTGCATATTGGTGTCGATCTTCGTTCTGGGTTTGCATATTGCGCCACAAACCTGTCAACAACACACTCCACAAATATAAACGTTTCATTTCATTTCAGTGTTTACAGAATTTGGTATATTTTTACCTACCATTTTTCTTTATGAGCCCATCCTACTAAATGAGACAGATGAGGTGTTCCGGTAGAAACAGGAAATTCAACTTTCGGATATATGACACTAATATCGGGATGGTATCCTTCCATGTATAATCTGAAAATAATGAAGTAATTAAATCCCGGGTAAATGTTCCACTATATAACACGTCGTTCAAGATTAGTTAAGCGACTTCGTACCTGGTCATTGTCAGCTACTTGCCACCCAAATAAGCAATGAAAATTATTATTGATAGGGTCTTAAAACGTTAACGGTTTTATACCATTATCTCAGTCTATGAAATGATATGAATAATAATAATATTTAGTGCATATTTTTGTGTCATTCTTCCGCTAGAATCGCCACATTATTTAAGATTCAATCGGAAGATTTTTTTATTAATTTAATAACATTAAATTTTAGTATTATTTTATATAAATAGGTAAAAAAACCATTAACCAACTTAACCTATCCTAATAAAATACCTAACTAAATCGATGTCCTCAAGATCACGGCCCTGCGGCCGAGGAATGAGCAGGCTCTGTTGTCCGAAGAAGCAATTTTCATTGATTATTTGGGTGACAAGGCGACGATATAGTCATATGACTAGGGCGAAAATAAGTCGTGAAAGATGTTGGGAAAGTAAACAATGTGGCTGGATATGAATAATTTCCCAACTTACTTCCCAATAGCCTCAAGGAGGAATCGTGCATTGTCTTCATGCCCGCGCCTGGTGAGGGGCACGTGGACGCAAGATGGTAGTGATCGCCGGAGGATGGCCTGCAGCAGACCGTGTGGTGCAACCTCCACTATTACTGCATTGTTTGGTATTAGCCGCGACGTCTCCTCGAACAGCACCGGATTCTGCAACATCATCATCATCATCATCATCATCATCATCATCATCATCATCATCATTTTACCTATGCTCTTGTTGGTGGAGCATTTTTCATGTATTTTTTTTTAAACTCTCTCCTTAACAGCCATACAAGCCCTTTTTCTTCTTCCCCTCTTTCTCCTCCCTTGAGGTTTTCGTTCTATAATAGTCCTTAGATATTAATCGTGCCGTAACAGGTGTCCAACTATTTTTCTGATTTTCAATGGTTTATAAAGTAAACCTGTCCTTCTCCATAGCTCCTCGTTTGAGCTCTTCTTAGTCCAGTAAACCTGCTTAAGATGGTGCCTTAACTTATTTATTTATTATTTATTAACAATGCTTTGCTCCAGATGTACACTTTAATGACTTTTCGTAGTTGGCGTGTTACTTATTCTGGATTCGGACAGACATATTTCTTTACATTAAAAGCTTTCTTTGCCATGCTATTCTGGTGATTACGTATTCTGTACATCTGGAGTCATCTGTTATACTACTAATACTTTGGTATTTAAATTTTGGGAGTCCCCAAATAGTAAATTAAAGTTAAGTCCCTAGAAATATTTACCAGCAGATTATTTGTATGGTACTCGGCCGAAGAATATTTGGCCTTTTCTTGACTCCATTTTTCTATTGGCACCGAAGTTGAAACCCAACGCTCGCTGCGGAGTTTCGGAGTTTTAAGTACGTCTGTTAAGTAGTGGAGAAGTCCAGGTCCTAAAAATAGTCTACATATGTATATTTTAAACGAGAAAAATTAGGTATTACGTGGTTTGTAAAAAACGACTTTTTAATAAGTCATCAATAACTTAAATTCTTCTCCACTGACCTATCTGGTCACCTTAGCAACTTTTTGAGTTATATATCGCGATTTGAAAGTTTGGAACGATGTAATTGTCCATATAATTTTCGTATAAAATATTTTTTAGTGATGAAAAAGACAAGTTACATAAATATTTGTATCTGTAACTGAGTTCTAAGTTATAGTCTATTGAGTGCTTTATATTTTGAGATTATAATTGCGTTTTCGCTTTCTGTGTACCCTTCAAATAAGAATCATGGTCTAAAATGTTTCGCCACCACTAGGTAAGATAGGATGGAAGGCATAGGTGGACGGAAAAAATGTATGAAGGAGAGATCTTGAATAGGATAGGAAAGAAAAAGACACTACTAACACTAATAGAAAATAGAAGAGAAACTATGATAGGGCATCTGCTAAGGCATGATGTTTTCCTCAAAAATATTAAAGAAGGAAACATCAAGGGAAAGAGAGATAGAGGAAGGCCAAGACGAAATAACTTGAGCAAATAAAAGAAAAGGTTAAAGTCATGTCTTACCAAGAAGTGAAGGAGAAAGCCCAAGAAGGAAACGGCTGGCGATAGCAACACCGGCAAGAGTGACTCTTAAACTGAAGAAGAGGTGCGAAACAATGTTAATGAATACTGGTTCTATAGGGGTTAACGGTTAAGAATACAATATTCTTTTCACCTGCTTCGGCGATGTATCGAGAATGATACGCGATGTTGGAGCAAGGAACTTCCTTTGCAAAAATTCCTTTAGTGGTCAGCTGAGCAACAAATTTCGCCATTATTTCAGCTGGGCCCGAAATAGTGCTAGAGTCTAGCGAGTTGTGGCAGGCCACTTCAATCTCCGGTGGACACAACTTTGAAAGCTGAATAGCAGAAACATAGTAATTCACATTAATGTATCAGTCTTCTAATATTTTACTTACACAATTATGTTTTTTGAAATGTTTATAAATTTTTAACCGACTTCAAAAAAGGAGGAGGGTTCTCAATTCAACTGTATTTTTATGCTTGTAACCTCAGTCCTTGCGGCTGGGTGAACCGATTTAGATAATTTTTTTTTTAAAGCTGGTGCTTCCCGCGTTGTCCCATTTAAATTTGGTCCAGTTCTGACAAAGATATCTTTGAGAAAATCATAAAAGTATTATTGTATGTTCCATTTCACTCATCGAAGACGGTTATTTTTTTGTGAAAAAGTTATTATATTTGAATCACTTAAAAGCATAAAAAAACAATAATAAAAAAAAGAACCGACAAAAAAAAACTGAAAAGCCAAAAATAACCAGATCATGTACAAATTACATTTTTTTTAAGTCAGTAGTAAAGCTCACGTAAGCTTGCGCGGCATCTGTAAGTAATAATTGAGTGATTTGGCACCGACTTCAAAATGTTGATTCAAGTGTAATCTGTACAAGTGTACATGATCTGGTTATTTTTGGCTTTTCAGTTTTTTTTCCGAATTCGGTTTTTTTTGTTATTTTGATGTGGGGTATTAACATCACATTTTTTTTTGCTATTTGTTGAACTTTGTATCTAAAAATCAACACGCAAAGAATTTTTTTATAGCGCTCATACGTGCACACTGGGACTTGAACCCGTTTACCGATCCATTGTCGAACCAAAAATTTATAAGGTTAAATACCTTACAAATAATAAAATAGGTACTGAGATCTTAACGGATGGGGAAGTTGAAAGCGTACGTACAGTGCGTCTCTGGTAAGGTAAGACGTTGGACCGATAATCCAAAGATACCGGGTTCGAGTCCCGATGTAAACCACATATGAGTGCAATTGAATTTATCTTTGCGTGTTGATTTTTGTATCTATATGGCAATATCACTGTTCATAACGGTATAAAAATTTAAATTAATTAGCACATACGTCGTTGAATCCGATGCCTACGGCAGCCATAGAGCCGTGTATAAATGGCGTCTGAATGGACACGAGTCCGCGGCTGTACGCCGACAAGATCATCTCCTCGGCCGTCATGCAGCCATCAGCGTACGCGCAGCCTAACTCTCCGACGCTGTGACCTTAAAAAAAACTAGTTGCCGTTATTATTATCACAGCCGAAAAACAATAGCTGACCAAAGTAAGAGTGAAGTCGGTCAAGTGCAAGTGAGGGTTACGTACAAACGTCCCTACCTACAAAAGCACTGAATGTTGCTTTATCTAAAAGATAAACTAGATTGACGGGCATTCTTAACTTTACGAGAATAAATTATTTTGCGCGTTTAGTTTACTAACTGCAACACAACAAAACAATAACACAAGTCGCCCCCTGCCTGCTATACGGCCACATCTCAAAAAATCATTTTTTCGAGAAATCGCTTGTTAAAGTTTTGGCAGCGTAGTGCGTGGTAGTAAAAAGGGGCTTACTCCTTGAGTTTTGGGTTAATTCATTGTTAATTTAGCTTTTTTTACTCGAGATGATATACTGCTTCTTATGAATATGTATTTTTTTATAAAACATGTAATTAATTCGAGTTGTGGCCGTATTGCAGTAACATTTTGTTGAAATTTTGAGATGCGTCCAAAACTGAACAAGAATTATTGGACAATGGCAACATGAAAATATAAATAAAAACACCAAAATAGTTAAGATACCTTTGTTAATCAACTTTTGTTACAGTAACAACATCACTGAAAGCGATAAACTCTCTAGATGCAGATAATTTTGCATATAAAAATGATTACCTGGTACCTTTATCGTCTGTTCAAGGCACTTGTATGCTTAATTATCGTGTTAACATGTATGTACCTTACTATATGGTATAATACCATGTACAAGGAGGCCCCATAGTTTTAGCGTGGACTAGGTTTCCGTTGATATTAGTGTAAGTACTGTTCAGAATTCTTCAACGTCTTTACAATATTACCTTTTCATAGTGCAGGAGAAGCTTTTCGTTTTCTACTTTTAGCTTTAGCAATACTGGATGAAGACTGGTTCGTATCAAGTCCCAATTTATGTGAGTCGGTATTTACAACGAATTTTTAGAACACCTTGGCCCAAGATGTAGGACGTGGCTCTCACAGTTCTATTCAACTGCTCAAAAATAATAGCCACACTCAATCTGGGTAAGCCAGGCGACGAACCAAAGGGGTACCTACTACATAGTTGCGTCTACAAATTTTTGGAGAGGCTAATCTACAATCAAATCGAACCTATTGTCGACAAAATAATTCCTGTGGAGCAGGCTGGATTCCGTAGTGGTCCGAACTACGTGGATCAGGTAAATGTCGCTCACAACACACATAGAGGCTGAGTTTCAAAGGAAAAAGAAAACCGTAGCAGCATTTTCGACCTCTCAGCTGCATTCGATAACGTATGTAGACGGGAGCTTATCTGTAAGCTCATGACCGTGTTCCAGATGGTGGGACTAATCAACTCTATGCTCAGCAATAGGGAATTTATCGTCTACCTCGGAAGCACTCCGAGCAAAGTCAGAAAGCTGAACAATGGACTACCTCAAGGATCGGTCCTGGCCCTGCTCCTGTCCCATATCGTGTGTGTATAGGTTGACCAGGAGTGGGTCAGGACCGATTACGAAAACAGAGAGTCGGAAATTTATGTATTCGTGATTACATCGCCATCACAAACCAGCATGGCAAATTTAAATCCTCGAAGGAAGCTCTTACTCGCAATTTGGAATGACATTTCTGATTGGGCTGCCCCAGGGTGAATTGCAGAAAATATGTACCTTTGGAATTTCGTAACTAAACTGAGAGTAACGAAACTGATAATGGCTGTAACGAAACTGATAACATAAAGCGTCGGACTCATGAAATAAAACTAGTGATGTTTTATGGTTTCGTTCGCAGAATTATTTAATAAAACGTTTTAATTTCAATTAGCAATATTGATTAATGATTTTTGTTTTACATAATCACAGTGTGAATAATAATAACAAATATGATCTAAATAATTAATTAATGTCTACAGTAGCCAGTCTTAATTCTTTCTTAAGTATTATTTCTGGATCCGGACTCTGCTGCCTATTACATTTATTTTCTTTTTGGTATAATAACGTGCGGAATATCGTCTCCAATTATGGCTAGTTATTCCTTTTTGTTCCTTATTTTGGCTTTTTACTCCACGTTTTCTTGATTTCTTTACTCTGTCTAAATGTTTCACTCTTAACACTTCATATTTTGTAGGATTTTGCTTTAAGCGTTATCTTTATTTCCTTTGCCTTTCAGCATTTGTCTACTGTAAAAGTGTTTTTATTTTTGTACTGAAATACTTGGTAAAAAAATATTTTTACATAGTAAATTTATTTCTAAAAATATGCTGAAAATGCTAAAATAAATCAATTAGGGAATTGAAACAGAGACAAAAAATATTACAGTCCATATTCAGATAGGTTTTTCGACTTATAAAAAAGGTTTTATAGTATGAACTAACCCTTACATTTTATCAGTTTCGTTACATAACGAAACATAACGAAACTGAGACAAGATATATGAGAAATCGCAACCTAAAACAATATTTTTCTTCAAACGTGTAATGCATTCATCTGGAACTATGTAAATTTGTAATATTCAGAGTAAAACCAATCGGCAATGAATAAACTGGAGTACGAAAATAAAGATTTTATATGAGAAAAGCGCCGTTACTCAACCTGAGATTTTTTAGCTCATTTACTCAAGACTATCGATCGACGCACCACTTTGTTGAAAATAAAGTGGCTGTCGCCGTGTTTATCATTTTGGAACATGTCAAAGTGCTGCCGGTATAAGAAAAAATAATTCTACTAAGAACTGAGACATTTCTTTGGGATTAAGCGCTCCGTAACTAAGCCTGAGTAACGAAACTCCAGTAAGTTGGGACAAGTTTATCATTATAAAAAATTCACAACTATTTATAATAAACGTAAATATATTTATACAGAATTTAAAGCTGATCTAATAAGGACTGGATAATTTACAGTTAAACTTTAAAATAAATAATATCAATCGTAACAAATTTCCGAGATAAAAATACACTCAGAATTGGGACATGAGAATAATATATGAAGTAACTGCGTACCTCTTAGGAAAAAAAGACTTAAAAAATAAAATAAAAAAAGGAATTGAAATAAAAATATCTTATCTGAATTGAAAGAATTCTTATTATCAAAGTAACATAGTTACATTGTGTTTTATTCTCATGATATATGTTTAAATTCATTCTGTTTTCATGGGACACTCACAAGCATAAAGGGTGCATATTTTCTGCAATTCACCCCCCAATGCAAGTAAAACAGAAGTTGCGACATTCCATCCTTGCAAAAAAGAAGCAAATTTTGAGCCAAATATATGCTTCAGAGAGACTACGATTAAATTAAATCCTACACCAAAGTACTTGTGTCACTCTAGACCGCAGTCTTACCTATATGCGAAGAAGCTACAGACGCCGAATAACATACTAAACAGACTAAGGGGAACTACTTGGGGAGCAACAACTGATGTGCTACGCACTACCAGTCAGCCTAGTTTACTCCACGGCAGAGTATTGCGCGCCAGTTTGGCTTAACAGCGCACAATGACGTTTATTTCGCTTATATTTAAAGGGATTCATCGTAATAATACTAGAATATACGTTATTTCTATGGGACGCAACTCAAAAAAAATATTATAAATTTATGCTATACAGCCACAACTGAAAAGTGGCTGTCTTGCAGGGAGTCAACTGACAATTTTTGGTCAGATCCATAAGGCCACTTGTGGAAAAAAGGCTCTTAAGGACACTTTTTCATATGGCTCTCGAAATAAGGTCGTAAATTAACCTATTCTGACTACGAATCTGCAATAATCCGAAAAAAAATTTTTTTTGAGATGTGGCCGTATTGCAGGCAGGGGGCGAAGTGTGTTCAATAAATGATTGTTGTTAATTGTCTTTCATATTTCTAAGACAGTGGAAAGTTCACTATAATTATTTTTTATTCCTTTGCCAGCATCCTTGTTCTTTAATTGGCGTTGAGTTTAAAGTTTTTTTTTACGGCTTCAAGAGGTAGACAGACCTAGCGAGCGTGTTTGATATTAATTTCAGTTTGACGCGTCAACGCGTTTCTGAGAAAAGGACAAACAGACAGGGTTCCGTTTTTGCCGATCGAGAAGGGAGCCCTAAAATCCAAAAATTCCCAACTATATGTATCTTCGCATGCTCATCAATCTCATCATGCTAACACGACTTCAAACATTTTTGATCTACGGATTTTTACCTGACTTCGAAAAATAAAGTCATTTCAATTTAGAACTTAACTAAGAGTTATGAGAGGTTATGAGTTAACGCGGGCTGGTTTTCCGCAACTCGACGTCTTACAATGTGCCTATTTGAGTGAGAGTCAAGAGTGTGAGTGAGTTTTTCGAAGTCAAGTTATAAGATCTGAGTAATAATAGCTATCCGTAGATCAAACATGTTTGAAGTATTTAATCGTCTTCTCTCTCTAATCTTCTTAACCCCATGTAAATGCTATCTGATAATTAAATTGTGTGTAATTAAGATCATGGCAAAACAAAAAGTATACTTTACCTATAATTTTATCCGGGACCAAACCCAATTTGAATAGAACGTCAGTAAGACCAATTTGAACAGCAGCAATCCCCACAAATGAGTGAAGAATATTGTCAAACATGGTATTGTCTTGAGATGTTATTATTTTAACAATATCAACGCCTTTTGGTTCCAATACTTTTCGACAGCTGAGAAATGAGAAAAACAATAGGTATGTTAGTTTCTGGAAGTTCATTGTTCATTTTAAAATAAAATAATAAGTAAAATTACAGAGTAGCTAGACTGGACATTAAGTCTATCATTAAATAGTATAACTTTTTTGTCTTGTGAAAGAAAGTTAATATAAATATTGGTTCAATATTGGCTCGAACTTTGTCTGCATGGCTCACCATATTAAATTTTGCACAAATACATATTATATTACAAAATAGCACTGATTGCTAAATTGAAATCTATCCACGAGATTTCGAAAACACGTCAGTGTTGACGGCCAATATACCTATCAAGGCCGATATTTACTTATCTTACAAAAAGTTTACCAACAAAGATCCATACCGTTCGATAGCAGCAGCAAAGATGGGCAAGCGCATGAGCTGGACTCCCATCGTTGCCCACTGTGAACCCATTCCGCTGTACACGAACCACAGCGGGCGGTCAGCGCTGTCAAAATAGTCTACCTTTTCGATGAGGCTTATGGTTTTCCGTTCGTTATCCGTCTCTGTAAAGATCAATATTATTATCACACTAATATTATTAAAGAGAAAATTTGTGAATGCGTTTGTGTATGTTTGTTACTTCTTCACGCTCAAAATGGCTGGACCAATTTTGAAAAATGTTGGCATGAAGGTAGCTGATTGTAACTTCTTCTATGTGGTAAGGTCAGATTTTTTTAATAATACCATTTTGCCTCAGACTTGAATTGATTTAAAAGAGGAATGGCATTTGTAATTACGTCTTCTGATTTAATCATCTTCTATTTCAAGCTATCATGGTGTGTTGTTTGATAATTAATATGAATTCGCTTACATATTATACGAGCAGATAAGTACTTTAATATGTCAATGTTTTTATTTCTATACCTTTCGTTTTACAAACGCAGATAAATAAAAAAAAACTTACCTAAGATAGTAAATCCTCGCCCCAGATGGCCATTTGTTTTGGAACAGTTAATATTCTGAATCAAGGCTAACTGTTCAGCGTCTATTGGTTGAGATTTTAAATCATTGATTTGATTTTGTACAGTGGTTTCTGTTCTACCTGACAGCAAAACTAAGCGGGGAATACTGCACTGATATTTAGATAGATCCTGAAACATAAAAATAAACCTAGTAAGACACTCGATAGGTACCCGAAGACATATCCATTCAAATAATTATCACGAGTTTTCATAAGCTGTTCGGTTTATACCCATAAATACTGAGAGTTCAGTAGATGCCATTAAAAAGCATATTATTTATCAGTACTTAAAAAAAACATATACGATATTTAGGGAACATAGATATATTTATTGAAAAATGTCCGCACTGGTAGAAATAAATGGAAAAATATTCCTTCCACCTTAAATCCCACAGAATATCACGGCCAGGATTATAACTTTCGACATCAGTGCTTTCCGGAATCGCAAGCATAATAGGTAAAAAGAAAAAGAAAATTATAAAAAAATAAGTTACTACTAAGTAAATCTCCATTGAAAAATGACTTTTAGTGTAACGTTTGCACTTACGTCGTAGAGTATTAAAAATAATTTCATACCTTAGGTTTATAATGTCCATGCAAGAGAACATGAGAATTTACTCCGTTTATGGACAAACCATTGACGGCGATAAAGGTGCGAGCGATGGGCTTATGGTCAGTTAAGATCCTGATGCGACCATCGCGCAAGGCAGCAATGTCTTTCCGCGGTTTCTTGCAGTGTAGGTTTGCTGCTAGTTGCCCCGTGTGGTACCCCAGCAGCACCTGCGTATGCAAGACGCATTTTGTTACTCCAAAAGGTGTACGTTGTAACTAGAATAGGCCAAAAGGCGCATGTTATAAGCGATCTTAAATGGTTTTAAGTTACTTTTAGTCAAAACAATTTACTATATGTACCCCATTTGTTGTAAAATTGCAAATTTTAAAATCCTTTCTGTTCTTTCCCGGTGTTAGCGTAATATTAATATTAAAAAAATAAAAGATTTTACAGTTTCCGGTATACGCGTTTAAAAAATAGCATTCTTCATTCGGCTCCATAGCTCTCTAAAGTCCCACCGTGCTGTCAGAAGTTTGATGCTGGATGATGCAAATCAAGGTAGCATAGATGGTCGGAAATAAGTTTTGTTTTTCAGAAAGTTAATTTAACTGGTTCCTTGTAATTTTGATAGGTCCTACAGGTTTGAATTGTAGAGTGCAATTTTTTTTTATAAAAAATGGTTCTCAAACCTTAGTGATCCCCGCTATACCCGACGCTGATTCACAGTAGCCCAAATTCGACATAACGCTACCCACGTAAAGGGGCTCGGTTCTACCAGAGCAGAATACATTATCTAGCGCCTCTAACTCCAGTTTATCAGCTTCGTAGTCGGCTGAAATAGAAAATACGCAATAATAACTATAAGATATAACAAGGTTTATCACCCGAGTTAAACTTTTTCTTAACCGTAGTTGGGAATTAAGTATTCTATAATTATAACCATCTATGGGTATCCAGCTATCCCTGCACCCTGTACCAAAATTGGTTAAGATCCGTTTAGCCATTTTGAACGTGAGGAACGGACAAATGTTTGTTACCAACAGCTGATGGCTATTAATACAAGTTTAGGATTTGTATAACAGTATAGATATTGATGAAATAACCCTTCAACCCTTGAAAAGGTCATTAGAGGCAGTATAAATGAATACAGGTATGTAAAAATATACTGCATTTCAACTCAGAAATAATCCAATTAATTTAGTAAAAGCAGACCGCGAATGCCTAGGTTATATATCTATGTACTCGGTATTTTCAAATACCTTGCGTGCAGTAACAGGAGCAGTTAATTAAAACATAGACTACTCCTCAAACTGAACAATAATATTATTTTCTCAAAAATGGTCGGAAATGTTGACTATTGATAAAAAGTGAATGGTCAGTCAAAAATAATAAATGTAAAAAAACTTTGCCGGCTCGTTTTGCTCGTGCGAATTTAAATAAATATACTTAATGTTATTTCATCTGTAGAATCTCAACACAAATATTGACGTACCTGCTCCAAAGCCTTCTACATATTCCACGTCTCTGGGAGATATCGGTGCTTTGTCATAAAATTCTTTAAGAAATTGTGTAGTTTCTTCTGGGTCTCGATTGAAATTTCCGTTACTTTTAAAAGAAGCATATTTTGTTTTAACGTGAACTACCTCGGCATAAATTCTGAAACAAAAATAAAGTATTTTTTCTGTACAATTGATTCATCATTAGCAGTCTGCAGGCAGGTGTTTTTATTTATTTACATCCATATTGTTAAATTACTAAAATAATTTCAGATAGTACCTACAGCAATACTACATTAAGCACTTGGGAGCGACGGCGGTAGACATGCATGATCAAAATCAGAGATGTTATTTCATTACGATATCTCGGGAGGAGTGGTATTAACATCATCATTATACGATGATATTATGGCGACCTCGCCGGTACTTCTTCATTCATTCTTCTGCTATGCGGGAGTTACGGATAGTACTGAGTTTTTCATATTTACATTAAAATAAATCTGACATGTTGCTGAATATGTGTAGATTAAGTAGTTTATGCCACTGTATATAATTATTATGGTCTGATTCTGCCGTGGTAAGGTAAAATGCGTTTTTGTATGGAATTCCAAAGCAATAGGTCGCCTTTTACCTTAACATGGCAGAATTATACACAGTCGTGTGACCATATTATGAAACTCGTCTTTGCCTTTTTTTCATCAAATCATACGTTTGTCAAATGTTTTCAGACGTCTCATTATGTCAGTTCTATGAAATGCTTATTGTCTTAATCTTTTTTTCTACCTTAATGCATCTTCAGCCTTTTGCAGAAACAGCACGTTGACCGCCTCAGATCTGACGCAGCCGTCGGCCATTGTGTCGTAAGATTTAGTTTTACCGTCCCTGCATAACTGTATATTCCTGGAAACAAAATAAACCTGACAGTTAATATATTATACAGCTGAAAATAGTCCACATAGGAAATTCGTACTAGGCTTTGGTCCAGTTCGCCTGAGTAACCCGTTGTTAGTTATCAAGTATTGCAAAGACACAGAAACACATGGCCTCACGAACGCTTTTTTTTGGCCATGAGTTTTTTTTGGATGACAAAAAGGTACAGTACTACTACACACTTTACAAGGCGCGTCGTGAATATTTGTTTGCGCAGACAAATACAAATTATTCCGAAGAAGGCTGAAGTTATAATTAAACTTAAAATCAAACGTATATTTCGTTATTATAAGGTCAAAATTACAATGAATCTATTAGCCGTCTCACTCACGCAAATTTGATTGTAAGTGCTACAGTGTACACTGTCAAAGATATAGCGGCCGACTAAACACCGCGTGGTGCGCTATCACATGGCAACATCTAACGACCAATAGCAAACGTCAAAGACGCACGCTACGTAGAACGCGCCGATTGGTCAATAACTTATCCCGCGTTTCGAAAATTCGTCTTCTGCTGTGCTGTACCGATGGGTAAGCCATATCAGTTGCCAATTGTAAGAGAGTATGAATTACCTGCCAAAGTGGATGGATGTTTGCAGGTGCAAGCAGAGATGGCACCCGGCCACGACGGCCGCCTCACAGTCGCCTCTTGTAAGGGCCTGATAAGCCAGGTCTAAGGCCATTACGGAGCTGCAGCAAGACGCGTCGACTGACAACGAGGGTCCCTTGGCGTTCAGCCAGTACGACACACGGTTGGCATACATTGATCTGTTGCACCTAAATGGGGATGACGAAAGCATACTGTAGTTATAATTATGAATAAAATAAGCTCAATATGTCATGAAACAAAGATAATTGGGCAAGTGCGAGCCCGACTCGCGCATGTAGGGTTCCGTACCTATACATATATATAATCTATAACAAGTTTGTTGTATGGGAGCCCCCCTTAAATATTTATTTTATTTTATTTTTAGTATTTGTTGTTCTAGCGGCAATAGAAATACATCATCTGTGAAAATTTCAACTGTCTAGCTATCACCGTTGTTGAGATACAGCCTGGTGACAGACGGACGGACGGACGGACGGACGGACGGACGGACGGACGGACGGACGGACAGCGAAGTCTCAGTAATAGGGTCCCGTTTTTACCCTTTGGGTACGGAACCCTAAAAAAAAAAACACAAAAAACTTTTATTACTTCAAAGTAGGCGAATTATGTTTTATTTTTTTTATCCAAAAACAAAAGCAATTGCTTTTAGAATCTTCATAATTTAACAAAACAAGAATTATATGAGAACCATGAACTTAAACACACTTTTTCACGGCGAAAATAGCAAATTATTTATTGTCTCCGTACAAAATATTGGTAACCATAACATAATAATATTATGGTGACGACACGATTAGGTGGCCATTTGTATGGAGCGTTTTAGCGCTCCGTAGGAATGTTGAACTTTGACGGCCATTTCTGTCTGTTAGACCAGTCTAAATGTCCTAGTTATTTACATTTGATCTCATAAAAATTAATCAATTGATGTCCTCAAAAAAATATAGTCATGCTTACTATTATAATGACACCATTAGGTTTAGGTTATTCGTGTTAATGTTTACTTTTTGTTATTTAATGTGTTTTTGAATACATTTTAGCGCAATATACAATGTTGTAGGAAAGAAAACACGTTATACGAGGACTTTTATATTATACCTTAAGACCATGTATAATTGTATATAACTGTATTCTGACAAATAAACAATTTTGAATTTTGAATTTGAATTTGAATTTTGAATATAACTAATAACAATACATACACATTACAAATAAAAAATCTATCTATCCATCTAACAACAGGATCATTAAAATATTTCATGATGATTAAAATATAGTTTTTGTTTCCGTAAAAAAATTTTGTCGCCTAATTAACCTCAAGAATTTTAAAACATAGTGCTACATGTTCTAAGTTATAATAGTTATAATTGTATTAAGCGGTTAATCCAATAAATAAAGGGGTTTTACCTTACTAACGTTCCGGTAGTTTTGAATTTTTGATATGTTGTCTAAGATGGTTATTAAATTTATTTATTTATTTATTTAAACTTTACTGCACAAAACAAAAGTCAGTACAAATGGCGGATTTAATGCCAAATGGCATTCTCTACCAGTCAACCATAGGGCCAAACAGAGATACTAGAAGTGGGTGCAAATCAGAAATCTGATGGTACAGAGAGGATCTAGAGTACAAGTAAATACAAAATATTATATTACTGTTTATACAAAAATACATATACCTACATTTACACAATATAATATAATATATATATACAGATATATACCTAATATAATATATATATAAATATATACGAAAGTCTACAACATGGGATGATGGATGAACTATTCGAGCTCTTGTTCCAGCAGATGCTTACGCAGCATACACTTGAAAGCTATCTTGCTTGGGGCTTGTCTGATAGAGAGAGGGAGTGAATTCCAGAGACGGCATGCGTGAACAGCGAACGAATTAGACATGAAACCAGTATGGTGCGAAAAATGGAAAGTTTGAGAGTTCGAGAGGAACGAAGTTCACAGCCTGAACAGGGATGGTTAGTGAGTGTTTAAAATGCAAAATGCACTATTCCCCCCCTCGGCGCCCGCCGCCATATTGAAAAAAAAACGGGCCGTTCCTGACGATTTCACGTGAGTGTAAACCGCTTAATAAAATAATTTAATATGTCTCACTAAAGTTTTAATAAGATAAATAGTTATGTACCTACTTACCCTGTTATACCTAAACCTGTATTCCCAGTAACAGCAGTATAACACGCAGATTTTTCCGTTTCCGAAAGAGAAGCTCCGACGTAAACACCAATTTTCCTCCCGGAAAGACTAGCCGGATTGACACCTGTATTGAATATTGCATTTGGAAGTCCATCAATAGGTAGGTAGTAGACCCAGTATTGAAATATATTTCAAATGGTTAATAATGATCTTAGTCAGCTCTAAAAAAATGTCGTGTATTAAAATATAATAAATAAATGTTGAATGCCAAATTTTACCAATTGAAAATTTGAAATTTCATTAATAGTCAAAAACGCCGTCCGCCATTTTTGCCTTTTGCTAATCTGTGGCGTGGCGTAGAATTACCTGTAAATATTCTAAATTCGACCGTCGTATAGTGCCATTCCGCTCACTCCAATATAGGTACTTTGAGAGAAGATCGAGAGGGACGGCACTATTCGAAGTAGTCGCGCAGTTAGTAGAAGTAGTCAAAGTCGACTTTCAGCTATCTTTACAGGACCGAAGACGTCACTATCATAAGCGAAAATGGCGGACAGCGTTTGAAGCATTTCAAAATAAAGATTAAAAACCATATTTTTTAATAAAAATTTTTCAGCCATCTTTCACTTTTATGAATTAAATAAATAATAAATATAAATAAATATCGGCCAACCTCACACAAATCGATCTAGTCCCAAATTAAGCTCAAGAAGGCTTGTGTTATGGGTACTAGACGACGATATACATACTTATATATATAAATATATACTTAAATACATAGAACAACCATGACCCAAGCACAAATATTCGAGTTCATCACACAAATATTTGCCCTGGCCGGGATTCGAACCAGGGACCGCCAGCTCAGCATTTAGGTTTCCTTTGCTAAATACTATACGGAATAAACATTAGTTTATTACAGTTTGACATGAGTCAACTAGCCTATTTTTCCATAACAATAGTGAAATCGGCGAATGTGTCATTTCCCCGAAAAATAATTTCGCAGATTTTTTTTCCTTTGTATTTATATATTTTTTCAGAATAGAGGCTACTTGTGCGAAAACGCCGTCAGTTAAAAGCTAGATGACTCATGTTAAATTGTATTAAACAAATTTTTATTTCGTATAGTATTTAGCATAAGAAACATAAATATATTATATTTTTTCAGTTCATAAAAGTAGATAGGTAATGGCTGAAAAAAATTAATTTGAAATAATGTTTTTTATTCTGTATAAACGTAACGCTGTCCGCCATTTTCCCTCATCAGTAAAAATAGTTCCCTGATTTCACATTTGGTCCTTCGAACCGGATCATATGTCCTACGATATTTATATGCCACTGTATAGCAGAGTGTTTTAACGTAGCCACACCAAGCTCACTGAGCACACACTGAACATAAGCTCTATTTCATACTTACTAGAGACAGTGTTAATGCCCGAAACACAAGGGAACATTCGGGTTACATTTTGAATTTAATTGTGTGTTTTAGAATTTTGTCGTGTATCTATATTATGTTCGTTCAATAAATGAATTTGTATTTGTAACTAGGAGGCGCTCGCAACTTCATCCGCGTATTTTTTTTCTTTACCGTAGACCGGTAAAAAAAAATCTAAAACCATCTTTGGATGTCCAGCTATCCATATACCAAAATTGGTTAAAATACTTCCAGCCGTTTCGGCGTGATGCGAGGACAATGAAATTTATGACCAACAGGTGGCGCCAGGACGGCATGGCGCCGCGCACCTATACAAAACAAATAACGATCCTGCATCTCGCTACTAAGATTTCCTGAAATCATGACCCATAGAAAACTGATTATCAATTCAAATCTAGAGTGTTGTAATAGTATAGACGTGAAACTCACCTGCATCAAATATGGCCTGGTAAGTATGCTCCAGAATTTTCCGAGACATAGGATCCATAGTAACGGCGAGATGATAATGTACTCTGAAGAACTGGGCGTCGAAATTATCCAATTCCGGTATTAAACCAACATGCTGCGGCGCTTCTGGGTGATTGTAGTCCCAACGAGAGTTCTTTTCCGCGATCGGATCGATCTACAATAATTACCTGTTAGTCATGCTTTTATAGTACCTACGTAACCGGGAAAGAAGCCGGTTAACTGTTGGGAGGCCGGATACCCTTGGCGACAAGCCCTTTTCACGGCTAGAAATGTATAGTGCTTTTCTCAAACATCATCATCCTCCTAGTCTTTATCCCATTTTTTGAGAATGAATTCTCAATCGGGGTCGGCTACCTGCTTTTCTCAAACATATGCAATGAAGAAAAAAACTACACCATTTTTCAAAAACTTGAAATATTTCCGATAAATATTCCAAAAATGTTAAAAAAAAGTTGATGAACATTTGAAAAAAAAAACCTTTAAAAAACCCGAGCAAATATTGATACTTTAGATCACACACGTACTAATTACAATTATTTTGCTAATACTATTTAAGCCATATAGAGTTGTTGTGCATTAACCTCCTAATAAGTACGATTGTGCTCTAAGGCACAAAACAGATAGGTACCTACAGAAATCAATGTGCGCTCGAGCAAACGCACACAGACATTGCTCACGATATCTCGGACCAGTTCAGACCAGTGCGAGCGCGAGTGGCATCCGCTTGACGTGTCCGTGAGCAATGTCTATGTGTGCGTTAGCTCGAGCGCGCTTGTATGTAGATTGATTTATGTACCTATTTGTTTTGTGTCTAAGGTATCGATATAAAAGCTGACCTTGTTATAAAGCATCTCAGATAGCTCCTTGATGTTACGGACCCGCGGGTAGGCGCCCGACAAGCCAGAGATGACCACCCGCTCGCCGCCGGGCGCAGCGCTGCGCCCCTGTCTCACGCTTCCATCGTCCATTGGAAACTCCTAGAATTTCAATCTAGATACAGATTCTTTGCGTTCCGAGGACCGTATTAATTATTACCTACTTCCCAAGTGGGCCAATTTTCATTTTGTTGCCGATTTCTTTTTTTTCTATAAAATTTGGTGAGTTGGTGAAGTTGTTTCAAGTTCATCGCACAAATATTTGCCCCGGCCAGGATTTGAACCCGGGACGGCTCAGCAGGCAGATGAACTACAAACTGCGGCAGCCGCGTCGTCAAATAGTTTGTCTACATCTCAAAACTTATCGGCTGTAAGTTAAGTATACTAGATGGGCCCTGTAACTGGAGCAATGAATATAAACATAGATCTTACCCCTCAAACTGAACAACATTTATTAAACAGCTTTTAAAAATAACTCATGTATAATGTAAACCTGTAAAATAAAGTTTATTCAAAGAAGCAATGTATTGCGAAACATTTGATATTTAGTAAAGTGACAGCTATGTCAATGCTAAGGCGATGTCAATGTTGGACGGCGTACATTGAAAATGCTATTTACTTTGTTTGAAATAATGAACATATAAAAACTGAACTGTATTTAAAAAAAAGTTTCTGAACTAATGTTGTTCAGTTTGACGAGTAAAATCTGTTTTAATTTTTTGCTCCTGTTACACGGCCCACCTGGTATAGTATCGTCTGTTAACAACCAAAACTACTAAGTGACAAATACCTACTTGAAATCAAACTCGTATCTCAGTATCAATTTACTAACTAGATACGAGGTTTTGTAGAGTAGTGACAGATATTTTAGTGAGTTTTGTATGTATGTATGTATGTAAACACTTTATTGTACATAAAAACAAGAAAACACATTACTAAAGAATAAACATGTACAAAGGCGAACTTATCCCGTTTTTTTTTTTTTTTTTGATACTTTTTTTTAGTTTTGATTGTTTCCAGGCGATATGGTTATATTATTTGGTTAGTTTTGTATAAAATACCTGCGGTACAGGAGCCATGATCCAATAAAAAAAAGCGAGAAGCACGTGTAAGAATTTAGGTATTGCGACCTGCTACTGTTTAATTTATTCCAATCCAGGTATTTATGTACCCAGTCTTAATTAATGCAGATTCCTTGAATTACTAGTCTCGTCATAGGCATACTTAGGTGTCTAATGAGTTGACAGTTCAGTGACCGAAATGTAAGCGTATAAATCTTTTGAATCGACTTATTTTTTATTATAACGCCGGCACGTTATTCTTTATCGATGCGATAATGAGATTTACGAACTAACTTATAACGAAGCTAATAAATGCATAATTATTATTTCGCTCATATTTATTAATTTGTCAAAAATTGTGTAAAATAATTTGAGATCGGGTTTTTTTAACGACATGATTTATTTATTAACAAATCCTTTTAACACTATTCTACGAAAGAACTCTTTGACGCAAATAAAAAAAAGTAAAAAAAAAAAACAATTAAAAATACATTAATTAGGTAATTATCGTATAAATGTAAAGAAGCAATGGCTATGTGGTTGTCAAAATAAAAATACAATAAAACAGAGACCTGCTGTGGAAACACTACAATTAAGCAGAACACTAGAAACACACACACGCACGCACACACGCACGCACGCTAGCACGTACACACACGCACGCAAGCACACACGCACGCACACCTCTGGGATGAAAAGTGTCTTCGTCACACGTTTAGTGTAAAACAATCCAAGAAAACAGATATGCCCCAGCCTTGCACTTTCATCTGGCAACATCTGGTCAGCCGCTTTGTCGTTTACTTCCACTAGTTAGCACACAAGCTGAGACTTCGCTTAACGTGAGAGAGAGAGAGAGAGAATCGAGTGACACATTTTCTGCTTAAGGGGCTCCCCGCTCTCAATGACCTTCGATCTGTTGCGATAGATTTTCCCATATTATAAATAGCTAATCATAATAACATAGTTTTTCCACAACAAAATACCGTATCAAGTACCATTCACATGTCACTGACTTTGAGATACAGGCCGTCAAAGTTTACGATTTTTTCGGGGAAAAAGTTGTGGAAACGGTTTTTTGCGTTTTTCTCGAAAAGTATTGAGAAAAATAGAAAAAGCTTCACAACAAATTTTGTGGAATATGGTTTAGAACAATAAAATGTAAGATATTTTCTACATATACACCGGGGATAAAAGTAGAAACGAGATTAGTGTATTTTTGGTCCTTCACCGAATATTTTTTTATAAAATACACAGTCGTTAAATCAAAATTCGGGTCACTACAAAGTGTTAAGCATAGACCATACTACAATATATATTAAATAGGACATTATAACTCTATAATCCACAAACTAGATACGATGTAAAAATCATCAAATTGGCTGATTTCTGTAGGGAGCCCCTTAACGTGCTGTTGTACAGTTCTGTTAACGGTACTGCTGGGATTGTTATTTCCTCTAGTTCTAAACGAGCCATTTAGAAATTGTCTATTGACAACCAAAACTCACTAAGTAACAAATACCTACTGGTGGAAAAATAGTGAAGAAATTTGGGATTACCTCGTGGAGCTGTTTTCTTCTGATGCACTGGTTCGGAGATATCTTCAGTATTTTGGCACAATCCATGGACACCACACACCACACACGAGATAAAATTTTTTTTTTTTTTTTTTTATAACGGCACAACATAGTGGCTCCCCTTCGCCTGATGGTAAGCAAAAAGGGGAGCCCAAGTCGCAATGGCACACTTTGGATATTTTTGATTGCAGTTTTTATTTAATTAGCGAGAGAGGTGCGCGCGCGCGTTACAGAGGATTTGATTTTTTTTTTACTAGTGTTGCTATTGTGTTTAAGGTTGCCAGTGCATGATGATTTAAGGAATAGGTAGGATTAAATGAAGGATAAAAGAAAGGGATTCAGCCAAATTTAATTATTAAATTGGCCAAACCACCTACTTAAAACAATGCTCGTATCTCAGTGTCAATGTACTTGCTAGATACGAGGTTTTGAAGAGAAGTGACAGAAATTTTGGTAAGATTTATTTGTCGCCAGGAGTAATTATGTATCCTTATCTGTTCCTATTCAGCACCTGCATTAAAACATAAGGAGATGAAAACAGCTATTAAATACGCTCTTCCGTGAATATCTACAATCGCGAAAAGCGAAATAGATTCCAGTACTCGACGGTAAGCTCATTGAAGAGATGCATCCATTGAGTCCCCGCATTCCGTCAGCTTATCCGAAGATAGATCCGATAACCCTAGAAAACTCTTAAGATTTCTACACTTGGTTCAGGACTGTATTACCAACAGGCAACGTAGCATTTGATATAGCATTAGCAAAGCTAGAGATGAAAGTTATCGTATGCGATATCGCACCGAAGTCTAGAGCGACTTTTCTGTATTCACTAAGTTTTAAAGATAATATGAATTACCGATTTTTTATTCAATATCAAATGATAATAATATATCTAGCGGTTTATAATTGAATATGGTAGTCATGAGAATTGGGGAAACCCATTTCTAGTGAAATTAAAGAAGACGCCTATTTTTGTTAATTTTTTAAGGATTTCCATTCCATATCGACGCTTAAGATTCAATACCGTCTAACTAACATGTTTGACGTTTTTCACCTTTCACTGCAGTTAGGTTCAGAAAAAAAACGAATAGAATGCCATAATCGTCAATTTTGTTTTTGTTACTTAGACAATATTGATTCTTAACCTCCATGCATAATTTTATCAAAATTGGTCCCGCAGTTTGAATGTAAAGAAGTAACAAACATAAAAACACTCTCAAACTCGCCTTTGTAATAAATAATATTTGTGCGATTCATGAGTATTCGCTTGAGACGAAAAATCAATGTGGTTGATAATGGGTCGAGATACGACATAAAATTATGATACTTATTATACATTATAGAAACATTTAAAGTATCTAAACAGAGTAATAGTTTACTGCAGATGCCGGGAAATAAGGGCCTGCCGGCTGAGTAGGTACCTATAGACGGCCGACCATAGGGAGGCCGTATAGTGATACGAAGCTGGCAAGCCCTTTTCACGGCTAAGGCATGTATAGTGCTTTTCTCAAACATATGCAATGAAATAAAACAATACACCACTCAAAAAAACATGATTTAGCTGTTTAGCGGACGCCATGTTTAAAAAAATCACTTCCCGGTCTAGGCCTTCAATTTTGTATAAAATTCCTTTACAGTTCTCTCGAGTTGTTCCGCCCGAAACGTGACACTTCGAAGCCTGTTTTATCGCACGTTAGGACGATATTTCATTGCATGTTTGAGAAAAATATTACTACTTAGATAATAGTAAAAATTGTTACTTAGATAATACTAAAAATTATATGTATAAGTACCTACTTTTAAAGCTTAACTAAACGGAGTAATTAATATTGTTGAACTAGTAAATAAATTGGCTATCAATTGCATTTCCATTCATCTGTCAAACTCGTAGTTACGTTATTAATGGCTTTCGAAACTACAACTAAAGATAATTAATCAAATGTATATAATTTCTTCCGCTTCGTAAAAAGTGCGCTGTCATTTTGTAATATTGTTTAATGTTATATATCTAGTTATGTGTCAGCCAGATAATTACTACATAGTATAAAACAAAGTCGCTTCTGTCCGTCTGTCCCTATGTATGCTTAGATCTTTAAAACTACGCATTGGATTTCGATGCGGTTTTTTTGATAAATAGGGTGATACAAGGGGAAGGTTTATATAATACATTCATAATTTTTCAACATTGCACCCGTGCGAAGCCGGGGCGGATCGCTAGTTAAAATGCTAAATTATATGTTTTGTAGGTTTGTTATTTAAAGCATTCCAAGTTTATGGAGAGTTTATTATAATTTAAGTATTTACGCAAACTACATAATTCATGTTTATCCCAGTGGTTAACTGGTAGAGAATGCCTTCAGGCATTACGTGCGCCATTTGTACCTATTTTTTTTTTGTGCCATAAAGTTTACGTAAATAATTAAATATTGTTAGTGGAAAGTATAAAAATAATTATAACTACCTACGTACAAATAGTACGGTCTCACACTGTCGCTCGTATACCAATTTATTTCTTATGTCATCCAAAATCGTAATGGTGATATAGAATGCATGATTCTATTCTATAAATGTAAGTTCCATAAATCTTTATTTCATTTAAAAATACAATTTCTACTACCTTATTATTAATATATTATACTTTGTATCCACTTTAAATTTGAATATATATCTGCATAGTAAGTTGTACATTGAAGTTTATTACATCTTCGCCTTGAAATAATAGCAACTAGACAGTTCATAGACACGAGAGATCCTCCCGAGTTTCCATGGCTGCCCCAGATTCTTCCAGAAGTATAAATTATCTTCATTCTTCTTTGTATAATTACCGTTCCTTGACTTATCCCGTATGCCGTTTTCATTTCTCCAAATCCTGCTAAACTTGCTACTTGACCAATCTTTGGAAACTCTTCACTTAATGGAATAAACTCTGTGTTCTTCATTTTCAAATTCAACAACGCGATGTCATGTTTGGCTGCACGAATGCTTTCATCTTCTTTGTATTTCGGATGCATTGCGATATGAGTCACATCATCAAATACTAAAAATTCACCATCTTCAAAATGTTCCACTGTCAATTTTTTTATTGCTTCATATCTAAAACAATGAGCGACACTTATTACTGTGCACACTTTCCTTACTTCTTTATCATTGATATCCAGTTTTATTCTTATAATTACTAAATGGTTGCTTGATACATCTGTATTATTTGTTCCACCAAATAGTCGAATATCAGAGCTAGCATGTGTGTTAGATATTAATAATACCATCATGCATGGGTAAGCAATGTAGACCATGGTGACACTATTAGTTAGACTGAGTTGAGCTGCAATGCCAACGTAACATTTATTCATAGTCATGTTCCATATTCATAAAGAGGGTTATTTTTTTGTTTTTGAAAGGAAATAACACCGCTCATTTCTTCATACAAATCGAGGCCTCGTTCTCATCAGTTTTCCCCTCAAAAACATAACCAACATTTACAAAATTTTAGGAATTGAATGGAAGGAAAATGTGTTTTGTGTCGGACCGTTTCGATTTATGCGCTTATATAATCTGTCTGCTAGGCGTCTGTTTCTGGCTAAAATTCCACCGCAAACGGACGCCTATTAGACAATTTCTACAATAATTCTACAAGGCGCAAAAATTTAAACGGTTTGACACAGATTAAACTATTATCATATATTTTTTTAAGTTGTCAAAATGTTGTTACGATATTATAGTTTTGGAGGAGGAAACATTCGAGAACGGAACCTCATTACCATATGCATTAATGTAAACTGATAGTATGGGAAAATGAGCAGCAATATATTATGTCCTCTCAATATTATGTTTAGTGCCATTTTATGTTTCACTATCAACGTTAGGAAACAGCAATCCCAAAATAACAATGACACTTAAAATGAATTATTTGAAACATCATAAACAAAACGGAACTAAATAATATTTATTTCAATCAATCAATCAAATCGATTATTTGCTAGAATACAGGTAGTTACAAATGAGGTCTTATAATCTAACCAATACAGTTCCATGTATCCAGCCTGCATGCAGGCATACAAATATTAACAATGCACGCACGTTACAACATAATTATGATATAAATATTCTTAAATAATAAATTAAATAATTTGTCCATTAAACATTTTATATTTTTATTTAGTAGGTATATTATGCACAAATATACTTCAATCCCGTAATGGTTATTGCTTTACTTTCATACACGACTCGTATAAACCTTCAGTACAAGAAACATTGTATAGTTTATTGAACTGTTCATGAATAATAACTTATTATCTCATGAATAAGTAAAAACTATCGATTCTGCACGTTAACCTTCATTTAAATGCTTTAGATACTTGGAATAACACAATAGAAATGAAATTATGTATGTAGTTCACGTTTGAATTATGTATTAGGTTTATTTGTTCTCTGTTTTCCGTTATGTGTTTGTATTGCAGCGGACGAGAAGTGTTGGACACTTCAGCACTGTCGTAATTATTTTAACCAATAATATCAGTTTCAGAGTATTCTAAACATTCTCTCAATAGACCGACCAAAAATCAAAATCAAAATGTTTATTCTGTAAATAGGCTACAAGAGCACTTTTACATGTCTGAATCGAAATCTACCGGCATTTCACAAGAGGACCGCTGTTGTGAAGAAAGCCGAAAGAAACTCAATAGTAAGTAATTTTTTCGCAAATTATTCTTAAAACGATTATCACGAGGTAATTGATACATTGATGACTGTATTTATAAAAAGGTGTAGATCGATCATTAGATGATCTTTATCATTCTTATATATGATTTAAAACAATTCATGAATTTGTCAGTTCTCAATTTAAATAAATTGTCCTAAGTGTAATTTTAAAAGTCCGCAATAATTTGGACCGAATTTGTGTATGACATACATAATTTGACATGTCAAAAAGTTTAAGTCTGAGGAGAGTCTTTGCCTCCTTGTTTGTGTCCTACCGTCTGTATAATGGAATGTGTTCTGAGGAATTGTTTGACATCAATTCATGCCCACGGCTACTTTCTACCATCGTGCATCGCACTGCTCGCCATCAACAGGGTGTTCATCCTTACACACTGGAGCCTAAATGGTCGAGAACTGTGCTTTTTCAGAGAAATTACCGCGAACGCTCTGCATGTGGAATGAGCTCCCTGCCGAGGTTTTCCCCGACTGATATGCCAGTGGTCAAATTTAAGGATTAAATATGAATGAAAGATCGATTTATACATTCGATTGTTAAAGGTACAACCTCGGTATTGCATTTGTACTTTTAGGTATTGGAATTTTAGTACTTAAATGATAAAATAAATCTCTCGCTGAACAACAGTTAAAAATGGTAGTAGTTTATGAGCGGTTTAACAAAGTTCAGCAGATATAGATGGAAGCAAGTTAAAACTACAAGTAAACTGCTGTAGTACCGTAAAGCCGTGTCCTACTATGGAATTCATATAAAGATATGACCTTTTTCAGTAGCACGGCAGTACGTACAACATTGCATCGCAACTTCCTCGATCGTGCTCGAGGAAATGAGGAAGAAGTCTCGGAATTAATTCCAAGAAGTTTAAATAACTGTGAAACTAATCCGCAGGAGACGATGGCTGTTATTCAAGTCTTTGTTCAACTTTCATAACAGTTAAAAGGCTTTTTTCTTGTCATATTACAGGTAACAGTCGCTTACAATAAGAATTATTGTATTTTGTAGGTAGATAAATTAAGTTCATACTGTTTTATCTAGGGCAGTAAGAAGTGGAGCTCCTTTGCAACGCCATTCTCCCAAACGTATAATGTACGTTTCTTTGTGAGTGAAAATATGCGTTTTCGAGGTAAGTATATGCTTCAATTTAGGTGTCGCCATGATATTATTATGTCTACTAGAATAGAGTATATGGCTAAAGTAGACACGTAGTGAGTCATTAAATACGTCATAATCCCATGGTTTTACAATGTATGTCTCTTAATGTTCCTAGTACATAATAAAACAATTCTAGTTATTATAAAGTAAGAAAACTTCTGTATAAATCAACATATACAGCCTAGGCACATTCACCGTACAAATAATATGTAGTAGATTACGCTTCATAGTATATTACAAAAGGCGGTGAATGACCCAGATGATGTTTCTGTCATGAATATGCAATTTGGGGCTTTATAAATTACCGCCCATGGTTTGTCTAAAGTTTTACGTCTTGTCTGGGCCAGAAAGTGAGATTTTCTTCTCGCGTAGCGGGCAGAAAATCCCACTTACGGCCTAGGGTGACGTAAGAATATGAACAATACAGGTAGGTAAGTACTTTGGTTTCCTAAAAGATGCCAGAAATAAACTCGTCCACTCTCTTTGAGTTACTTTTCTCAGCCAAAAGTCGACCAAGTAATAAATAAATCCCTCACAAAAACTTTCGTACCAAGTTATCGAACACGTCGTGTATCCACTGACACAAATTACATACAAACAAACATGCCAACTGTTTTATAGTAAATTGAAACTCAGTTGGAAATAGAGCTACTACAAATAAGACGAAAAATAAGTTATATTTCTATAGAGAAAACCTTTTCTACAGCCCGTAACTTGCACTAAAATTTCAAAACGTACGTCTACAAATATACAAAAGGTCTTATGGCTGTTGGTATAAACACCCCCCTCCCGCACCGCGTAATTTCCGTAGCGGCCGAACAGCTTACAGTCTTCCTGTGTGGCCTTGGTGGAGGGGACAAGAGGGAAGAGGTAGCGGAGGAAGTTCTTACCGCGAACTCGTCAGCCGGAACCTTCAGCGTAAAACGGTATTTAGCGTTCAAAAAAGTTCCATGGCCTCGTCATGGTGTCTTCGAGACCGTAACGTCACATCACGCCCATGTTTAATTATAATTAAATCGAAGTCCCGTTCTAAAATAATTATGTGCGAAAATCTAAGTTTGAATCAGTTCAAGTCAACCCAAATAATATGTAATTTCTAAAGCTCTTCACGACTTCAGTTTGCAGCACCTAACGGGGAATTTCGATATGGCAGTAACTAACAGAAATTCAAGGTACTTCTAGTATTGAATGTCTCGTTACTGCAAATCCTTTTTATGATAACTCGTCGGCTTAGTGGCACAACAACATGTGATAAACAACAGTCTAAGTTTTGGATAATTGTTCCTTCTTCGTCTAAATTAAATTTCTGAGGGTTATGGTAAATGTTTAGATGTAATTATCTTAAACACCAAAGCCTTTCAGTTTGCCTTTAGTCCAATCGGTTATCCAGCTCACTTGGCAGAGAAAACGCCTGAAGATTTTACTGACACGCTTCCTTCACTGGTCGGCGAATTTCTATGTACCCTTTTCCCGAAAGTTCCGTGGGTGACATAGTACAATAACGATGTACTACTCGCTAGACTCTTTTCTGTTATACCACAAGTCGTCCCAGCCATTTGCAGAAAGCCCGACTCACAATTTGGCCTATTGAATTCGCTTAGCCCTTACAACTGGTACATTTGGTTTGCTATGCTACGTTTTGTCAAAATACTTCTACTCCTAGTCTAGGGCAAATGTTGGTATGCCAGTGCTCTGAACTTCTGGTACTTCTGTACCAAAATATTCCGCTATTAAACAGCAAACAACTAGTCTGAATTATTCCACCTCACTTTCCTTCTACGGTTCTTATTATAACCAATTTCTATTATTTTATCTTGTCTTTGCATCTCGCATATCGTTCAAAGTATTATGTGGTAGTGGCAAATTGATAAATAAGCTTCCAAATTTCAGGGTTTCCGGTCGCTATACTCTTTTCTTTTGCACCACAAATCGTCACAGCCATTTGCAGAACGCCCGACTCGCAATTTGGCCTATTGAATTCGCTTGCCCCTTACAACTGGTACATTTGGTTTGCTTTGTTAACTCCACTAATGCTGCCTGAGCTGTTTTCATACTTTGTGTACCCTGACGGAGGTTAATTAAAATATTAATTAATACGAATCTTCTTTGCACCGTTAAGACCGTCTTTGTGCGGGGATCTTGGCTTGGAAAATTATGGTAACGGTTTTGCTCAGTAAAGAGCATGAAACATGCACATACAATGTTTTTAGGTACAAATATTTTGGGTAGGTTCTTTTATTGAAGCTACTCGTATAAGGAAGGCTTTGAAAACTGTATAAGAGTGCATAGAGCCCTAGTATATTTTATTGATTTTTATTGCAATTTTTGACGGTTATGAAATACGTATATCATAAAATTAATGTGTACAGTTTATAGATCTAAAACTTGGTTGTGATAACCGTAAGACAAGATTCGCATCTTTATGCAGAATTCAAAGGATTCTTAGTATTCTGGAAGCAGTGTTTATGTATCAGTCAAATGCCAGAGATTATTATGTAAAATACACTAATGAGTAATGAAAACAGACACTTTGTGACATTATGTATGGCTTCAAATTAATTTGCTTGTTTAACTGAGAACATAACAAACAAAATTACGATCAGTGTACAACTAATTTAAGCTAATAGCCTTTGGCCTGGTGCATGCACCATCCGCATTTCATTTTAGACATTTACAGTAATACGTATGTAAAGCGTTGTCGCATTGTCATCACATTTATCATGTGAATGTTATATGTAGGGTACATTTGGTGGCAACCATAAAATCTACGTAGACTCTAATAAAAAATATAAAACAATCTAAGTCTAAAAGTAGTAGTTTAGTAACGGTATATTTAAAATTTTGACTGTAGATTGTATACAATTAGCGACGCCGTGGATTTTTGAAACACGGTGGGTACCAAAATCCCAACCCTAGTTATATGTTATGTTTGTAGTGAAGCTATATAGCCTATATCCAATTATCCACCAGTTTGGGGCTGGTAACGATGCCGGTATTAATTTAAATTGATGTGAGTTTCAACATTTGCAATATTTTTCCAATTATGATGACAAGCCAGCACTAGTATTTATTCGTTATTATGGATTTAGCTCCTACCCAACAGCTGTAGCTACTATGTCCTCCTACTACTAAAGGCGGGGGCACAGAAAAGAATAGAATAGAATGATTTATTGTCAGAAAGTGAGTGGTTACAATAAGGTGTTACAAAAGTCTATGTCCGTCACAATCAGCCAGAGTTGGCGTACAATATTTTACTTCAGCTTCTATTCATGTACAATTGCTAAAATAATTCTAAAAATAAAATAATAAAAGACATCGTTTCAATGTCATGCTAACTAATATTTTTATTTAAAATTTGTAATTTTTTAATCCTCTGACATATTATTAGTTTTTTTGTGTGTTTGTTTATTTTGTATAAGTAGGTACTTAATTCATTGATAATAATTATATTCTGACATTTTATTACTATTAGTTAGCATGACATTGCAACTGATGTCTTTCGTTTATTGTAATTTATTATTTAGAATTATTTTAGCAATTGTACATGCATAGAACTGAAGTAAAATATGTCTAGATATTCAATAGTTTTTTTTTGCAGCCGCCTTTAGGCTCGCCGGTGATGCCACTTCATTCTAAGGAAAAAGATGGCGCTACTGTCGCTTCCCCACTGACACCCATTCCAAATTCCAGGGCCTAGGAATAACAAACACCTCCAGTAGATAAAGCGGTGAGAGAGACTTAGATAAATGCCAATATCAAACGTCAAATTGAGGCTTTGCACTCGCTGTTAAATGATGACGATGATTTGGTGTAGGGACGCCCGGTTGGAGACAGGCGGGCTGTCCATCGCTTGGTTGCGCTCATTCAGCCCAATTCCGAGTTGAACAGTGTTCTTCGAATCTTCTCATCCTCCTGCAGAAAGAAAGGACATCTTTAAGGTTCTTCTTCTTCTCTTCTTCTCAGCATATATGCGTCCACTGCTGGACATATGCCTCTTGCATGGATTTCCAAGCTGATCTTGGTGCGGCGATCCTGCTCCAGGTCGGCCCTGCCGTCTTTTTAATGTCGTCCGACTATCTGGCTTGCGGTCTTCCAACGCTTCTGCCACCCGTTCGCGGCCTCCAGTGAAGCGCTCGCTGACTCCATCTGTCATCGTCTCTGCGACATATATGACCAGCCCATTGCCACTTCAATTGCGCAACTCTTTTGCCGATGTCGGTAACTTTCGTGCGTTGGCGAATGGCTTCGTTTCGTATTCTATCTCGCAGAGAGATTCCGAGCATTGAGCACCCCATAGCTCGCTGTGCCACTTTTAGACGGTTTATTTCTTTAAGGTTAATGTTATTAATCTCTAATCTTCCTCTCCTAGTTTATCTTTTCGTAGATGCTATGCTGTTGATGCGTAGGTCTCTAATTATTTTCGAATTAATAACGAAAGGAGAGTTTTATCGCAATACGTTAAACAAATTCCTTCCGCAGCTTGAATTATCGTTGTAAAGTTTTCAAGTCAAGTGCAGCATTGGTCCCTAGACGCTGGACGGAAACGACATCTGCCGGGAAGTAATGCTAAGTTGACGTTAAGTTTTTCTTGAGCAGAGTGACTGTAGCGGAAGTTTAAGTTCAAGTGCTTGATCATTTTATGGAGACAATTTAGTGTTCGGAGCAAATTGTTAATTAAAACAATTTGTTATCAAATTCGGCCGATTCATCCAAAACAACGCTAATACCATCCATAAACCTGGGCCAAAATGTAATTACTCAAGTATTACAAAATGTTCAAGATAATAAGTAATCAACTGAAGTATTCAGAACATATACTTAATAAACATGAATTTACAGGACTGTATTTCTATCACCCTCCAAAATGGATAAATACAGCCGTCACTTTATAGACGCCGGATTTGTGTGTTCACAAAAAAAAAACATACTTAGGTACATGGTAAAAAAACATACCAATGTACCAATTATGAGAATAATAAGAGAAAGAAATTTAATATTAATCTTGCAGTTACTTAAAACGCATAAGCAGACATCAGAGTTTTGAGAGTGATAGGGATACATCCCTATTATTTATTTTTACTAACAAGAGTTGGAGCAACTTTGAAGTACAATTAACCATCGATAAGCGAGGTTATCGATATGGAAATCCCTGTACTGCACACAAGAATTAATAAATTGTTCGCAAATCAAATTTTAACTTTTCTTCATGACTGTATTCAAATCCTTAATATAAAGCCCTTAGGCGTGTTGAAAATCCAATTTTTCCGACTAAACGCCCTTATAGTCCTTATACGGCCTGCTTATACTACTTCTATTAAGAAGTTTTTCACACTTGCGATTTGCGAGCGATTTTTGTATGAAAGCGAACCCGCAGCGAGTTTGCCGCGTCTATTATTTGTATAAAAAACTTGCTCGCAAATCGCAAGTGTGATAAGGCCCTTACGATCTTTTGTGGCACAGTTCCCATACAAACGATAGGATGAAGCCTGAAGTGTGCCTGAAGGGAGAAACATGTTTTGAAATTTAGTCACGATGGGACAGCCTGTTGTTTACCTAGGTAGCTCTTACTGGGTGTGGCGTGTGTTAGGATTAATAAAAACATATTCTACTCTTTAAAATGAACATAACTTGTGTAGCAATAGTATTAAAAAAACATAGTTTTCAGATGATAGAAAAAATTCTAACAAATTAAATATTATTTTCAATTTACTTCGACCAACATTGACATCGCCTTAGCATTGGGATAGCTGTCATGCTACTAAATATCAAATGTTTCACAATACATTGCTTGTTTAAATAAAAAAATATTTTACAAGTTATTATTATAAGCAAGTTGTTAAAATTATGTTGTTCATTTTGTCAATGTTTTTATTGCTCCTATAGGCCATACCCGGCATAAGCTAGTTGTCTACTAAGCTTATTAGAGCAAAGCTACATAGACCCCAGAATTGATAATAGAGACAACGTAGAAAAGAACGTCTTTCGCCTGGTATTTTTTTATTTTCATTTATTTATTATTTAATATTCTATGCTTTAATTTATTTCTTTATTTATTAGCATCCTTATTGTTTAAACTTAATACTGACACAAAAAATCTGGAAAATTAAATTTGTGTCTCACGATTTTTTATGATGAATTTAAGAACTGTGACACAACTTTTCTTCTAATCCCACCGAAATATCTTTGAATCTGTATAAGTCCCTTAATGCACCGCATGTACGAAAGACTAAATCGAATCAAACATAACCGCTTTCCGATTTCCAATCCAATTTTATCGACCGATGTCAATACAGGTGCATTGGCGGAAATATATTAAAATTTCCACGTTGATTTACAAACACGTTAAATATTCCATCCACTGCACGAGTACAGAATGCATGCCTCGGCATGCAATTTATTTTCACAAAACCGTTTACGGGATAATCGCGTCGCATGATTAAAAAATTCATCGGGTCTTTAAAAAGGTTTTTAATTGAGGTTGACGGGTGAGTTGATCAAAGGGCAAAAGTTGAAGGTTGAAGAGTTTTGGGACCTAAATGTCAGCCCTGCGGCACTCTTTATATGTAGGTTTTTTCTACTTGAAAAAGTTACGCTTAATCTAAATAATATATTGAGTAGATTATTTAGTCTGAATACGAAAAAGTACATCAGCGTTAATAAATACTTACTATGTAATAGTACCTAAATAAATGTTTAGACCGACAGCGTGACCCGCGCGGCGCCTACGGAAGGAAATACGGTTGGACGTTTGCGCAGGCCGCGACGGACACAGGTGTCTGCCATTTTAACTTTTCAGAAAATAATGAATATATCGCTGTTTCTGTAAGTTGCCTATTATTTTTGAGATATTTCTTGACAATAATTGCAAAAAAACACACCAACTATTTTGGGACGATTCTCGATTTATGGTCCGGCTCCGGTTTACTATTGGAAGGCATAAAATCATTAATACTAATATGGTTACGCATAATTGCTTTTCGCCGAAAATGACATGTGCATAAGCCTCATTACGCATATTTTTTTACGCATAACATTAAAAAGCATAAATACAGAAAGCATAACCGTCTTGAAGACTAATAACAAAAAGCATAAGCATAAATAGGCATAATAATCAATTGGCATCATATCAAAATGCATAACGCTATTATCCTATTAAAAGTTGCACTACGAGAGAAGGTTAGTATAGTGTGTAAAATATATTATATTTAGGAACTAAAGCGAGGTCGACGGAGGTCCGCTTCGCAGACCCCCTATTCCGCGTTGCTTAGGCGCTTCGCGCCTGGTTATCATGCTAACCTAACCTAACCTAATGTACCTACCTAATGCAACCTAACGTTACGTAACGTAATATTTTGTTTTGAAATACAATAATAATAAATGCATGTTAACCACGTAACTGAGTTTCATTCATTTAGACAACTGAAATCCATACTAATATTATAAATGCGAAAGTGTGTCTGTCTGTCTGTCTGTCTGTTACCTCTTCACGCTTCAACCGCTGAACCGACTTAGATGAAATTTGGTATGGAGATAGTTTGAGACCCGGGAAAGGACATAGGATACTTTTCATCCCGAATAAATTTAGTGTTCCCGTGGGATGAGCGGGTAACACCGCGGGGCACAGCTAGTTATGTATAATGACAGATATACCAAATAATTATTAGCCCAAACAATAGCATGCGTAAAGTATATTCGGCCAATACAAATTAGTCCAACTAAAAGTATGCTAATAGCGTAGTATGCCAAAAAAACAGTAGGCCAAAATATTACTATGCGAAAGTACTATTTCTATTATGCCAAAACAAATTATGCGAAATCAATTATGCGAAACAGCATTAGTCTAAAAAACATTATGCGATCCAAAGGGCTCCCTCCGGCTCCTGGGGAAAGTATACCTACTGTCGGCCACATGGTATCCGTCATGGCGTTCAACGTGTTAAGAGCGCTTTTCAGCCACTCGTTACAACAAAATTCGACCTAAAGTACCAACAAGTACAAGGTTGATTTAAAATTGTATGTAAGTTAAACAGAAAAATACTGAAAAATACATGCATAATTATAATTAATTTACCTAATTGATCTATCAGTAACCCTAAATCTAGACGGGCGTGAATCGCATAAGTAATAATCGTAATCGTATAAGTAGTAATCGTATAAGTATATGTATTTAAATAAATAAATAAATAAATAAATAAATAAGGCTTACTACACACAATAAGGATTATAATATAACTACCGGCGCCGCGCGATGTTACTCGCTCATCTCACGGAAACACTATTATTTTTTGTGCATAAAAAGTAGCCTATGTCAAACGAGGATTCACTCCGTGCCGCGTGTCAAGAAATATACCTACAAATTCCGGTCGATTCCTTATGTTTTGGATAGAGAAACATTCGATGAAACCTCGATTTTTATATGTATACTATATAAGTATGTATGATATGTATGCTAAGAGATGAGTATGTTTTTACCTGAATAGATAAAAATGTTCTGAGTTGGACAGTTTCGCTTTTTGCGTTTATTATTATTAGGAGGCGTCAGTTTTTTGCCATATTTCCTCCTCAAACGGACGCCTAGTACACAAATTCTATGATAATTTGCGCAAAAATCAAAACGGTCCGACACACAAAATTCCTTTCCCATGCTGTTTCTAAAATTTCGTAAAGATTAGTCAAGTTTCGAAGGAGAAAACAGACGAGAACGAAACCTCTTTTTGTATGACCCGGTTAGGTTAAGTTTGGACCTCATTTGTATGCGACGCCATTGTTACCAGGTACAAACTTAACCTTATATTTAAACTGATATTGTGGAAGGAGGAGTGATATATCCTCTTTATAGCAGGATGCAGCATCGCCTTTTCTTTGCTAGTCTGGAGTCATCTGTTAGTCATAGTTAGTTAGTTAGTCATAATTAGGGATCGGAAATTCAGGTGGATATTTACCTAAAGTTGACAAAGTCCTATTGCTATCTCACTCATACCTCAAACAAAGCCGCCTATATACCTACAACTGAACAGCAAAGCCGCCGCCAAAGCTTAGGTATATCAGTTTATCCGATTTTCCGATGCCTAGTCATAATTTCTTTGTTCCCAATTCACGCTGAAACGGCTAGTAATTTTTTTACGAATTTTGGCACAGAGATAGCTGGACATCCAAACTTGATTACCTATAAGATCCTTTTAACCAAACTACGGTAAAAATAAAATACTGGGACGTAGTTGCGGACACAGACACATTTTTACACATTTAACACCAGGTGTTACATCAATTTAAGAGAGTGAAACTACCTCGGCTCAAAATTCAAATGTAATTTGATGCAGGAATAGTTCGCATGGCTTCTCGCCGGAAATTATGAAATAGAACACGTAACGTGGCATCGCGCTGACAACTGTTCATTAGTAAAACACCTGAGCCCCTAATCAGGCCGCCGTTGGTACAAGGAGGTAGGGCGCCGGAAATGACTACTTTACTGCTCATACCCTTATTAAACTTTAATCCTAATTTTTTTACCTTTATTAAATTCTAAATTTGTATTGAAAATTTTTTAGGGTTCCATAGTTTCGCCATGTCCGTCTGTCCGTCTGTCCATCCGTCCGCGGCGTAGCTCCGTGATCATTAGAACTAGAAAGCTGAAAATTGGTATGAGTATGTGTATGTGTCACGCCGATAAAACGGTAAAATAAAAACTGAAAAAAAAAACTTTTTATCGGGTACCTCTCGAACACCTAAAATGGGGGTGATTTTTTTTTTAGTTTCATAACTAGTGTGTTGCGTGTCGTTGAATAGGTCTTGTAAAAATAATAGGGGTCTCCAAACATTATTTTTTGATAAAGTCAGCAGTTTTGTAAATATTCGCTCCGAAAATAAAAAAAAATTGCGTCCTCCCCCCCCTCTAACTTTCAACCACGGGTCAAAAAATTAAGGAAAATTCGTAAAAATTTGGCCTTATAAGTACTTTCAATGAAAACTATATTGAATAAAATCGGTCAAGCCGTTTTTGAGTTATCGCAAAATTTCATAATTTTCTTTAAAATTACGTAAGTGCCGCGCGGTGTCCTTATACTTCGAACGTTACAAATATTAGTTAAGTGTCATACTACATTAAAACATTCCGATCAATCTGGCGCGTATAATCGGTAACTTCCAGAAGGTTAATAAGTAATTACAGTTATTTTGGCGTTTACGACCTTTTTTATAGAGTTTGAAATCTTTCTCGTAATTTACACCTCGGGCTTAAAATGGTCTATTGTGAAGGATGGGCAACTACGGAACCCTACACTGAGCGTGGCCCTACATGCTCTTGGCCGGTTTCTATGAAGAGTTAGCACCTGGTAATAATTTTAGGAATCTCAATAGCATGATCCAGGGTCGTCTTTTGTTTTTTAAGCTTTCGCGCTATTTCAGTCTGGCGCCATTTGTCTTTCATTACGCCGAAACGGCTGGAAAAATGTTTACTTATTTTGGTATAGGCAGTTCTGATGGATATCAAAAGATGGTAGTGATGATGGTTATAGAATACCTATACCTACCTTTTACCCGGCTACGGTTAAAACCATGACGCGGATTTTCTATAGAGAAGGGTCATTAAATAAATAAATATCTTGTAAGCTCGATTTGTCAGCATGATGCCAGCCATACCACGCCATAGAAAGGTGATTTTTGTTTTTGAATTTTGGTGCGGGGATAGCTGGACATCCAAAGATTATATAAAGGACTAGCTGTGCCCCGCGGTGTTACCCGCTCATCCCCCGGGAACACTTTTTTATAAAACCTTACTCTAAATAACCTAAAATACAAAATTAAAAAAAGGGGTCATAAAAGGAATACCCCATCCAAAAGGTCCGCCTGCGGCATGGTCCCCAGTATGCTGGCGGCGTTACCTCTTTGTATGGCCAGAGAGATTCTCTGGCAGAGGTAGGCGCCAGCTCTGGGGTCTCCCGAAGCGTCGATCAGCCGTTTCGACAAAGCCTTCATGAATCTTGTCATGTCAGCTGACCATGGGCCCAATGTCTCGACTGCAAGCGCCGCAAATTCGTAGTTGTTGAGTAACGATGAGTATTTGCGGCGCTTGATAATTTGAGCCTGGTCAGCTGCAGCGCCGGCCTTTGAGCGGGTCGCCTGGATGTGAGACTGCGCGAAAGTGTCGACACACGTAGCGTCCCACACCAGTGCCCTACCCAGCTTCCACGGCACATATATAATATATATGAAATATGGATATGGATTATAGGATACTCTTTACCCAAAGTTCTCCACAACGGTAGATCGTACGCCACCTTCATAATGAAATAATTAACTTTATTCTGCAAGTAGGCCACAAGGGTACTTTTACATGTCTGAGTCTACCGGCATTTCACAAGAGGGGACCATTGTTGAGAAGAAACGCCAAAAGAAACTCAACAGTCAGTCATTTTTTCATAAAGGATAAGTACTTAACTATTACAGTAATATATACTTAATTATACGTAGTTCTTGAAGAAAACATATTAAAAGTGTTTTCTAAGATATAAATGAGGAAAAATGTAAGAATAAAATAGAAACTACAAGGAAAGTATGACGGTTTATCACAATTTATGTACGTTTGATATGCTTTCTTATTAGAACTGTGTCCCTTAAACTAGTCAGGTACAATCTAAGAAATAGTCAGTTACTCGGTTTCTGGTTCAGGCCATGCATTTTTGTCTGCCAGATAGTCCTCTACTGTATAATATGCTTTAGACTAGTAAGCTAAGGGAGAGCCCTGTGGCACTCCTAGCTTAACTATAGCTCCATTCATCCGATTACTTCTAGCGATGACTTCTAGAACTGTGACACGCGTATTGTCGTGACTGTCTGTCACTTTCCATTTAATACCGTGCGAGCATGATAGCAAATGCTGAGTCGCAAGATTAATACCCTGCAAGTTGTAGCCCTCCCACGCTGCTTCTGGTACGCGATCACCACTCAAGAACTTTACTGTCTTAAGAGACCTTATTCCTTTTAAAATGCTGATTGTTATCGACATTTTGCTCTATGCTTAAACATGTTTCTTAACATATTATTGATGTTACTACCTAGAACAGGGCTATTGAGATTTATTGGTATATATTTGAAACCTGCAAACAGTGCATTTTTTCACAGATTTTTTTGTTTCAAAAACTACTCGAAATTGATAAAATTCACGCGGAAAATTCGTTTTTTTTACTTATTTTCGACTGCACGCAATGAAAACATGAAATAGCTATGTTACTACCTAGAACTCGGGGTAAAGTAATATTCACTTCAAAAAGTTGGTTGAAATCAACAATATATTTGTCATAGTATGAAGAAAAAAAAAAACAAGTTTAAAAGGAATAAGGCCTCTTAACAGCCATCGGTTGAACGAGCAATGTACCCCGCCTACTGTCTCACTGTGTTATATTTACAACCTTGCCCGTATAGCACAAACAATGCTTCGTGACTCTTGTCGCGCGACATAGCGCTACCCGTCACCCTCTCACATTACTGCACAGAAAGAGACAGGCAATTATCTCGCGCGAGAAATAGACGATTGTGACAGTTGTGCTAGAGGTGTTCGTTTCTCGGATCTGCTCATTTCAAAACATAAATAGCCCATATTTATTTTACATAGAAATCGATCGGCTCTCCTGATGATGAATCGCGTACCGATTCGAAACGTGTCGAGCGTTATTCGACTTCTACGACGTGAGTAAACCCGTCTATGTATTTTAATAAGCTCATATCTGGGATCACCTCTAGTGGAATAAAAATTCTTGTCATAATTTTGATTGTCATCACTCATTTCGCATAATGGCTTTCCTCATACATGTTATTTGTCATAAATTATTATTTGCTCAAATAAACGATTAATATTATTATTTACATATTATTTTATATGTCATAATTGTTGTTTGGCAGGCTTTTCATACGCATAATTTAGTATGGCACAAAATTTCAAGTCATATTATTGAATGTCATAATAATTGATAGTACGAAGAAGAGCAACGCATAAATTATGGTTTTTATAATTAATGGTAATAGAAATTATACAGGATGTAACCGACAGCGTACCGAAAACGAAAACCGTAGTTTTAGACCATAATCACGAACTGAAAACGAGTGTTCATTTTCTCGGAAAACTCAAGGATAAGATTTTCCAAAATAAATTATTAAACTCGACGCGCAATGTATTGCGTCCAATTCTACAGCAGCAATTCTCTTCTGCGCAGACGCGCGGGAGGGGAGCACGCGGCGAGCGACCGGTCGAGGCGCTTCCCACTTCACTCACGCGTCAGCACAAAACATACCGTTACGCCAATGCGCATCGAATGACATGAATGAATGCAACCACAAAAACAACGCAACCACAGATCACAACTAGTGTACTACCTAACACCAATAACAACTGACCGATAAATTAAAACAGTCTAACTAGATTATTATCATTCAAGCAAGTAAAGCAAATAAAATGTGCGGGTAGGTAAACATTACTCGTGCGTCCGACCGCAGCGGCCTGCGCGGGCACACTGGCCTGGCGGATCAATGACCGGCCAGTACCGTTATCTTTCCCACTCCATGCGCCTGGTGTTGTACCGTAAAGCTTACATAATACTGTTTGTGATACATTGTGTGTTTTGCGGAAAATGCCATTTCCATGCGATTTTTCATGAAAAATTGTTACCGGTAGAGTTCGATTAACGGGAAAATAAAGAAAAAATTAAAACTCGCGAGGAAAATTTGTGAATTTTCTCAAATAAATTTCCAAGATTTTCCAGCTCAGAATAATGGTCTGAAGCCATGGTTTCAGTTTTCGGTACACCGTCGGTTACACCCTGTACAGTATAAGTTATATCACATGTACCAATCATAATAGGTATTGTATAACATTTGAAATAATGATACAAAACTTACATAAACAGAAAAACATAAAGGGGGCTCGGGGGGCGAAGCCCCCCCGCATTAAGAAATCCTTTTCCACACTGACCTACAAATACGAACATCGGCTAGAAGAGTAGGTTAGGTTAGGTTTGAAAGAACTGCAACCCCCTCAGAAATGAACTGCTGCCAGAAAAGCAGGCTGATGTTAAAATAAAAAATTAGAAGCTTGATATTTATGTTCTTCAGCTTTATGCGCCAATGCGCGATATGCGTAAAAATATTATGACGATTAATGATTATGATTCAGGGTGATATGCTCCAAAATTATGTGACATTCCTAACTTATGCGTAAAAACATTATGATCATAAAATTTATGCGGATCAATTAATGACTATACACCTCATGCGCAAGAACTATTATGACAAAAGTGGTTATGCGCACCGACATTATGGTTTTAAAATTTATGCAACCCAATATGGAACCCTCATATCTAGTTCGGCTTGTTCATTGGTACACAAGATCAAAGGACTGACGATATGTATTATTTAATAATATATACGGGACATATTATTTGAGTAACGTTTACTACCTCTCGGTCCCGTGTAACGAACACGTATCTGTACACGTTTCTGGTATCTGAGTAATAAGGCCTTTGAAATATGATGTTTGCGTTGGCGGGTGCAAAATCCCACCCCACGCTTATTTTTTACAAATGATAACGAGAGACCTTTGGTATATTAGAAGCGGAAAATACACCCACATTAGGTACATAATAATTATATCTTTATCTTCGACGACGCGTTTGGCTCGGTTTGTAGACACCTGCCTACTGAGTCGGCGGTCCCGGGTTCGAATCCCGGCCGGGGCACATACTTGTGCAAATATTTGTTCTTGGTTCATAGATGTTATCTATATATATATTTATATATTATGTATATCGTCGTCTAGTACCCATAGTACAAGCTTTGCTTAGTTTGGGACTAGGTCGATTTGTGTATGATTGTCCCTTAATATTTATTTATTTGTTTTATTTATTTATTATCTTCTATATGGAATACTCTTCAACCTTGCAACTCCCCTGCCTTATACATTTTAAAATGTTTTTTTTTTTTTTATGACAAATATATTTATAATCTCGACCAATTTTGTAAAGTGAATAATACTTTTCTCTGAATTCTACATAGTAACGTACAGCTATTTCAAGCTTTCATTGCGTGCAGTCGAAAAAGGGTTGAAAAACTAATTATGTTGCTACCTAAAATTCGGGAAAAAGTATCATTCACTTCAAAATTGGTTGTTACTATCAATATATTTGTCATAATATGAAAAAAAGGAATTTTTAAAGGAATCAGGCCGCTTACCTCTTCTCCTGCCAATTATAAATTTTATTCCAACTATTTTACTGTCTAAGCCGTTTGTTATGTTATGGAACTTGCTCCCAGTTGATTTGCGAGGAAGTCAACTACATTCATACCAAAATTGATTCAGCTGTTTGAGCTTGAAGAAGCAACAAACATACCTACACATAAACACGCTCACAAACTTTTGTCTTTATAATATTAATTAGTATGATATGTTCTTCGTTTACCCCTATTCAACACTTCAGACCGCTGCATAGTTAGTACTGCACTTTGGAAGAATCACCCCTTCACAAGTATGTCTCTAAAGCAGTAATACGAAATAAAACAATAGAATATCGCAGTGTTGTGTGCGACCTCTCCAATTAGTCTCACCTACAGCCAGCAAAATACGTATGCGCCCTGCCGTACAAACATGTATGGGGATTACTTACATTCGCAGTTAACTGTGCAAACCTCAGTAAAACAATCAAAACCCGTCTACATCCAAACAAAACACGATCTTTTCATCAGCTACTGCGGATTAATTGTGTGCAGTTTATTATATGCAGTTTAAAAAAGCGTCATAGGGAGTAACATTAGGTACTGGTTTTTTATTTATTCATTTAGTTTTGATAATAGTGCACAGTCAACAATTGAGATAAGTTAAGTTTTTCTTGCAATAAATGTTTTATTATATTGAGATAAAAGCATATGTATGCTAAACTAAATTGCTATTGTTTTAATATCTAAAATATTTTTTCTCCGTTTACCTATGCTTTTAAATATACCTACATTTTCATCACATAAAATGACATCATTTTAATAATATTGTTATCGTGAGACATCTTTAATAATTATAAAAAAATAATTGGGCAAGTGCGAGTCCGACTCGCGCATGAAGGGTTCCGTACCATAATCAATAACAAGTTTGTTGTATGGGAGCCCCCCTTAAATATAGATTTTATTTTATTTTTAGTATTTGTTATTATAGCGGCAATTGAAATACATCATCTGTGAAAACTTAAACTGTCTAGCTATCACCGTTCTTGAGATACAGCCTGGTGACAGACGGACGGACGGATGACAGCGAAGTCTCAGTAATAGGGTCCCGTTTTTACCCTTTCGGTACGGAACCCTAAAAACTGTTTATACTCGTGAGTTTTTGACCTGACATGTTTCGAACTCATATGGAGCTCTTCATCAGGGGCAGCTATCCGTGCTGCTACACGACTCGCGACCACGGGTTTTGATGAAGAGCTTCCTATTAGTTCGAAACATGTCGGGCCGTTCTTGACAAATTTTAACGGTTTAAAGTCACAAACTGTTTTTATAATTACATAATTTTAAGTTGTCATTTTAAGTTACGCAGTAGAAAACTGAAAAAAATATTGTCAGCGAATCATATCGTTGAAGGCTCGTTTTATTTCTTTTTTCCTATGGCCAAGTGGACTTTTATTTGTAACTAAGCTTACGAGGATTACCATGTGGCTGTAATAAAATGCTGTAAACAAAAAAATCGTTCGAACAAAAGTGAATTAAAATAAGGATCACGTTTTTTTGTTGCGTTATTGCAATTCAGATTGAATTTTGATAGTGATTGAATTAGTTTTTGTCATATATTGAGTAATAAGTTAATATCACTAGCGTTTTATTTGTTGTCCGTATGCTTTAGTATAATTTTTACAAGTTTTTATTTAACGTACATATGCTATGTTTGTTCGGGTGGAATTTTGGAACGTGATTGAGCTGAAATCTTGCATACTTACTTAACTTTGATGACAAGTGCGGGGTTTTTAGAATGGTCTCATTGAGTAATTGATGGATGTTCAAAGAAAAGTACAGTCGGTTTTAAAAGCCTGTCACAAAAATGGAATTTTTGACGGAAACTTATTCACTGTCAATTGTCGGTCTATTCTAATAAAGCGTAACTATTCAAACGCAACCGAATCTTTTGAAATGAAATCAGAAATTGACTAAGTAATCTTAGTTGTGATGAATCGATGTAAATATTCACACGTCGCGCCAGGGCCATAATATGTGAAATATTTATTATGTAACAACTGCTGTATCATATTTTATGTATATAAAAGAAAAAAATATATATATGTAAGTTAATGAAGTAAATTTTTACGTCACTAATAATCTACTTTATATGATAGTTGTAATAGTTTGATTAATTTCCCATACAAATTAACACGCCATGACAAAACATACTCATTTTATTCCAACGCGCACGAAATTGCGGTGCCGTATTGTGCGAAAAATAATAAACATAGTTATGACTCGTAAACGACAGCTACAAATTATCACAAAAAATGTAATAAAATAAACCGCATTGAGACCTGCTCATCCGTTTTTAAATCGCAGTGCAACAAACGGAACGAACAAATACAAACGTGAATAGACAAAGGCTCTAAATCTGCCATTTTTTGTGTCCAGATTTTAAAAGTGCTGCAGACAGAACACTATTTCAAATTGAATCTGCAATAAAAGCCGACTTTGAATTAAAACAGTGTCAAAATTGGCCAAAACTCTATTACTCTAATGAGCACTCCGATTCCTAATTTTATTTGCAATCATGGCGGGGTTGGGATCTTATTCTGATATATTTTTAAACCTAACCATTTTTATAAGAATTGAACTGTGTTATTGATCTTTATTAGTAATTTTGCTTGATTGTTTATGTATCAATTTATCTCCTGTAAACATAGTACGATGTAGCTAAGGAAAGATTGTGCTAGCAACCCCTCATTAGAGCGGAAAAATAGGCTCTAACCAAAATAAATGTATTATTAGGTTTGAAATGAAAGTCACAGTTCTTGAAGAGCCAAAACATAATAACAAAACACGACATGACATCGTTATACGACGTGACCTCGTGCCACAATGCGACGTTGTATCATGGATAATTAAGTTTATTTTAATTTTGAGTCTTGTCAAATGATAACTTCATTTGACAAAACTCAAAATTAACATACACTTTTTAATCTCACGACTTCGCGTCGTGCGATATCGTAAGTTGTATTGGCGTGCAGTTTTTTTTTGTTTTTCAAAAGCTTTATTATTTCATCATATTGAGCTTATTCACTTATAATAGTGATAGTATTAACCCCTATGGTGTTTACTCTTACTCACGTTTATTACTCCTTATACTACTCATTTAATATACTAACTACCTGAATCCATAAACAAAATGACAAAATATAGTAAAAGTTGAACTATTGATAAAATCCCATACATGTTTCCAAAACCTTTCATTTTATTTAAACTAGTTCATCTCAAACAACAGCTCTCTTTTAAATGCCGCCCAGAATACTCCCCAGACTCTTTTAAACCTCAACAGCGAGTTAACTTTGTCTTAATCTGTATGACCAATAACATAAATTAAGCGAAGTGGTCTCTCAGCAATTTGCATTAGAATACCAGCAAGAAGATAAAAACATTACTTCCTTGACAAAGTGAATCCAATGCAATTGTCTGTTTACTATCCCAAAAGGTTCATATCTCTTGTAATGCTCCTACGAAATTTGACCCATTATCTTTATAAATAAGGTTAACTTTTAAATAAAGACAGATATGGAAGAAAGTCTTTTTGGAGGTAAATTATTAAATTATCCCCGCGGTCGACTCTGAGACTTAAGGCTTGGGAAATGAGGATCAAATTGCCGCGACTTAGTTTTGAGATAAATGCGATCTCAGCTGGTGGATTGTCACACCGACTCGTTGAATAATCTATTAGGGTAATCTAATAAGATTGGGTAAGTCATTAAAATTTTGTAGTTAGTTAAAATAGTTACAAAATGTTCTCTCTTATGTATAAACAAAGCCCAAAGTTTTGTCAAAACAAAGAATCTGCTCATACTTATGCCGAATTTAACCAAATAATTGCTCTTCTAGATTATGCGTACTGAGGCCCTATTATATAATTATTCTATTAAGTGGTTTACACTCATGTCAAATTGTCATGAATGGCGCGACATTTTTAATTTAGGGCGGAGCGTCGATCAAAGAATCAGTGACAAGTTTCCGCGCCGCTGTACGAGTATGAAGTTGAATTCTCAAGAACCCCATATCATAAGGGTTATACAAATATACATCTAAAAATCGGAATCCACATACTTCAGATGGTCCTGCGTGTTCGTTTGCCAACTTCTCCCAAGTAGCACAAACGCTGCATAAGGGTATATATATATATACCTACAGCCTTTATACAACTTAAATTACAGTTATAAATTATAATGTCTCTTTGGCTCTTATGCAGCCTGTTGCTATTAGGGCTTCCTTGGGCTAAAATTGTATCAAACTTTGTTTGCAAGTTAATGTTAAAACGTTACGAAGGTTTAGCTCGTTCTGTAAATGCCCAGATTATCTTTACCAGCGTTTAACGGGCACATTGACAATGAATAAATTATACAACAGTTACAATTGAGTTCTTTAAGCGGCAATCCATCCGAATGAAAAAGTTGGAGTAATTTACTTTTTATTTAATTTGAAACAAAACTTCGACACACTAAGTTATCCGTTATCCGGCTTTATCCAGTTTTTAATTAATTAAAAAAGTACCAAGAATCGGTACGGATGTCCGCGAAAAAGCGTATCTCACGTTAATGAACCGACGATTTTTTTTAATTTCTTTAACGAAACTCAGCGGAGTGTCGTGCCAAATGAAATAAGTTGATTTTCTTTCTTGTTTACAAGGTTTAGTTCTCTGAACTTGGCGAGTACTGTAAATTGGGATTTACGCGGAGCGTTTAAATTCGGTGTTTTATGATCATCGCAGTTGAGTGCTGAGAAGTTGTTCAAATATTCCGAACTTAATTTTACAACGGCCTCTGGGACCGAAGGGTTTTTGAGTGGTGGAGGGTGGACCCCACAGAAGGTGGACTGATGACCTAGTGAAGGCCGGTAGTGTCTGCTTAGTGCTGGTGATACACAACCGCTCGTGGTGGCATTCTTTGTTGTAGTCATAATTATGTCCAACAGTGAACATCTTTTGGCAAATGTTATTTTTTCGTATGTGATCCAAAATTTTGCTCAGCCCCACAAAAGAATACCTCCCCTCCCTGACAGATTTTCTACAAGTATCTTTTACATTGTATACTTAATAAAAAGAAGAGGCGTTGCCGAACCAGGTTCTTAAATTATGAATGAAATGAATGTTTAATGTGTTACAGAGCACGGACTGGTAAATTATTGAAAACGGAACACTTATGGAATTAGTTCGGCCTATACACGTTGGTATTCGCCACTATGCATACAGAGACGCGCCGCTTCCGAAAATGTTCGGAAACATCCCTCATTTTGTATGCGAAAAGAGGAAAATTTTCGGAAAAGTTCCACATACTATACATACCTATATATGCAGATACTTGCTGAGCTCAGATACATTTTGCCGGTAAACCATGGTATTAATGGTTCGATAGGTACCACAATTTTAATAGGTAATATCTTAGCCCTCCTGAAATACCTAACCACGGGCAAATGTTTATAATGAAGCGAATTGATTTTTTTAATGATTTGAGCCGGATTTGATCCCACGTCTCTTCTGTTTCACGGGCCAAACGGGCGAACTACTAATTTTATTGTTCTATCAAATCCACTGCTAAAGCATCGAATTTTTCTTTACGGTGTCGCTACGATGCCACCCTAAGGCATATAGGAAATGAAGTAGTTGGTTGAAAAATTACATGCTTTAGCTAGTGGCTTGGATAACAATTGAAATCTGCTTTAACATAGGTAAACATTTTGTTTACGCTAGCAAACGTTACTGCCTAAAAAATATTTGAAAATTCCGGCCTATGAAATATCCGTCAATATGCAAACTTGTGTTTACTCATTCATACAGCATCTAGAACTTTTATTATCCACATATTTATTTAGAATCTTAGAAGAGTTAAATACAATAAATACATAACAAAAATACCTAAACTAGGGTGCCGCCGGCAGCGGGGCGGGCCGAGGCTACCGGTGGTTAGGGCTTCAGAGCGAGGAACCTCCTGACGATACGCGCCGTGTCCAGGAGTACCGCCTTCTGAATCTGACCCCTGATCCTGTCATCTAGCGAGAATCTTTTAAGATGTATGTCAATTATTATCCTGAGCCCATGATGTCCCACTGCTGCAAAGGCCCACTCTAATAGTCAACTTTAATAATCATGGTAAATAATTTCAAGTTAATTCCACAGTTTGATAACATTTCGTCCCTAGGGGAACAAGATTAAACTCACCTGACTGGTAGGTACAACACTGTTAATACTCACTCAAGAATACCTAGGTCACAAATAATAGATATTACCAACAGACTCGTAGACAATCGACCAAAAATACCTAAGTCACAACTAGCAAACATGATTAATTATGTTTGTGGGACCTTTCGTATATACCCTGTATTAGAGCAAAGAACTTGAGAAGAAAACCATCTATCTATGACGCAAATAATAAAGAAAGGTTCACTTCGTTACGTGTTTCAATATTTTCTTTTAATAATTTATACGAAAACATGCCAAAACGGCTGGATGGATTTTAGCTGTTAAGACGCCTTATTCCTTTTAAAATACAACAACAACAACAAATCCACTTTATTGCACACCTCAAATACACAGGGATACAAAACATGAGAGATATACAGTAAACAAATTGACAGAGGTAAACAACAGGCGGTCTTATCGCTAAATAGCGATCTCTTCCAGACAACCTTTAGGTAGCGGAGTAGATCAACAGATCAATACCTACTGATTGTTTTAATAATTTTTCGCTATGATACTCGGGACAAATATTATTCCCTTCAAAATGTTGGTTGAAATTATCAATATATTTTGTCATTTATAATGAAAAAAAAAATACAATAATAACGGAATAAGGCCTCTTAATACCGGATGAAACATGCAATAATAGCAATTAAATAAATTTTATTGACCGGACTTCTATATTTGTTTATAATTGTTAATTCACGACAAGGAAAACTTATACGAGACTCAAATAAAATATCAACCAGTTTTCCGCTCTAGAACTTAAAGTAAGTGAAGCGGCGGCGTGCATTATCCATTTGTTGCCATCCAGTTGTACATTGCGGGATTAGCAGAACCGCGTATATTTTCCAAGAATGAACTGGATTATTGTTTACATCCGCATGCCCATGTATGCCCGCGGAGCCACGTAGCGATTCAGTACCATGTTGTAGTGGTGGGAGTCTCGTAACAACGTGAATGTCATTCATAGCCATCGGAATCCATACTAATATTATAAATGCGAAAGTGTGTCTGTCTGTTTGTCTGTCTGTTACCTCTTCACGCTTAAACCGCTGAATCGATTTTGATGAAATTTGGCATGGAGATAGTTCAAGATCCGAGGAAGGACATAAATGATAGTTTTCATCCTGGAAATTATCCCTAAAAAGATTGAAAAGTGAGTAAGTAATTCATGATGACATTGATGACCCTGTCGGAAATTTAATGATTAGACCAAAAGCACAATTGCTCTTACATTTGCTTAGGCGCTTTAAATAATCCCTTTTATTAATTAAGGTGATTAGGTGGATGGGTTAAGTGGTCTGTGGGTGGATATCTATCGTTTTGTACGAGGTTGCTTCCATCATTCCAAGTTCCACGCGGACGTAGTCGCGGGCAAAAGCTAGTAAATAATAAAGTAATCAATAAGGCAGTGGATACAACGCATACTTAAGTGCTGCACATGGAGCCAGCTTGACCTGCAGTTGGACCTCTCGCTCGCACTATATTTCTTCCGAAGTGTTCCAAAGGTCAGGCTTAATATTGGATAAACTCACACAACATTCATCTAGTAAGCGAGGGTTATGGGCACTAGACTAAGGTATGCATTGCATACTAATATAAATAAATATACAGTTCAATATACATAACGTCTGTGACCCAGAAACAAATATTCGAGTTCGTCACATATTTGCCACATTTGGGATTCGAACCCATGACCACCGGCTCATTACGCAGCTGCACAACTGAGTCAGTTTAGCAAAACTAACTGTGACTTTACTTATCCACAAAACTGTACACCTACCACCTCTCTGGTACTTTTTGTACTCAATGGAGACAAAGTATCACGTGACAAAAACCGTGTGACGCAGTTATGATAGAAGTAGGTGCATGCTTATCTCAGCCATCGAAATAATGCAATATGGGAAAAAGGAACCTTAAAATAGAATTCCGATCGCGACATCGAATAGCCCCCTACAAATTAAAACAAAGCAGATGCATGCCTCCGCGAACTTACCCTGCATTGTGTCTCGAATCCAAGTTTCCGAATCAAAATATTAATGTACCTTATACTCATTCCATGTTTACCCCATATTTCTGTACATTTAAACCAAACTCTGTCCTGTACTGGGAAATATTACAATTATACTGCAGTTGCAATGAGATACGATACTTGGAAAGGAATGGGCGACTTTTCCAACCGGAATGAAATGATTTATATGGCCTATTGTCTGTGGTCTTTGTTTTTTAAAAGTGAATATGTGAATTAACAATAAGCTTTGTTGAACATGCTTTTTGAATCTGGGTTAAGCTTCCACGGTTTTAATTTAGGGCACATGTCGTTTTTATTCTAGTATTGAGTAAGAAAAATAGTGGCATTCGAATTAAAAATTAAGAAAACTTGAACGCTAACCCAGACAAAATGAAACGCCGGGAAATAAGCTATATAAGTGAATTCAAATAAAATACTTGTATAGAGGAGGGGTCTCAGCCCCGAATATAATATTATTCATTTTGGGGTCCATGCCGCGGGGGCAGTTTTGTAGATTTAGTTTAGGTTTATTGAATTTACTTTAGTTTTTTGTCCTTTAGATAAATTTTTAGGCACTTAAGTTTTCTTTTTACATTGTGTAGGTATATATATATATATATATTTTTACTTTAACTATCGTTGAATAATGAATATATTCTTTATTTGACAGTATCAGAGTCCGATTGGACACAAGCACAATGGTCAGGAAATTTAATATTTGGGTTTAAATAAAATTATTTATATTTAAGCGATAAATTGGATATTTTTTCGAACACATGGCATTCCGGGCTAGATGGCTAAACTTCCAATAGTTATATCAAAGCCACTAGCTGAAGCAGCAAAATTTTCAACCAGTTACTTTCATTTCTTATATGCCTTAGGGAGGCATAGTAGTGCCATCTACCGTGTAGATTCTGACTTTATGATCGCATCATCAAGGCATCTTAGGAATCCTCAATGTTACATTGAGAATCAAACTTTTTTTTAACATAGTGTTTCAAATAAAATTTATAGATGATATTGATTAAACCTCAAATCACAATTTAAATGCAAGATGGTTAACGTATTGATTTCTATATAATATGCAGATTTAATTACGTTATAATCCAGGGAATTCTGGACATAGTTAATCAATTACTAATTAATAATATTCTGCGTAACAATATAATTAATCTGTTCTGTTTGACCAGCTAACAAAATTAGCGCTTGGTAGTTACGAGTAACATAACACGTTGTAGGTACAGATTGAGAATCGGGCCAGAAATGTTTCATCAATATTTTTTTAAACTAACAATCCATACTGATCCATACTAATATTAAAAATGCGAAAGTGTGTCTGTCTGTCCGTCTGTCTGTCTGTTACCTCTTCACGCTTAAACCGCTGAACCGACTTAGATGAAATTTGGTATGGAGATATTTAGTTTGAGACCCGGGAAAGGACATAGGATACTTTTCATCCCGAATAAATTTAATGTTCCCGTGGGATGAGCGGGTAACACCGCGGGGCACAGCTAGTTACATATAATTTTACTTATCACTTAGGAACAATAATTATTTTTCGGGATAAAACATAGCCCATGGCACTCGTCAGCTTATGCCAAATACATCAATCGAATCCTCAATTTGCGCCTGAAAGAAGGAATAATAAACGAAGAAAGACTCTTTCGTATATTATATACATGAAGCAGGCTGGAAAGTAAGCAATAGATGGACGAGTAAGTTTCCTCGATAATACGAGTTCATCCTTTGCACTTTTGACCTTGACTAAACATAGTGCTTTTCACTAATAATGCGAACACAAAAACGTTTTTTAAACTGACAATTTGACAGTTCTCAAAAACAGTGGCTGAAGGGATCTAATTAAGTTTGAAAGGTAAATATCCCTTCACCTACTATGTTTTAGTACAGTCAAAATGTCAATTAAAAAAAAAAACGGAAAATCCATAGCAAAGAAAAATGAATGACATGTAGCTTGTGGATTTTTACAGCAAGGACTATGGAAACAAATCATAATTTCATGGTCATCCAAAGTTGTACCGAGCCTATTGTCCCGACTGACCTTCATTATTTTTTTGCCTGACTACAGCAAAGCCAAAAGGAAGGGTTATGATTTAAGCAGTTTATATATGTATGCTATTGCTATAGCTATAGTTTACCGGATCTGGTTGTGGCGTTACCCCGCCTGTCATTACGTCGTACGAAGCATTTGATTTACCAACACGATAACCGTTGCGGAATTTGAATCCGAATGTTACCCGAGCGTTATATCTCGGCACGTCCGGTTCCAAGATGGCCGCCGGATATCCGGCCTGGTCTCATCGGACCTAGTTGATAGAAATATATACGCGTCTAGATTCAGTCATTTTAAACCAAGTTCTTGAGCTCTTCGTTCGGTCTCAGGGGTAATCTTTGTGAGTTGCTAAGTCTTTACATATTTAATAACTATAGTCTACTCGTATATATCTGTTACAACAATGTAAAAGTGAATATTTTGTACACTAAATATATTTTACACAGCGAGCGAAAAACTTTGTAAGCCAACTAAGTTTTTAGGGTTCCGTACCCAAAGGGTAAAAACGTCCGTCTGTCGGTCTGTCTGTCACCAGGCTGTATCCCATGAACCGCGATAGACAGTTGAAATTTTCACAAATGATGTATTTCTGTTGCCGCTATAGCAACAAATGCTAAAAACAGAAAAAAAGAAGTATTATAGGGCTCCCATAATAAACGTGATTTTTAACCAACTTCAAAAAAGGTGGAGCTTCTCAATTCGAACTATTTATTTTTTATTTTTTGTATGTATGTTACTCGATATATCTCCGAGAACCGTGAACCGATTTTCAATTTTTTTTTTAATGGAAAGGGTATAACTCCGAGTTGGTCCCGTTGGCACTAAGTCGGGATCTGATGTTGGAATCTTGGAGAAATCGAGGGAACTTTTCAAATGTTATGGGGACATGTACGGCCCTTCGGTAATTTATTGATAAAGTCAATAATTTACATTCAGTAAATAGGATTTGGTGTAAGGAAACTGATGATGAACACCACAGAGGCCACTAGAACTTTTATATGAATCACTAAAAAGCAAAAAATATAATAATATATTTTTAACAAAAAAAGAACCGACTTCAGTAAAACTAAAAAGCCAAAAAAAATTACCCGTTCAAGTACAGATTACATTTGACTCACCCTTCGAAGTCGGTGCCAAACCTCGCGTAAACTATAATATATAAATATAAGAACTGAGTGGTTTGGGATCGACTTCGAAAGGTGAGTCAACTGTAATCTGTACTTGAACGGGTTATTTTTTTTGGCTTTTTAGTTTTACTGAACGCCGCTTTTGCTCGACAGTGCCACCAGGCTGTATCTCATAAGCCACGATTGGTAGACAGTTGGAATTTTCACATGTGACGTATTTATTGTATTTCTATTGCCGCTATAATAACAAATAGGTAGTGCAATTACTGTTGATGCATGTTTTTCATTTGAATGGACCCTCTGCCTTCTTATATTTGGAAAGAAGAGAGTAGGAATAATTTTAAAGTATTGCTTGTATCATTTAATATTCTTAGTAATATTAGACGTAACTGTCCCGATGATTCTACGATAAATACTTCAAAATCTACACTAATTTCAATTTACAATGCTCTAAAATCCGTTCATTCCTGTGTACATTGTCGTAATGTATCCAATGCAACATAATCCCTCGGGGTACGAACCACACGGTTGCACATAAGGAGTATACAGCATAATGATTGTACATAATTATATATACATCCTGCTACCCAGAATCATATCACCGCATATTCACAACGAATTGCTCGCTATTGTATCGAATGTTTAGACCCTCACATGATTTATTGAGGCAATTTGATAGATGCCGTGACTAGTATCAATAAACGAAAATAAACAAAATGGAGGAGCCGTTCATAGTTCAACGTGATTTAGGAATTTGGTACGGATTCCTTTTAAAATTTCTTTTTTTTCATATTATGACAAATATATTTATAATAACAATGAAGTGAAAAATACTTTTCCCGAGTTCTAGGTAGTAACATAGCTATTTCATGATTTCATTGCGTGCAGTCGAAAATAAGTAGAAAAAACAAATTTTCCGCGTGAATTTTGTCAATTTCGAGTAGTTTTTAAAACAAAAATTAACAATTTAAAATTCAGTGTAGGTTTCAACTATATACCAATAAATCCTAATAGCCCTGTTCTAGGTAGTACCATCAATAATATGTTAAGAAACATGTTAACATGTTTAATCATAGAGAAAAACGTCTAAAACAATCAGCATTTTAAAAGGAATAAGGCCTCTTAAATAGTATTCTCAATGTACGTCGTCCAACATTGACACCTGAGCATTGACATACCTGTTACTACTAATTATCGCACATTTCGCAAAACATAGCTTCTTTGTCTAGATATTATTCTACAGAATATCATTTAATAAACTTTATTTTCAGAAGTTGATTAACTATACGAAGAAGGCGTATAACGCCCTTCGAGTCCAATACAACAACGCGTTCAGGGCGGTGATGGGGCTAAGTCGATACTGCAGTGCCTCGGGCACATGCCCGCGAACATTCGCGGAGGCCCGCACGGCTTGTTTCCACAGCACTATGCGGGGGCGCGCGGCAGCCTTGGTGCGGCGAGTGCGAGCTAGCCCCAACGCTGTCTTGGCGATGATCGCGGACAGGTTGGACTGTCCTTACATCATGCACTGCTGCGACAGGCATGTAAAGACTGGCGTGGGGTAGGCTAGTTTTAGTGTTGTTACATAATATAAGAGTTATATTTATATTGAATTTTTAATATCCTTGACATTTTGTTTAATTAATTAATTGTATGGTAATATTTATTAGGTATTTTGTAATGCTGGTATTTTAATTTTTTTTTTTTTTTTTTTTTAATTCTGATCAAAATTGCTATTCTCAATAATCTTATACTGACATTTTATCCTTACTGTACTAATATGAGTCTATGTTGCTCGAAATAAATGAATTTTATTTATTTATTTTAACAAATGTTGTTCAGTTTCAAGGGAAGAATCTATGTTTTAATTGATTGCTCCTATAACAGGCACCACCCGATATAACTAAAGCCTAGAAACGTGAACAGTTATATTCCCTTTGGTTTTAATACCTTTAGGCTAGTCGAATAGTATTTGCCTTTCATCAGGATTTTTCGAAACTTTAGGCATTTTGTCGAGAGCTACCGTTGAAACAAACTGAATTCGAGCCCCTTGATTGGATAGGGATTTTAGTGCTTGTAAAAGTCATGGCAATTCTTAGTTTTTTTATTTCGAGATTGGGTCGATGTTGCTGGAAATGAAACGTGCGTAGGTAGAAAGCATTTTTTTTTATATATATACTTAATTTTTTTTTATTAATGTTGAAAACGGTTTCGTTCGGTTTAAAAACTAAACTCGAACCATCGAATTTTCCCCAAGGCCCTTTAATAGGTATGCTTTAGAGAGGATTGCAGCGCCATTTTACCTTTTTAACCCCCAACAAAAAAAGAGGGGTGTCATAACTTTATATCTACGTGTATCTACGCGACGACGCGGTTGGCGCAGTGGTTAAACAACTGCCTAATGAGCCAACGGTTCTGGGTTCGAATCCCGGCAAGGGCAAATATTTTGTGTGATGAATTCGAATATTGGTGCCTGTGGTCATGGATGTTATTTGTATTTAAGTATGTATTTATCTCTATACGTATGTTTATCGTCGTCTAGTGTCCATAACACAGGCCACTAGAGCTTACTGTGGGACTAGATTGATTTGTGTGGGGTTGTCCGATATTTTTTATCTGTGCTCCCAAACGGAGGGACCAATTTTAGTGCAGTCTTTTTTAATCGAAGGACTTGTGCGTCGAGATCGTTCTTAGCTATGTTTGGTGGAAATAGGACCAGTAGTTTCCAAGATATTCAGCTTTAATTGGAACAAGTGAAAAGATCTCAGCTAATATTGAAGCTAAGAATTCCAAATTAGGTTATGATATTAGTAGCATTTGCTATATTACTCATTAAAAGAGGCGATTGTCGGGCGTGCTTGGAATTTTAAATTTAGTTTATTTTATTATCAGAATTGTTTATAGCATTATGTGAACTATACTATCACTTATTTTCAGTGCTCTAAGCTCGTATAGTTTTCTAATTTTGTAATTCGCTTTTCGACATTCCAATGGTCAGTAATTCCAACTTCACTCTATTTATATACGCATTATCTACTGCACGGCGCTTATTCTAATAGGGCTGTCACCTCGCCCGCACAGCGGGAAATGCAGTTACTGACAACGGAACTAAGTTAAGAGTTTGTTTTTATCTGATTATATTCGATTTCAGCTTATATTTTCTGGGCTTATATTGTCGGCTTCTCATATTCATCGTTAAATTAACAAACCATCTCAATCTATAACCGTAAAATATGATGATATTTTGATGAGTCAATCCAGTATCTTAGGTTTCTGATTATAAAAGTTGCCTTTCGATAGATATCTCAACTGTCAACCAGATCTAACTTTCACGCTGTTTGTATTTTGTGATACTGCACGCCGTTTTTTCTAATAGGGCTGTCAATTCGCGAGTGCACCGCACCGCGGGAGATGCATCTAACGACAGCAAAACGAAGTTTTAGTTAATTTTACTTGAGCCTATTTGGCTTTCGGGTGACTTAAGCCCGTATCTTGGTTTTCTGATTTTAAAAGTCTCTTATATACTCCCGTAATTTAATCTGTCAATTATAATTTCACAGACAAAATCACGATATCGCACTTTTTAATTCTGTACCAAAATTCTATACTTTATAGGACCCGCTACAGAACTTTAATATTCATAAAACATTTCTTTACTCAACTCTAATAATTTCAAAAAGAGAACATCAGCATATTTGATTTTGAAAAAAAAGCACGCTACCTACTGATACTGATTGGTTGAAATTACTTGTCAAAAAATTTAACCGACCACGAGGCACCCGCCATGACCAACGCGATCATTTTTAATAGGACAGTTTTAGTAGATATAAAAAGGTTACATCAAGAATAAAAATTCATAGTGGGGAATGACGATTAAAGTAAAAAATGTTTTTTTTGTGTTTTACTCGTATAAAAAGTATTGTATGCAATAGTTTCACAATTAGGTTCATTGTGCAACGATTGCATAAAATAGGTACTATTTTGATATTCCAATCTCGACCTGACTCCAACTTTCACGCTGTTTGTACTCGTGATACACTGCACGGCGATCATCTAATAGGGCTGTCACTTCGCGCGTTCACCGCACCGCGGGAGATGCATCTACTGACAGCAGAACTAAGGTTGAGTTTATTTTTATCTGGTTATATTGGGTTTCGGTTTAGATTTTCTGTGATTACACCCCGCAAACGTCATAACAAAAACTGACATCATGGGTATTGGGTATCTGTAAATTGGAAAATATGAAGTGAAATTATAGTTTAGCAAAGTTCCTTACACACCCATAGGCCGCAGATGATGGGGGTTGAGAGGAAACGCAGGTGAAGTGAACATCCAGTAATTTGGAGCACATGAAGTCAAACTATAGTTTAGCTAAGTTCCCACACGGACATTGAAAATACTATTAACTTTCTTTGAAATAATAAACTTCTAAAACTGTATTTTTATTAAAGTTGCTGAACAAAATATTGTTCAGTTTGAAAACAAGAATATTTAAAATTTATTGCTTCAATTACTGGCCACACCCGGTGTAAGTATATTTAAGTTTTATTAAAGTAGCAACAATGCGATCAGTTCTTATTATATAAAAATCCATACCAGTCTAAAGTCTAGAGCAATATTTTACTCCAGAAAAGACGAATCCATCAATAAGGACTTCTTTTTACCATAATATCCGAGATGTAAGATAAAAAACCGGCCAAGCGCGAGTCGGACTCGCGCACTGAGGGTTCCGTTTTGTTTTATAGGAACCCCATTTAAATATTTATTTTATTCTGTTTTTAGTATTTGATGTTATAGCGGCAACAGATATATATCATCTGTGAAATTCAACTGTCTATAGCTGTCACGGATTATGAGATACGGCCTGGTGGCAGACGGACACACAGACAGATAGACGGACGGACAGCGGAGTCATAGTAATAGGGTCCCGTTTCTTATCCTTTGAGTACGGAACCCTAATTACATCCATATTTTTTTAAGTTTTCACACCATTTGAAAAGATACAAAGATACATAATAATATACTTTTGCAATAGCCTGCCCTCCTTATCTCCCACTCGACCTAATTAGTGAACTGGGGTCTTATGATGGTTGCGTTTATCGTGATAAATAAGTTATAAAGCATCTGTCACTCACACTCGCAACTTGTCAAAACGTGACGCATGCTTTGTCACTTATTTATCGCGCGATAAAAGCAACCATCATATGCCTCCAGGACGCATTTTTCAAGCATGACAAAACTACACCAATAACATACAAACATGAAATAAACATATTTCTATATGAAATAGTAGATTGTACGACAAGTGCATAAAACGCACCATTTTACACGAGACGTTTTTCCATCCGAGCGAGCTTGCGAGCGAGGATGAATAAAGTCGAGTGTAAAATGCGTTTTATGGACGAGTTGTACACTCTACTTTTCACTTCGATTGCGAGGAATTGAAATTGCATCATGTAAATATTATAATATTTAAAAACAAATTTAATAAAATTTGAAAACACTGTTTTTTATGTCTATGATAAATTATTGTTATACCTAAGTAGTTTAAACATATAGTATATTGATTTACTAAAATAAAAATAAATTTAAAAATCAATTAAAGATAGTAAATAAAAATTACAAGTTTATTTCAAGAAGTTTTATTGTGTATACTTTGGCTGTTCGTATTTTCACTTGGAATCTTAGATCTTAGAATACTAACGAAACGAAATAAAATGAAGAGTTTATTCTATGAAGTTTTAAGTTGTTCGTGTGGCTGTTGGACCGATCACCTTGGTCTTCGACGACGATTTTACTATATGCTCTAGAGCATAAAAAGCGACTTTATGTCGCCTACGTTCAGCATATAGTCGAGCTTTTAGAGCATGAGAAGTGCAAAAATACTTTTCTGCAGTAGGTACCAAAAAGTAAATATTTCAGTAAAAGCTTCTTTATGACACAGTTTAATTAAACTACACATGAAGCAATTAACGAAGTCAATGGAGCTGGTTCCACCAGTGTTATTGCTTTGCTTATTGCGGGCGCGGTCACGCGAATCAATTGGTTCAGCTTAATTAGTTTCATAAGGATTGCTATGTTATACTCTAATTTTAAAACTTAGTGTCATTGGGTGAACTCAAACTTTCAACCGGTACGGCTGTTGTTTACCTCTGCCTGTTATTTTAATGTATCTCATGTTGTGTTGTATATTCCTTTATGTTGGAGGTGTGCAATAAAGAGTATTTGTATTTGTATTTGTAGTGTAGATACATACATAAAAAATACATTTATTGAAAAAACATAATGCACAGAGAGGTACGGTTAAATGCTATACTTCACAAACAAATCAATCCACAATCACCATTGAGTTTCTTTCGGCTTTCTTCTCAACAGCGGTCTCCTCTTGCGAAAGATTCACAATCTGAATTGTAAAAGTGCCCTTGTGGCCTACTTATTGAAAAAAATATAGGTATGGATTTTTGTAATTATATGAATATAATATAATCTGACTTTACGGTAGTTTTTGATGGTTTAAAGGAGTGGAGGCTTCAGTCTGGCTGCCGCATCTTTCCGCCATCGTTCTACGCGACAATCCTTTCATCCTCACCACTTAGACAGTTGGCAGTCCTTAACTGTGCGTTTTTCTAGAAATTTCATACCTCGCACGACTACATTGTGGAATGAATTGTCGCCTGAGATATTTCCGGACCGATACGACCTTCAAACCTTCAAGAGAAGAGCGTACTCCCACCTGAAAGGCCGGCAACGCACTTGTGTCCTCTGGTGTTACGGATGTCTATGGGCGATGGCAATCACTTTCCATCAGGCGATCAGTTTGCTCGTTTGCCCCTATGACATAAAAAAAAACCAGCCCGTGTAACAGAACTACGCTTCGGGTCTCTTGGCGCATAACATAGCATCGCCCGTCACTCTCACAGTACAGCGGAGAAAGAGATAGGGAGTATTTCTCTCGCGAGAAAGAGTCGCGGGTCACAGTTGTGCTAGAGGTGTGTGTTTCCCTAAAACTCGATGTTCCGATGACATTGAGGCAAAGCCGGAAGGAAGTGGAGAGAAACATCATCCAGGAAGGAATGGAAGGTATTAGGGGAGGCATATATCCAATACTGGACGTATAAATGCTGAAGATAAATAACGATCATCATCATCATCCTCCTAGCCTTTGTCCCATTTTTTGAGAATGAATTCTCAATCGGGGTCGGCTACCTAAATCCCAAGATGTGGCGTAGGCACCAGTGTTGGCATCAATCTGAACTAAATCAATCCGGATTGATCAATCGAATTGACGCGTCAATCCGATTGAATCAATTGGAATTAACGCATCAATCCTCAATTCGGATTAAATCAATTCTTAATCTAGATTAACCCTTCCCTAAGATTACTTTTCAAGGTGTCCTTTTTTGGTACTTACTTACTGGACTTAAAGTCGATATCTGAGGTTTCCGGAGGTTCGAAAACATGTTCCTGATGTCAGTATTGACTGAGGTCCCTTTTTGGGACATTATTTCGAAATTGGCTGATTGCGGACAGCGGACAGCGGAGAGCGGCGTGCGGAAAGCGGAGAGCGGCGTGCAGAGAGCGGCGTGCGGAGAGCGGAAAGCGGCGTGCGGAGAGCGGCGTGCGGAAAGTGGAGAGCGGCGTGCGGAGAGCGGAGAGTGGCGTGCGGAGAGCGGAGAGCGGCGTGCGTATAGCGGAGAACGGCGTGCGGAGAACGGCGTGCGGAGAGCGGCGTGCGGAGAGCGACGTGCGGAGAGCGGCGTGCGGAGAGTGGAGAGCGGCGTGCGGAGAGATGCGTGCGGAGAGCGGAGAGGGGCGTGCGGAGAGCGCACCTCAGATATCGATTTTGAACGCTATCGGTTAATTTCAAGGAAAGTCCCGAAAATGTTCCAAAAAGGACATCCTTCATATTGCCGTCGGAAACATGTTTCGGAACCTTTGGTAAACTCAGACACCGCGTTTGAACGCATTTGGTCAGTTTCGAAAAATGGCCTAAATAAAAAGGACATTCATTAGGTAGATACATACAAAGTAATCGTCAATCCGAATTGACGATTGAGGATTGAGGATTGACCGATCAATTCGAATTACGATTAGTAATCGTCAATCTTCAATCAGTAGATTTAGAATTAGTTTCGTCAATCGTCAATCGTCAATTCGAATTGATCGGTCAATCCTCAATCGTCAATCGTCAATTCGAATTGATTTTTTGCCAACACTGGTGGGCACTAGTTTTTACGAAAGCGACTGCCATCTGACCTTCCAACCCAGAGGGGAAACTAGGCCTTATTGGGCTTAGGTGGTTTCCTCACGATGTTTTCCTTCACCGATAAACGTATAAATGCTGAAGATAAATAACGATAACGATAATAATTTGTTGACGCGGTTGGCGCAGTGGTTAAGCAACTGCCTACTGAGCCGACGGTCCTGGGTTCAAATCCCGGCAAGGGCAAATATTTGTGTAATTGACTCGAATATTTGTGCCTGGGTCATGAATGTTATTTGTATTTAACTATGTTTATCGTCGTCTAGTGTCCATAACACAAGCTTACTAGAGCTTACTGTGGGACTAGATTGATTTGTATGAGGTTGTCCGATATTTATTTATGTATTTATGTAAATAAATAAGTATCAGATAACCTCACATAAATCGATCTAATCCCAAATTAAGCTCAAGCTTGTGTTATTGGTACTAGACGACGATGCACATACCAACCATGACCCAAGCACAAATATTTGCACTGGCCTGGATTTGAATCCGGGAACGCCGGCTCAATAGGCAGATACAGTACAAACTGTGCCAACCGCGTCATCTGATGATGATGTTGATGGTTTAGCTTATAAGTGCCTAATTGTTCATTCCATTCGTCGGTTCGTCTTTTGTTATCTGAATCGGTATCCGTGCAAATATTTACCGGTACCTATTACAATAGCTATCGAATACAAAGCGCCCATACGCCCGAGGCACCACAGAAACCGATTTGCATATGACTTGACGCATATAGGCAATCCCGTGCTCTGAGCTAGTCCGAGGACCAACGCGCGTTATACGTACGTCACAAAACTAAAGAAAAATTACCGAAAATTGTTTCCTTCCAAAATCATACTTGCATGCAGCCAAAGTAACGCTTGTTTTTTATGCATTGATTTTTTTTATGACTTCTGGTGTCTTAGATATAGGTAATCACATGTAAACGATGTGGTGCTAACACTTTAAGTTTTTATTAAAATAAATAAATAAAAGGACTATTTGATTTTGAGAATTTTTCTACTAAAAATATACTTATCTAAGATTTACAGTAAATGTTAATTGCAAATATTTACCGGCATTACAATATCTACCGAGTACAAAGCGCCAGATACGTGCGGGGCTTGGCTTGGAAACTGATTTGAATTATGACTTGACGCATATAGGCAATCCCGGAGCTAGTTCGAGGACCAACGCGCTTATGCCTACGTCACAAGGCTAATAAATTTAATCCTTTACGTCACAGTGTTTATCTGGAAATAAGTATTTATGGCTCTATATTTTGTTTTTTTTTTTTTTTTCAATTTGCGGCATAAGGAATGTGTTTAAAGTATATATTTTACAGTAATATTTTATGCTTGCTAAGTACTGTCGTGTCTTATTGATACGTTTGGGACAAAAATATACTTTGCATTCGTAATAAGTAATACTTACAAAAACAGCAAAATTAAATAACATATCAATAAGTTTTTTTATATAAACATACCACTATCTTAATGTCTATTGTGTCAACAAACTGAACGGGGTTAACGATTTGCTAGTTATATTTACAAGATGACCAATCAAGATTTTTAAATATAATCAGCATGAGTGAAGGCATCCTTAGGTCCCTAATGTAAACACTTTATTGTACACAACAACTGGTTATAAATACATAACAAATAAAGCATGTACAAAGTTGAACTTATCCCTATTAGGGATCTCCTCCAGTTAACGTTTGAGCAATTGGAATAGCTATTCGAAGAAAATAGGCGAACTGCACTTCACTGAGCAATAAACCATACCTAGTAGTGTCGCACTTAAACAAATATGTTTTTTTTTAATATCATAACGTAAGAAACTATGCAGTTGCACCTCGGACTAATATGCTTGTATGGGTTTGAACCGGAAATTTGGTCAGTTTGTGTGTGAGACGTGTGATAAGATAGTCTTTGTTGTGGTATACTATTGTATGTTTTGACGGCTTCAGTCAGATTAAGGCGAGCGCAAATATTCATCCATGAATATGTATATCTTGCGTGTGGTACAAAATAAGTAGATATTGTCAACCGTAGATAAACTCTCTGTTCTAGGATTACTAAATAATAATTCTAGATTTACGTACCCATAATAGTGCGAAATTTTTTTTGAGTATGGTAATCGATTCTATTTTTTATTTAATCTGTATGGGACTAACTATACTTAGACTGCTCTAAATGTCAAAAGTAGGTACCAATATTTATATAGAGACAATAATTAATTTGCCATTTTTACCGTAAAAAAGTGCGTTACAGTCCATGGTTGTCAACAATTATTGTATTGTTAAATTATGAGGATTCTGAAAACAATAATTTCAAATTTCTTTTCATTAAAAATCATAAAATTTGCGTAGGTACCTTTAGTCACATATTAATTTTTTTTTTCTGTTTCATCATTTATATTTATCTTATTTCATTCATTTAACTACAGTATGCTGTAAAATTTAACATCAGTCACCTTATTCCAGCCACAAATTCGAATTAGGAGCTTTTTATGAAAAGCATCCATACAAACTGGGGCAATAACGTTGGGTGTATATTCTTTCAGAACAACATTATACCGGCACCACACTGCCGTATGCATTTGTGTTTCAAAGAGGGTATAAGTCCAATATAAACTAAAAACAAAAGGTCATAACTCTATTATGCGACTGATGGTCTGATCGGTCAACGCCCGCGCCCCACCGCCGTCACTTGCCTTTTATTATGCGACTTAAGCTACTTTTCTTCTAGGTTATATCCGACTTACTACTACCTTACTTCCTTTTTACTAGGGCCACAAATATTAAGTCTGGAATGCAAGCGCTAACACTAACACTTTAGGTTTAGACTACAAAGCGCTAGTTGGCCCGTAAAGCCGTTGGGGGGTTCGATTCCCGTTCGAGTAGATTTTTTTATCACGGATAACGGCAAAATAAATACACCATGTGTGAAAATTTCAACTGTTTAGCTATCGCGGTTTATGAGATACAGTCTGGTGACAGACAGACAGACGGACGGACAGACGGACAGTGGAGTCTTAGTAATAGGGTCTCGTTTTTACCCTTCGGGTACGGATCCCTAAAAATAACATATTTCAGCCATTTCCAAACAGATTCGGAAGTCTACTCCCAGAGCCATTCTTACTTCTTCATAATGCTTTCTATAGTTTCATCATATGCTTTATATGGTTTGTATTATAGTTAATAATATAGTAGGTCCGCAATGCATTCCCACTAGCAGCAATTTACGTCGGAACCGTCAATTAAGCCCCTCCCTCTCCCTTCTGCAGCCACGATAAAACAATGGCCTGATTCCACAAAAGGTAGGATAATATTGGGAAAGCTGTGGCAGTTACGTCCTTCTATAACATGTACGTTACACATACTACTCCTATTATTTCGTAAGTTAACGTCGATGTTGAATCCACCGAACGTCCGTCGTTATCAGGCTTTGCTGTAGCACTTGATTTGCATCGTAGGTATATTTAGGGAAACGGGATGCAATTTACTTCATGATGTTTTGTAAAGCACATTAATAAAATTGTGTCTAATTTCTTATACTACATCAAAGTAAATTTAAAGACCATAATAACAATATTACAAATACAAAGAAAGAAACGGTAAAAAAAAATCTTAAAAGCAACATCAAGCAGTGAGAAAAATCGAAGATATTCTTACCGGACTCTGTAGCTTAATTAGTCAGAGCGTATCGCCCCGGCATGGCATAAGGTACCAGTTCAAATCTGGTCAGGGTCTGAAATATTTCAGTTTTTCTATCTTATTGAAGTAGTTAATTTCACGTTAAAAATTACGAATATCAGGGTAACATGATTTTCGTAAAACAATCAATATAAATAAAAATACTTACAATATAACGAAACCTAAAAATAAAACTAACCTAAAAATTACCCCTGAGGCAGAGTGAAGATACGAGCGGCGTTTCTTCGCTGAATCGCCAAGCTGTTTTTTGAAGATTCTTAAAATTTAGGAATATGGGGGCAACAGTCTTCTGATAAGCAGATTGCGGAACATCTTTAGGCCCTAAACACTTAGTAAGTTCTCCTCTCCCTAACATTGCAGTGCCCAACAGAGTTCAGAACAAACTTGATTTAAATCAACATACTTTAACCAACTTTTGTGATATTGCAATAAATGATTGAGTATTGAGTATACGGTTGAAGGAAGCGGCTGGCAGACATCAGCGGGCCTTCGTAAACAGATATGCTGTTCGTGGTGCTTAGATCTGCTTAGACTTCTTATCTCACTTTTGAGACATAGGTACACTCTTCTCAGAGTGGTGGTGACTGTTTGGGTGGGTTCATATTTACTGCCTTTAGTGTCTTGTTTTTTGAAAAGGTTTTCCACTTCTGAGGGTCAAGAGCCGAAAGCAGTCGAATACGGATGATTTTATCGCTATATTCAGATTCGGGTAGGACGCTGTCCTACCAGCCACTTCATTGATCCGTCGTTTCTCGAGACATGGCCAAGAAACTTCAGAAATCGCGAATACTATTGATGGCAAAGACAAAGTCAAGTGCGTACAACACTTATACACTGACGTGAGAAACTTCATACTACTCAGTAGATATATTCGATTTTGTTTTTGAAAATTGTAAGATGCGAATGGAATGCAATACGAGTTTTATACCTGTCTCGCTCGCTCATACGCGATCCATATAAGAACCTCTCAGTTTTCACCTAAAGACGATTCGCCATCTGAGAGATCACGGACTGTATATACATTATTATAAGTCATGGCTATTATGGCACTTTTTGAAACATCTTCGAGAGGAAAAAAGCATTCGAAAGCATCAAAAAAAGAATATGCATCAACTTTGAAGATAGTACTCCACTAAGAAGATATACTCTTATTTTATACTAAAAACCGATGCATCTCAGCGCCAACTGTGTTTTAGCGGGATTGCATCGGGCCGAATTAGGCTAATGTTTATACGCCATTAATTCCCGAGCCATAAGTCGCTTGAGACATAAGTTGTACTGATGAAATACGAATGAACTGTTCGTGGATACGGTATCTTAATACTGAATTCATAGTTTTTATGCTTTTTGTATGACATAGCTGTCGCTCTACTATTTATCACACAAGTCACAATACATTACTTTTTATCAACACATTATTCTACAAATAATCATTTAATACACGTTCTCTTCAGAAGCTGCTAACAAATTTTGTTCAGATTGAAGAGTAGAATCTATGTTTAAATGTATTGGTCCTATTACAGGCAACACCCGGTATTATAAATACAAATATAGGTAACATTCATGATCCAGGAACAACTATTGGAGTTCATCACACAAATATTCGAACCCAGGCCAGGACCGCGAGCTCAGTAGGCAGGTATACTACAAACTGCGCCAATCGCGTCGTCAATACTACTTACTATACTTGTTTTACGACTGGACCAAATTAGTTTCTCAGATTTAAATGCACTTCTTTTAGGTTTCACAAAGACGCAACCTGATTCGTTCGTTTTCTTCGCTCTGCTTCTGTGAACTGATAGCCTAAGGCTATCATTAATTTAAAATGGCAGAGTATTTTAATATTATCTCCGATATAAACAGCTTCTGGAGCTGAAGAGTTCTTGAATGGTGAGCACACCGGAAGTCGTACCGTAGCAAGACCCTCGAAAAGATCCATGACCTAGTGAAGGTTGCTGGTGCTCGCTGGATGCGGGTAGCACAGGACCGATCATGATGGTGATCTTTTCGCGGTTTATACTTATGTCTGCGGCTAGACAAACGCGTGCCAAAGGACTTCACGGTCCACTAGTTATGCACCACTCTCATACAATAGCTTCTGTCATCATCATTCTCTAATCCTATTTATTTTGGGTAGGCGCGGCATGATTTATTCCCGCATTCTTCCCTATTACTCGTCATCTTGTCGTTTACTTCCTTCTTATTCATAAATATATCATCTTTCACACAATGCATCCATCTTTTCTTTGGTCTTCCTATCTTCTATATCGGTCCACATTCATGCTTAACGCTTTTCTTCTCGTCATGCTTCTCTTCGCATCACATGCCCATACCATGATAGTCGCTTAGCTTGCAGCTTTTCCCTAATTGGTGCTCCTTTCAGAGTTACTCTTACATACTAATTTCTTGTTCTGTGCATTCTTGTCACCCCACACATCCATCGTAAAATTCTCATCTCTGTCATACGTGATCTCATTTCATCCGTCCATTTTACTGCACAACACTGATCCATACATATCGACAGGTCTTATAATGCTTTTCTAAATTTTGTCCTTGAGCTGAAGCGGCATCCGGGGGTCGCATATCGTGCCAGAGGCCTGCCGCCATTTCATCCATCCTGAGCTAATCAGGCGGTATCTGAGGCTATTTGAAATTCAATAGACTATCATCGGTTATTGGCTGCTGTGATCTTACCCAGATCACCAGTCTGCATTGTTGAGGGCTTCCCATGTTGCGTCACAGGTACACGCTTTCCACTGAAGAACATTTTCAGACCCAACAGCCATGAGTTTTATGAGCAATGTAGGTATTACAAGATACAGTTGAAAGTTTACCCACTCCATTGAGCACAGTTGGTTTCCCCGCTCTGTGTAGTTACACAGAAATGCACTAAAAGCATGGCACATGAAATTCTTGAATTATTTATCGAAGTAAAAGCAAGTTTACTGCACTTCGGACTGTGTCACAAGGTATGATGTACTTGTAATTACTAAGATCAGCTTTGTACATTAAATTGTGGTAAAAGTTTGAGGACAAACTGGTCGAGATATACATCTCGGTGGAATTAAATTAATTAAGTAATTGTATCTTACTGCATGTTGTAACGCCTAGAGACTTTATACATCTCTGGGAATATTTAATATTCTTAATTGATAGTTTAAATTTTATTTTAATGTACCTACCTTTACATGGAAGTGAAGAATATATACATCTGCTACTCTCTCTGCTACTAATGTAATTAGTTATAACATAAATGTAATTGATTGTTTTAGGTATTATTTACGAAAAAATTACTTACTGTTGAGTTTATTTCGGCTTTCTTGTCAACAGCGGTATCCTCTTGGGCCGGCCTACTTACTGAATAAATTATTTCATTTCTATTCGTGGTGTTCATGTAAAAAGAGCATTTTAAAAGTTTTCTTTGATGACTTGACTGGTATTGTTTAAACGATTTATTTGCGCTGTTTCATGAGACCAGGAATTTCAATTAACTACATGTTTATTATGTTTTAATAGAACATTTTTATTGATTCAAAAGACAACTGACACAAAGGTAAATTTTTCTTCCCGTGCCATATTAAAAACATCGATCGAACTACCGTCAACCTTTTTTTATGTTAATATCTCCATGGCTTCACTATTTAAAATCAGAGCAGCCTGAAACTTAATTCCATGAAACTGTAGCAAGGTACACGATAATTACAAAACGTAGCATGTACTTGTTGAATTAATTAAACATAAGCTCTTATTTTGCCAAACACTGCCGTCAGAAGTAAAAATTGAAAAGGTGATATGTGCTAGTAGAACTTGACGTAACAAGCTGTTTTATATCAAGCTGCAGCGAGATATATGGCTGGATGTGAGCTCTAATGGAAGCCATTTTGGCTGTCGATTCTTCCAGCATTAGCGGGGATTAAGGGGACATGGTACTTTTAAAAGTAACACGTATTTAACTTTTTCTCATTTTACTTCATAATATTTGTTAGGAACAGTTAGAATTCTTTTTGGACCCCGAATCTACATACTTACAGTGCATCTCTCGTCGAAAGGTTAAGACATTGGACCACTAATCCAAAGACAGCAGGTTCGAGTCTTTGTGTGGACCTCGTATGAGCTAAATTAAATTTTTCTTTGTGTGTGATTTTTGTATCTATATAGCAATTGAAAAATCATTTATTTATTTATTTGATAATTCGGTCATTCTCCAGATTTGTGTTCTAATTCTAATTAACGCGGCGCTTTTTTTCTACTTACTTTTCAATCATTTATATTTCAAATATAGTAACATATCGATCATTGAAACTTAAACGTGGATAGGGCACTTTATAATTATTAAAGGTTCATTACTTAGAAGCAAATTAAATTTTGTATGACGCGTGAATTAGAAAAACGACGTGTTAATTAGAATATTTTACTTTTGTATGACGCGTGAATTAGAAAAGCGACGCGTTAATTATACAAATTCAGTTATATTTTTTTTTTATTAAAATAAAAACGTTTAGTTTAATAATATATAACTGATATGGTGAAAGTTATATAATATACGCTATGTTTTAAATAATATGAAAGTACCTAAGTACTCAAGAAACAAGCATACTGGCCGTTAGAGTTACTAGGTAGATTGGGTATGTAATTATAGGTATGTATGCAAATTGAATTTATTATGATAAGTTATAATAAATAATTAATACATGTACCCGCCCTCGTTAGGCTTACTATATTATCTCCTCCATCTCCTTGCGTCGGTTGCCTCATTGCTGAGGGTCTGTAGTGACTGTAGTGTAGTAGTGCAGTGAGGAGGCAAGGAACACCCAAATCGGTCAAAATATCCCATAGACAGTTCCAGTCGACACAGTCAAAAGCCTTGCAATAGTCGACAAAGCACATGATGAAAGGTATATTGAACTTGTAGCACTTCTGTACAATGTTCTGTGTCCTGGAGCTGTTTTAATTTTAAGGCGATCGATTGCTGCTATTATCTCTGATTTGAAGATGTTGGGCTTCAGGTTCAGAAGTCCCCAGTGCAACCGAGTGTCGGTGGATGTACAGGGTCTTTTGTACAGCTACTCATAGTGGCCACGCCAGCGTTCTGCAACTTTGGAAAACTCATGCAGCGGTTGCTCATCGTGATCTTCAATGACCCAGAACTTTCGACTCAGCAGGCGAACTTTCTTGAACAGATCCGAGGTTTGTAATTTAAGTGGATGCTACTCGACTTCTTGGCATATGCTCGTTCTTGTCTCTGCGGCATTCCCTTTGAATTGCATTACATAGTTTCGAGTATTCCCTTTTCACCTTGGACTCGTGAAGGGCATTAATTTTAATTTCTTTCCGGCGCTGAATTAGGTTCCACGTTTCCTCAGTGATCCATGTGGACCTTCTACAGTCCCTTCCTCTCTTAGATACGATATACTCAAAATCTTCATTTATTACCTGGACTCAGCATCATCTGTCCACAGTGGATCTAAATTCATGAGCGTCGCTTCCGTCAGATTCTGGAAATGGGATCGCTCTATTGGATTCTAAGTTTTGGGTTTAGGTCGCGCGTTACGGTAAACGGCTTTGAGACGAATGGTGAAGGAGGCAACCAGTAACCGCATTTAGTTCAAGGGAAGGTTTCACATTTTTGACAGATGACTTCCAGCGCTTCTCTACCAGTATTTAGTCTATCGGATTCCTAAAACGACCCAGGTTCCAGGAGACTTCCAAGTGTAGAGTCATCTTTTGTGATGGTGAAAGAGAGTGTTAAAATAATGGTCAGACACATAACACAGAACTCTGCAAGCCTCTGACCTCGTTCGTTCCTAGAGTCTAGACCATATTTTCCAATGGTATCTCGGATTTCATGGACTATTTCCGACCTTCCTGTTTTAGCATTCCAGTCTCCCAATACCATTGCGATTTGCCGGCTTGATATGCTGTCTAACGTTTCCTCTCGTTGATATCCTCTTCCGTGGACTGTGTTGTAAACTTGCACGATGTTGAGAAGACATAAATTGGTGTTCAGCTTCATTGTTATTATTCTATCAGACACAGGGTTTATCCAAGTACGAAATTGTTCATGCCTGATGGTGCTAATATATGGCAACACCGCTTCGGCTAGAATTTTCCAGCCCTGAGAAATATAGCTTGCTAACTGATGAGGTTTTAAAATGACCCATGACGATGTGACTATATATTATAGGTACTATTACTATTATATATAGGTACAAATCTTTTAGAAAAAATAAACCAAACTGATGATTAGAACCGCATGGATGGTTAAATTCTAATTAACGCGTTCATTTTGATGCGTGAATTAGACTTGTGAATTAGGGATTCTTGAAAAATACAAAATAACTTTTTATAGGTACATGTAATAATCTACAGAATCTAGTATCTATTAAATAAAGCAGCCTTTAATGTACACTAAAATTCTCAGCGCAATGGAGTTACTGGTTGATTTTTTAAACGTGAACGTGTTAATTAGAAATTTCGTGAGCCAAAACGCGTGAATTAGATACTTACAGTCATAGTCCGGGACCCGTACACAGCTGACACAACCATCCCACACGGGGCTCTGGGCACGACTGACCGCTTCACCGAAATGCGTTAGTGAGATCCGTACCTACTTTCAGAGGGCTTTTGTGATCACAACCGAACGCGACGCGTGAATTATTATACGTTTCGAGACAAAGTTACTATAATTGATATCTTTGTGATATATTATTTGTATTGACTTGGTTTTTTTTTTGCAATTAAAACATGTATTCTTTTGTTAAATAAACTTGCTTACATTGTTTTTTCTTCATGTATATCATCAGGAGAAATTGGTATGTAAGTAATTTGGGTAGTGGGACGCGACGTGTCAATTAGGAGAATAGGGCTAAAAGTTATTTTTTCTACCCGAAGGGTTTTAAATATGTTCTTGAAAATTCATGTACAGCTCAATACGAATACCTGCTACGATCAAAAAATATAAGATATAATTAAATCAATAATTTTATATTTTTAAAGAGTGAAGACAAGCAAAAATGTACGTCTGGAGAATGACCGAATTACATGAAAATTTACAGTTCACACGACCAAAACATTTTCACGGTAAACACATAGAGCACAGACACACAATTAAACATAAAAGCAAAAAACAGTAAGACTAAAACACTTCGAGGATGGAGTCTTGTTTACTAAATTTAACAAGTGAGGGTGAATAGACTATGGTACATTCACATTTAAAATATATTTTTGTGTGTTTTCATATTGAGTTAATAAATTCGTTCCGATACATTTAGCAATAAATGATTATTTTTATTAAAGCAGGCCTACTAGCGTAAACCTACGTAAAGTGCGAAAATTAAAAAAAAATCATAGATCAGTCGGGGTTCGAATTCGAACCCGCTTCTCTAGCTTTCCGGGCTAACACGTTCGTTCCTATTGGACCACTGAGCCTGATGCGAAAGCCATTGAATTTCTCAACCACTTACTCCTTGCATGCCTTGGGTCACAAGTTTCTAGTACAGAAATCAATCTACATACGCGCGCTTGAGCAAACGCACACATAGACATTGCTCACGGACACGTCAAGCGGATGGCACTCGCGCTCGCACTGGTCTGAACTGGTCCGAGATATCGTGTCCGTGAGCAATGTCTATGTGTGCGTTTGCTCGAGCGTGCTTGTATATAGATTGATTTCTGTACCTATCTGTTTGTGATGGAAGCGCCATCTACCGTAAAGATTCAGACTTCATGATCGGCATGATCATCTCTAATTATGTTGAGAATCGTTAACGATGTGCTACACCCAAGAGGTAGGACGCCCGGTTTTTGGACACAAAATACGATGCGTGAATAGTAGCATATTTTCCTTAGTGATACTTAGCCTTAAAAGGAACTTGGTCCAATTGCCCGCTCTTACAATATCGTGATTCATTATCATATATTGAAATTTTAATTGAAATCGGAGCTGCCGTACAATGCTTCCGACAAAAGTCTCTCATAAATTTCGCGTTCGATATTTGACGCGCAAAATGGCAGCATTAATATTAAAATTTTAATGAAATTGTATTTTCATTGAGTTATTGGCCATTTTATAATTAAATTTGATATTATAGGAATACATTTTATCCATGTTTACGTACTTAGAGGTAATAATAGGTAATTAATACGTATGATGAGCTTTAATTTTTTTGTCGAGGCGAGTGGCATAGAGTTAGCACAGCTGCCTACAGAGCCGACGATCCTGGGTTCGAATCCTGGCAAAGGTAACTATTTGTGAGATGAACTCGATGTACTTCATCCATGGAAGTTTTGTATGTATTTAAGCATTTATACAGGGTGGAACAGATCGAGGGACTTTTAAGCAAACAGGGAATTCTTAAGACTGAGTACTTCATTTTTCATCAATGAACTATGTAAATATTTCTATCAATTTTTGAGAAACAGTTTGTTAAACATTAGTGTAAAAAAGGTGTCAATTTAAATTGTAAATAAATTCTTTGAATTAGTAGGGTTGTCACTGATCTTAAAATATTTTATTTTGATGACTTTTTTTACTTTTAAATCCAGCTTTTCAATTATAATAGGTCGATTGGTAGATCACTCAGATGACACTATCCTGTCAGCTCATTCTTTCTCAAAAAATACATATCTGACAACCTCACACAAATCGATCTAGTCCCAAATTAAGCTCAAGAAGGCTTGTGTTATGGGTAATAGACGACTATATACGTACTTATATAGATAAATATATACTTAAATACATAGAACAACCATGACCCAAGCACAAATATTCGAGTTCATCACACAAATATTTGCCCCGGCCGGGATTCGAACCCGGGACCGCCGGCTCAGTAGGCAGAAAATCTTTACAAATGTTCCACCCTGTATAAACATACAAAGGTTAAATAAGAAGCCATAATACTATGCAATCCACTGCAGTCCAAGTGGCACTTGAACACACGACTTCGCGTGTCTCGCTCAATCGTTATGCCGCCGCGCTCGGATGTCTCGCTCTACCGCTCGCCGCGCCGTTGGCCACACAATGTCGCGGCATTTCTGTAAAACAGTTTTCTCACGTGATTTCATGCCGATACACTATGAACCTCAACGAGGTGTCATAGTCTGCGAGACAAAAAAGGAAACCGGCTAAGTGTGAGCGGACTCGCGCACCAAGGGTACAAACACTTATTCCATCTTAACTAGCTGGGTTAAGTTATTTTTGCACCTGGTATGGTATGAATGGCGCTGTATACAAATGAGGTGCCAAGTTAACGCAATCACGTTTGCTGTATGGGAGCCTCCTTAAATATTTATTTTATTCTGTTTTTTAGTATTTGTTGTTATAGCGACAGCAGAAATACATCATCTGTGAAAATGTAAACTGTCTATCACGGTTCATGTGATACAGCCTGGTGACAGACAAACAGCGGAGTCTTAGTAATAGGGTCTCGTTTTTTTACCCTTTGGGTACGGAATCCTAAAACACTGTACGAAAATGGCTTGACCGTATTTTGTCAATTTTTCACTACGATTTTTCGATTTAAAACTCACATTTTCTCAATTGTTTTCCATGAACCTAGCGAAGCATCTAAATTCCAAAAATACCGAGTCGACCATCGGAATGGCTCGAAAAAAATTCAAGATGAGGGTTTTAAAATTCCTTGCAAAATAATTCTGGCGTCGGGATACAATTTTAATTAGGGAGTAACAACTGGGGACGGAATTAAGGTGCATTTTGAGCAACTCAAATTATCTCACTTCCTGCAATTCGTTGCAAGAAAAGGGTGAACAGAGACGAACATTATTTAATTATAATTATGGAATACAAGGGAAGCTAACTAGGTACCTAAGTACTGCCTTTAGTTCGGTGGTTTACGCCACTGTTGCACATTTAAATAAAACAATTCAAACAGATTATATCTCCTGTATTCATTATAAACTATTGAATTACTATTAAATTATTAAAACATTGATACAAAGAAAAATTTAAATGAAAAATAAGTTGAAATAAAAATTGATTTCTGCGTGACTTTTGTGAATTTCAAGTAGTTTTTGAAACAAAAATTAACAATGTAAAGTTCAAACTGTAGGTTTCAAATATATCCCAAAAAATCGCAATGGCCCTGTTCTAAGTAGTACCATTGATAATATATTAAGAAACATGTTTGATCATAGAGAAACATGTCTAAAAAAATCAGCATTCTTGAACGGATAAGGAGCCTTAAAAATGTGTACCACACTACAAAAGCCCTATTCAACATTCCGCTGCGATCTTCTTTTAATAAACCAGTCGGTTGTCCCGCAGTGCTTCTAGACAATGCGCGATAGCACAAACAAGCAACAGGATATTACGCTGTGTCTGCTTCCACTAGGTCACGTGTCCATTGTTCAGTCACAGCCGTGCGTGACGTCATAATTTGTGTTGATAGTACGGTACCGTCCGACTCGCACTTGGCCGATTTTTTATTCACTCCTTATTTAACGAACAGTCATAGTTATGCAACTAGTATTCAATCATTTTATTAACGAGCTTGCACACTGCATTAAAAAAAGAACAGACGACCCAGAATCGACTACTCTGGCAAAAGCTGACAAGGAGACCCGACCCCACGTAGGTGGGATAAGGGAAGGTAGAAAAAGAAGAATTTCACCCTGCATCAGGCATGTGAAACTTATTTCATCATATTATTAATTAATTCAATGATTAATGCATCAATTAAGCTACGTAGTTTCACTGTAAAGCAAGTTAAGTAGGTCCCGATTTACCTACTTTACTGCTCTGGCGCAGCGATCCTAAGTGAGTATTTGCTTTTAATACAAGTGCCGATCACTGCCCGTCTAGCACAAATATGCTTCATGACTCTTGTCACATAGTATCACCCATCACTTTCTTACAGTACTGTACAGAAAGAGATAGATAGTTTATCTCGCGCGAGAAAGAGTCGCGTGTCACAGTTTTGGGCCTGGTGCGGTTTCTCACCATTTGACGCTTTAAAACTCCCGTGGATCAGATGATTCACCATCTTCCCACTGACATCTGGGGCGGTCTACCGAATGACGGGCAGATTTACCGTGAAACGCTTTTTTACAACACGTCTTCAACTCAAACTTAGACAGTGAAACTTAGTCTGATTACTCAGGAAAGTGGTACCCAAGCAGAACTTAAGTCAGTCAATGATAAAATTGTCAATGTCAGTCTTAAAACTCTATACTTAGAAGTAAATAGTTGCTATATCAGGTAATATCAGAGCGGGCTCCTTTTTGCTCAAAGTCTGAGCTTCGCGATTCAAAGGGGAAACGCGGCGAGCGTGCTGGGGACGATGCCTCAGACGGCCTCAGTACTGGGGATTCCTTTTAATTAAGTTTTATTATGTATAGTTTTTTTTTTACATTGTAATGTTTATGAATAAAATATGATGTTGCTATAGTTCAATCTCAGTTGTTTGACACGGAATCATGTCCCGGTAACATCTGAGGTTCCGCAGATTATTCCTCAGCGTCTGAGCTAACGGATGTCTGTCAGCTGATTAATAAAGTGATTTATAACTTCTACTTACATACGATTTTGTCCGTTCGTTCGTGGAACGCAATGGAAACGTGGCCCGGTAACACCTGAGGTTCCGCAGATCGTCCCTCAGCGTCGGCTAACGGATCTCTGTCAGCTGGTTAATAAAGTGATTTATTACTTATACTTGTATACCTATAACTCGGAGACACCACCATGCGGGCCAAAGCCAATAATACCCCTACCACAATCTTACATATACAACATAATGAACCAACACCAAAAATACTGGGAAGACATAGGAACGTGTAGACAAACAAAAGAAATACTTCCGAATAGGAACCACAAGCTCACCACCATCTTACTGAGAATCCACAGGATTCAACGACGCAAGATAGTAGGATTAATAACGGGACATAATACTCTGAACAAACACCTTTTCAATTTAGGTATAACAGACAGCCCAGTATGCAGAGCATGCATGGAGGCAGAAGAAACCACCAAACATATTCTACTAGATTGCAAACAGGTAGAAGGATACAGGATGAAATACCTAGGATCTCCAAGTACCGTACACGAAGCCATAAGCAACATCAAGGCTTTGCTTAGGTTCGTGGAGGAGTTGGGATGGTTGGAGTAGCGCTACCCCCTTTTCACGCAAAATAGGCACGTTGGATGTCGACTTGCGGAAAATGCCCAGCGCAACTAACTAACTAACATATGACTTTGTCCGTTCGTTCGTGTAGAGCAATGGGAACGTGGCCCGGTAACACCTGAGGTTCCGCAGATCGTCCCTCAGAGTCTGAGCTAACGGATGTCTGTCAGCTGATTAATAAAGTGATTTATAACTTCTACTTACACACCTATAACTTTGTTTGTTGGATAACGATTAAATAAAAAATCGCCCAAGTGCGAGTAACGTACCAAAAACGCAGTGACATGTGCGATTTTTTTAAATTTATGTTTCATTGGATTTAAAATCACACACATTCCATGTATGAGTAAGTAAAATGATATCTCAATATAATACTAACATATTGATTTAAGTTAAACGATTTTTATACATTAAAACGGGACTTAATCAATTTAATAAACACTCATTGAAAGGGATTAAATCACGTAGAAAAAAGTTAAAAAAAAAATCTTATTAGTAAGATACCTACATGTATTAAAAAATAATCAATGCATTTTTTCAATCATAAAGTACGATTAAGAAGAAGAAGTTACGACACTTTTGGCGTGAAAAAGGCACGTCAACGGGCGTTATTATACCGCGCAAATCTTTATAAAATACAGAAAGCAGCAAATCATGTCAATGCCTTCAGCTCATGTCACATTTTAGAATTGTACGCCAATCGGATGTGAACACGCACACTCCACAACGAACGATGTATATATGAAAGCCTTTGGTTGTTAAGACGTTTTATAATTAAACAACATTCGAATAAAATCCCTAATTCCATCGAAGGAAGCGCTCACATGTCGTGTTCTTTGAAAACATTCCAATTTCACACCACTTTCCTTTTTGCCGTAAGCAAATATTTTTCCTTCCCTAATGTCTTTGTCGGTCCTAATTCGAAGCCAAGCAAAAAACCTCATATATAAGGAAAATTAATTATCGCCTTTCACGTTCAAAAGAGATTGCCCGGGGATTTCCTGTGGGAAAATGACTTTTAGAAGAAGCGTTTTTGCTTTAGTTTTGCTCTTGCGAGTTACATCCAATGATATTTTATAAGTAAAGCCTAACAAGTGTGGGTCCGGCCCAGGGAAAGTGACGATACAAACAGCTTTCATATGGCAATAATGAGCATACCTCATATTATATTTGCATTATTAAACGTCAGTAGCGATTTGTCAAGGATTTGCCATTAACCGAATTCAAAACATTGTTAAACGAAATGCTGCTCAGTCCTTTGTTTTCCTTGCGAAATAAATCATCATCATCATTTCAGCCATAGGACGATAGCCTCTGCTGGACACAGGCCTCCTCAATAGACTTCCACATGGGCCGGATAGCAGCAACCCGCAAAAAACTCGAAATAAATACTGAATATTATTGAAAAAACTTGACATTTTATTACTGTGGATAGTTTTGGCTTTATTATGCAAAATTTACGTGAAATTTCTGGAACATTATACAGTGTGTGAGCTGTCAGAACTTGATTCTCTTTTTATACCTGTCTTACGATGTATTTAATGAATTTGATTGACAAACAGTAAAATTTCACATTTTATAAATCTATTTTGCATCTTTTGAAGGAGAACAATGTAAATAAATTATTTTTCAAATCCTATTTTGAGAAAAAGTTAATTTTCGCCTACGCAATACATTCGTCTTTTGTCTAAAGCTATGTCCAAAAGCCGTCTTTAAATGATCTACCGATATGCGATCATTGGAGAAACGGAGGCTATAGGGAAGATCTGAAGCGAATTGGAGCGCGAAACTCAAAATCAATCAAAATGGCGGCCTCTATGGGGACCCTATCAATGGGACATAAGACCTTAAGGCCTTGGTAAGTAAGTCATAGTGTCAGGTCTCGGATATTCGGCGTACCCTATCTCAATTCCGAAATATTGTTTATCATCTGTAAATTTTCGCCAAATTTTCATTTGTCCGAAAGGAAGTTTTTCCTGAAACCCGTAATATTTTGAGGATTTTACAAACATCGTTTTAAAGAATCCATTAGGTATGGCCATTCGGAATAAAAAATTGGGCAAGTGCGAGCCCGACTCGCGCGTGAAGGGTTCCGTACCTATACATATATATAATCTATAACAAGTTTGTTGTATGGGAGCCCCCCTTAAATATTTATTTTATTTTATTTTTAGTATTTGTTGTTATAGCGGCAATAGAAATACATCATCTGTGAAAAATTCAACTGTCTAGCTATCACCGTTGTTGAGATATAGCCTGGTGACAGACGGACGGACGGACGGACGGACGGACGGATGGACGGACAGCGAAGTCTCGGTAATAGGGTCCCGTTTTTACCCTTTGGGTACGGAACCCTAAAAATTAACAGTTTTGAAAAAAAAATAGCTTTCGGACAAACGAAAATTTGGCGAAAATTAGTTTTTGAGATAGGTAAACGATATTTGAATGATTTTATACCGAAACTTTGGTATTGGCGCCGAAGTTGCTAAAGCTACATGCAGACGGACTCGAATTAATTTAATTAATCCCGGGAGTTCTGCATAGTCTGATTAGGCTAACATTCAAACTTACTATTTAAGTAATAAACTAATAAAGGTATAGATCTCCTACCTAAATGCTATTTAATCAACGTGCAATTAATTCAAATATTACGAAATATTTTTATCCTAAAATCATTAAAAAAAAAAAACTCAAAATTATTTATTTGCAACTACACGTCAATTACAAAAATTTGTCGAATCCTCCTTTTTATTGATAACTAATTAGCTAACCTGTTTCATCGGATACTTAAAAAAGATACAGGTACTTAACACTAAAACGAACGAGAAGTTACTCCATATAAATTAAAATAAATGCCGACGCCGAAGTGTAGGTATAAAATAATCCGAAGGGAGTCCTTTGTTTCCTAGAAACTTATTTCTCCGAATGTATAATTTCGCCGAAACATCGTTTCGCAGAATTTTTAGTCCTCTGTGGTCTTAAATTTTTCATAATTCTTGCAAATACTCGTATCATCCTATGGCTTAAGTTAGGCTAGATTAAGTTTGTTTTATAACAATCTCAAATAGTTTACGATTGCAAAGAAAGCTACTTTCTACGAAATGATTTTGGAATTTTGGCTAAATAAAAAGTTCGATGAAAAATAATTCTAAAAATCAATATAGACCCGCATTCGAATATCCGATCCCTGGTCATCGCATGGAAACTATTAAAACCGAAGCCTATGTCCGTCATTTGCATCAAAACAGGCAAACTAACATGTACACCGTTATCTTTTTTGATGAAGCCATGCAAACAAAATTCTCTATCAAAAAAAATCATTATGCAACACAAAAGCGCGCTTCAAGCGCAGACTGCCTGAGACGTGGAAATACAAGCAAAAACCAGTTTAAAAACCTTAATGCCTTAGACGATATAGTTCAAAATGAAACGGTAAAATCCTTTGAAGGCTACTGAATTTTGCGGCAGGTACCTAACACGCTTTTTTGAAGAAAAAGGTTTAAAGTCCCGTGTTTTCTTGAACATTTTGGCGTTTGCCGTTTGATGCGTTTATGTTTAGAGGTTGTTACGGAGGGGAGGGTAATGTCTTGTAATGAGCCTGAGTTTGTAATGAGGGAAGTTTAATTTTAGAATAAATACTTTTGTAGTACAAGAAGGTACAACGTCGAACGCAAAGAAGAAATATAATACTTGGTCCTCTTTTAGTCCGTAATCGGGGAGAAAAGTGACGTAAGTGACGCTAAGATGGTAGGTACTGAAGTCAGAATCTTTACGGTAGATGACGCTACGTTGCCACCCTAAGGCACATTTTAAGACATGAAACAACTGGTCGATAAATTCAATGCCTCGGGCATATGACTCGGTAGCTTAGTGGCCAAAGCGGCCGTGTTGGCCCGGAAAGCCGTTGAGGACGCGGGTTCAAATCACGCATTAGTATGCAATTTTACTTTATTTACGCTAGCAGACGTTACTAAACTGTTACCGTTATTAATCCCCATACATTTTGATGCCATTACGACACCGCATTGTTAGAATTAGAACTATAACTCCATTAAGTCAATTTAATATTGTAATCTAATACATAATACTCAGACGTTTCTTAGTATTATGCTACGCGATTTTGTGGTCTATATGTTCCCCGGTGCTACATACAGGGTGTACCTGACAATGGGGTTATAAATATAAAGTTGAATTGTGTTCTCCAAACTAAGCGTCTTAAGCAAGTTTTAAAACATTTCCAGTCTTCATTACATTTCTTTTTTTTTGGTACCGGTTAAATGTTATTTTCAATGTACGCAATCCAATGCTAAATTAACAGCATACTGATATTAAATGTTTAGCTTTAAGAGACGTCAAATGTCAAATGAGTAATCGCAAATTACGACTGACTTGACGATTAAACTTTGAGATCTAATAAATTATCTAAATTATATGTTTTAATGTCACAAATAATATCAGGTCAGTTAAGTGATTAAAATCTAACTTTACATTAAAAGCCTCATAGTCAGAAACAGGCTGTAGTAGTAGGCATTTTAACTATTAATGTTTTGTCATATTAAAATTATATAACCAAATATTTTTAAGCTAGCCCAGTCCATACTAATCCACAATAAAGACGCACAAATAATGATTAAAAAAAATTAACATTAATGTTACTACTCAGTGAATAAAATACGTTAGCTATTCAAAATCATAGAACCCTTTATTTGCAACTATTTAATGTACATTTGTAACTTGTAATGCCACAATTTTAAACCTAATTCATTTCGTTTGAGTTCTTCATTCAAATAAAAGGAATATTGTTCACTCGTCTTAGTGGTTCGCGGGGAATTTACAAATTAAATTCTTATCACGTTTCTGCGTAGTATTCCGAGGCGTAGTGTGATTTTTTTGCGGTAAAAAATTAGCTCTGTATTAAATTACAGAGTAAGTTTACTTTATGACTAGTGGCTGCACCCCGCAATGTTACCTGCTCATCGCGCGGGAACGATTATTTTTTCGGGATAAAAAGTAGCCCGTGTTAATCCACGGTCTTGGCTACCAGCGTACCAAATTTAATCAAAATTGTTTGTATAGAATCTTTTTATCGATTCCCTTTTTTTTTTTTTTTCAAGTGGTAATACTACATTTTTATTTTTTATAAATAATGACACAAAGGTAAATTAAGAAAGAAAAAATTTAATGCGACATATATCTTCTATTAATCTTCGATTGTAGTAGGTCGCATTCAATTTTACCTTTGTGTCATTATTTATCAAAATTGCTTCAGCCAATGAGCGTACTTCTTGTAACAACACACACAGAAGCTTTCCAAACGTTTGCCTTTATAATATCATTTAAAATACAATATCATCTGTTTGACGACGCGGTTGACACAGTTTGTAGTTCACAGTTGAACTACAAACTGTGTCAACCGCGTCGTACGGAGCCGGCGGTCCTGGGTTCGAATCCTGGCAAGGAAAAATATTTGTGTGATGAACTCAAATATTTGTTTCTGGGTCATCCATGTAATCTATATATGTATTTATATATTATATTTATCGTCGTTTAGTACCCATATTACAAACTTTGCTGAGTTTGGGGCGAGGTCAATATATGTAAGATAAAAAAAAGAAAAAGAAATGTGGTTTCTAACTTTTCTAAGTTACACTATGAAAGAGTTCCAGGTAGAAAATGATTAATTGGAATGAATTTGGACGATTCTTGGAATCAATCAATTAATTCTATAACAATCTTTTCAAATATGTAATTAAATAATTACTACTGAAGTACTGACTTACCCTAAACCCTTTTGATGTTACAGTTTACCGAAACAACAATCACTAAAAATCTTTGTTAGTTTTTCTTAAGCCTCTGTTTTCCTTTCAACAACGCAAAAAGCAACTATTCGAGTCACATCCTGTTAAGTCCTGGTTATAAAGGCCCGGGTAAAAGCACTTTTTGTACAAAGGACCTTTTGTATGTCACGCCTTTGATCCTGCGGAATTTCGTACCTCAGATATAACCAATTTCAGTTTACAGCGGGCTGTAAGTAATAGTCAAATAAATCATGCTATCCATTCTGACCTGAGTACTATCGGTTCTCGAATTTGGATTAAATCCAAGTTTCAATTTGAAAGCTATACAGGGTGAAATAATATTGACCGTTCAAATTTTGACAGTAGATTCCTTGGCACAAAAAAAAAATACGTGTTTTTTCTTTCAGCATCTTTTAGTACTATTAAAATATTGAGATGAAACAGCTGAAAGATATCCAATAAGACCATGCGTTTGTGGATACCGTGTTAGCGAGCTGTGCGGAAGGCGGCAATAACGCTTTTTGTATTGTATTTGTCCAGATAAGATAGGGGAGCGCGCCCCGCCCCCCACACCGCTAACCCCGAGCGCCACTCAGTTAACGATTATCCACACGTTACTAATTATTTATTCGGACAGCACATTTTATTATGAAAATTTTACCTATGTTTTTTTTTCTCAGAAATGGCATCCTTTATCGATACCTAATGCCTGGGGAAAATTTGAACGGTCAATAATTATGTCACCCTGTATTTTGCTTTTCTTTGAGTCTGCAATAAAAAAAATGTGGTGTTAATTTATCCACATTAAAAAGTCATTTCGAAAAAAATAACTGTGTTTCAAAATGATTCAGCAGTATTTGCATTCCGATCCACTTTGACGAGCAGTTAGAGCCAATATTATAAAATTTACCTAATGATGGACCCTGGAAATACTTACTGGATGTCAGGATTGATTCAACGCAGACATATAAGAGTGTGTTCAACAAAAACATACGCACAAAAATATTCAATACAGACGAATAATAGCTCTTTCTTTTTGAAGTTGGTTAAAAATCCATACTAATATTATAAATGCGAAAGTGTGTCTGTCTGTCTGTCTGTCTGTTACCTCTTCACGCTTAAACCGCTGAACCGACTGAGATGTTCAGTTCAGTTCAGTTCAGTTTATTTATTCAGTCACAATGTACATTGTATGTGAATATATCAAACATAAATATAATAATAATAAAGCCTAATACATAACTTAATACTAAAATACTGCACAATTGGTTTATAGATAGATTAAAATAGTTAAATACATGTCAGTTTCAATTCAAATTAAATAGGTACTAATAATACTATCGATACATTCATAATAAATATTCAATTAATTATTACAATCATTTATGAAATCCAACACAGAATAATAACACTTTAATGATGAAATTTGGTATGGAGATAGTTTGAGACCCGGGAAAGGACATAGGATACTTTTCATCCCGAATAAATTTATTGTTCCCGTGGGATGAGCGGGTAACACCGCGGGGCACAGCTAGTATTAAATAATCACAAAAATATTTTATAAATAATAAAAATATACTCGATGCGTTGGCTCCGCTTTGAACGTGCCAACCCTACCTGAATAAAGGCCGAGCGATGGGCGGGCCGAATACAGGCGAAATTTGTAGGTATATTTCGTGACACACGACGCGAAGTGAATCCCGCTTGGTATTAGTAATGTCAACAACATCCCTCAGATAGTAGTGTCTTGTGGGCTAAAGACTTCAAATTCCAAGGCTAGCGTAGCACCAATCGCGATCATACTGACATCTATAACGGAGATAATAAACATAAACATTGAATTTGAATGTACAAATACATTTATTAATTATTTGAAGAAAATTGTTACATTTTCGAGTTACCATGGTAACAATTGAAATTCCGGTTAGCAACCATTGTACAGCGGACGGGCTAATTCCGACAGAACCATTGAAATCTTTGTCTCGAAGCGAATACGGATGGTTGGCCATGAACAATTATTTGCCCTGTAAACGTGATTATTCATAGACTTTTTGGTATGATTTATGAGATTGGAATAATGTCTATGAGGTGTTGAATAGATCGAAGTGGACTGGGTCAAAGTTACCTTTAATCCGTGATTATGGGTTTCGCTTTCTCTTATCGATTGTTCGATCCTCTTGTACAGCAGACTGCTTGTAGTTATTGTATTATAGGCAGTGAGGTGGGAAATTAATATTTAGTAATTAAAAATGCGATCGACACTTTTACGCGTGTATTCGGCCATTGGAGCCAACAAAGGAGGGTTGCCATACAAACTATATAATATCATCATCATCATAATTATATGAAGTTGATTAATAAAGACGTCGAAATTCTAGTGTTGCTATACCGTTGAATGTATTTCACTATTTTTTTCATATTAAATTGTAAGATCATGTTTTTCCTGAACCGTTTTAGGGTTTAAAGAAAAAAAAAGACCGAAAATTAAACTGCCCTCAACGTTATAACAACTCACTAAATTTTGAATTCGGCATTCTAGGCATAGACGTAGGCAATATTTAAGGTACATCGATGAACGTAATCGTAAACGTTTACTATGATGCTAAAGCCGTCAACAACAACCACTAACCTAAGGAAATTTCGAGAGCCTGTATTCGAGATCATGATATACTGCCGTTAACGTCCATTCAGCGAGGGTCTGATATTGACACTGTCATGGCCACTTTGCTCTGGATGCTGCCCAGTAAAATGGCAAGGCTGTTTGAAGATATGATGCAACAGTTTTAACGCTAGAGGTGACACTACAGCATTCAGTTAGTAAGTACATAAAGATGTCATTATGCATGCGAATGGTAAAGCAGTTTTGTAAAGGAATAAGAGGGTAAAATAAAGAATTAGATTTGCAAGAAATTTTAATAGATTTAAGTTGTACATGGATCAAGTTACGGGCAAAATTATTCTTTCAAGTGCAGACAAGTACAGGAGGCCTAATGATAGTTTCGTTTATAACGTGATAAACAAGTGACAAAGCATCCGTCACTTTTTTGATAAAGTGCGAGCGGGAGTGACAAATGCTTTGTCACTTATTTATCACGTGATAAACGCAACCATCATGGGCCCCTACTTGACAACTTGTCAGTGAGCGCTTTATACGCACCGGAGCCTGTATAAGAATTTTCCCTATTCCGAATTAATATCCCAAAAAAATTCAACGTCCGCAAACCAGACTTTAAACTAACGAAGCCACGGAAACCTTATCTTGCTTCGTCTAATTAACACCTTTTTCGACCCTTACCCGAAGCGAGTCATCCGCAAAATGAAGTATAAACCTCGCCCAAGTAATTCATACCCGACAACGGGCCAAATTTCATCGCAGCCCTCAGTATTAAGGCTGTAGCTGTCGCATTTATAATCTGGCAAATCTGTACTGCCGTCACAGTGGGTAGATATAAATTAATTACTAGGAAGGGATTGTCTGAATACGCTAGCGATAAAAGATTTCGGTATAAACAACTTGGTTAAATTGTCTCCGTATCGAATAGTGTGATAATTTGATAAACAACCGTTGTTTATATACAGTTTGGGATTTATCTGAACGAAGACTGAAATAATAATCAACGCTTTAGTTTAAGTGAGTAGTTTAGGCGAGTGCTCCTGAACTGGCTGACTAATTTTGTTAAGTCGTTGTTTACTCTGTATGATTTTTAATTTGATTATGTATGTGTAATTGTGTATCCACATTCGTCGTTACTGTACAGTATGATAGTGCTCCTATGTGGAGTGGATGCCACATTGTTAATTTATAAAGTAACTTTATACTTCACGTGACACAAAGTCTTTGTCTATGCAAAGCTTTCCGCTTTGTCAGCCTCAGAGAGGTACTCGTAAATATGCACCTAGTCGTGTAGGAAAATTTTCTCTTCAGTTTCTTTAGGTTTAAGTAGGTACAGAAACTCTGCACTAAACTATACTGCTTCGTCAGCGTACAATTATTAATCCCTTTTTTGAATAAGCGGGTACCTAAAAAATAGAACGTTTTAATTTCCATAAATTTTCATCTTCTTAGTTGAATTTTATAGATACCTAATGATAGAAAAAATACTTTCCCATTTTTATTTTTTTCATGCTGTGAAATTTGTAACTGCTCTTTTCCGCTCCGCTCCGCCCAACTCCATGACCTCGTCAAGTTACTTCAGACAGGTTATTGGAAAAATAAATTTAAAAGGTTACAATACCGAAACTGTTATCGACAAAGATAAAACTATTATTTTCCAAAAAGTTTACTGAACGGCCACATAATACGACGAGTTAATGATTTTATAGCGCAAATATTGACTCTTCGTATGTAATTTTCATAATTACTTGCCCGGTGTATTTCCGTGAAATGTGATGAAATAAGCACATACATAAATACATAGGACTATTATAGTGGTCGCAGATTATAATATTATTAATGTCCATTATCAAGTCAGCCCTTGACAACGGTACCTAACCCTAAAGTTGCCTAAACATCAGGCTCAAATAATGAGTATACGCGATAATTATAATCCGTTAATTTAACTTATTACAGCTTTAAATTACCTGACCTTTTTGCGTTACCAAAGTTATGACAGTGGGCACTTCAATACCATCACAACTATAGATTTGATTTATGATGGGTCTGAAGACACTGCTTTACAGTATTGAACAGTATTTATTTCTAGCGTGTTAATTACAAACCTTATTAATAAAAATCTAATTATTGTATTAAGCGGTTTACACTCACGTGAAATTGGCAACTTCGTCACTCGTCGTGACGAGGTTGCCGCGGAGGTGTACGGGCAGCCGTCCCTGATGAAGAGCTCCATACGAGTTCGAAACATGTCGGGCCGTTCCTGACAATTTCACGTGAGTGTAAACCGCTTAATACAATAATTAAATATGTCTCACGAAAGTTTTAATAAAATTTATAAAAATCTGTGCATAATCATTATTATAATCAGCATTATGGAGGCAGCTCGTTTTCTCCTAACAGCATGAAAATCGTCAACTCGCATCTCAGCAAATGTTTGCTGAGATGCGAGTTGACGATTATCATGATTGGCATGTGCCAGAAGCACTGCAGTGCCTAGTTCGACCCAACAGCATCCTAAGTATATTATTGTACTGAACGCGGAGGGCGTTAATTGCCCTAAGGGTATAATTGACCCACAGGCTGCACGAGTAAAAAGACTGGCAATAGGCTTTAAATAAAGTAATCTTTACCTCATTCGTACATCGCGCAAACCTGCGAGCCAACATATTCCCCCGAACTGCCAGCGCCCTACGCTCCCTCTCAATGTCTAGATCGTCCGAGAGATTATTTATAGAGAGTTATTTATCTCGTGATAAAAGCAACTATCATAGGCCCCCAGATATAGTTTACATCCTAACTTAACATAGGCTAGTTTTAATTCAAAAATACTCACAGTTCCCGTAGGATAGTGTATATTTCAATGCGAGCGAAATCACGCGTAAAAGCTAGTATAAAATAAAATTCGTAGTCTAAATAATCAACAAATAAGCTACATTCCTTGCACTTTGCAATACGTTGTTATAAATTGGACCGCATCGCTTGCTGTGTCGCCAACCAATTTATGCTCGGGCCGTTCCCAACGCGAGAGATGTATAGCGCGCTGGCTTGGTCCGGACGTGTTCATTTGCGGAGATTTAGTGCCGATATTGTGTTTAGTGTGTACGTCTTCTTTGGGGAGCATTCTTGGGAGTTTTATGTGGCCAGTCGGTATTGGGTTCTTTGTTGCATGCTGGTTAGAATGTCGAAGTTTATTTGTACTTGTTGCGATTGCGTGCTCTGAGTTATTTTGATGGCGCTAACTGAACTTGAGATTTGGTCTAAACAAAATAAATAAATATTATGGGACAAGTTTACATCGACCTAGTTCCAAACTAAGCCATGTGGGTACTGTGGGTAATAGATGACGATATACATAATATATAAATACATATATAGGTAGTATCCATGACCCAGGAACAAATATTCGAGTTCATCACACAAATATTTTGCCCCAGCCGGAATTCGAACCCAGAACCACCGGGCTCAGTAGGCAGGTGCCAAATATGTTCCAATATGTACACCAAAAGATAAACTATACTTAATGCTACATGGATTACCAGCTTTTTCTTTTATCGTAACTTAGAAAAGTACATTAGACTCACGAAAATGTCCTAGATTTGTTGAACCAAAATGGTCCATGGGAAAGAAAATTAAAATCACCTCCGCTATTGAAATCAAAATTTAAATCTCCTGAAAACCCTTTTAAAACTCCAGCAAATTTCAAACTCACTTCCAAATTTTAACTCGTAAAAACCAAGACAGCAAATCAGGCGAAGAATCGATCTCTAAATTTGAAAGTGAAATTTCCGAGAACCCCGTATTCTTAATTAGTGGACTCTTCTAAACAGTTTCATGGTAATTATGCCGTTGAATTTGCATAGTGAATAGGCAAAAGATCGTAGCCTCTTAAATATAAGCGAATATCCGTTGTACACTTCTACATTCTCTTATCCCCTTCGGTCGTGTAAAGCAGAAGCGAGTTTCTTGCGTTTATAACAAAGTTCATTATTGGAGTAAGCATGTCAGTTGCATGTGACCATGTGAGATTAGAAACAAAGAATATTGTATTTTATAATCTTATTCTTGAAGTTAGAGCAAAGGGATTACGATTTCGACAACTTAAGGACCTAGAAATGTTTTCTAGAATTTCCTTAGGGAATGATGATTCTACGAGTACCTACAGTCGCTCTTTTTAAGATTGATCATAATCAAATAAAGTATTAGATCTTCTTTCGAATACTTAAGTAATTTTTAAGATGAAAATTGTACTATATTTAGCTAACTTGTTCGTCAGTCGTATGACTGACTTACCTTTATCTTTTGAACGCCACTGGGTCAATTTCCCAAGCAGTATTTTTTGATGGCAGGACTGAAAACGCAGGTGCAGAAAGGTTGAATAATAAAGTGCCATTTTTTTTCGGAAACAGCCCGCCATTGTCTACCTCGGGCAACAGCTAAAATTTAAATATTAATATATATAATAATTTAAAAAAATATATTTAGACCAAATTTCTCATCAACGTGGGTTGTCCCCAAGCCGGTTTTGTTTGTAAAATGCCGGGTAAGTCAAATACTATGCATGACAAAGAAAATCTGTTACCATTATTTTATTACCATATAAATAGGTAACGGAAAAAGTACATTACCCGTTATATATCTCCTTTGTATACCCTTGAATAAGTTCATATACGTTTGTCCCGAGAAAACTTCTCATTACCGCCGACAATGTTTCGAACCGATTTATTTCCCAAATTTGATCAAGAATCCCCCCGTCTCCCGCGCACTTCAAAGAATTAGTCAAGCTACGGCGCTCGACGAGGCCGGTTGTGTATAGTGGCAATACGTTGGCTTGTATAAACGTGAATATTTCATCGCGGTGGACAGGGGACAAAAAAAATGTCATTCCGGAGTTTGTTATAGCTTCTTTATTTTTTAATTGCGTGGTTTGAAATTAATATATATCAGGTAAAGTACACTCGCCATTACAAGAGTTGAATTAGTTTTAGAATATAGGGCTTACTTTTTTTTTAAGAAATAAAAATATGTCGTGTTTCTCATTCCACCATTCTCATTCCGGTGTTTCCGGTGTAGTAAAATGACTTTAAACCCCACCAAAATGAGGAAAGCACCGGAATGACATCAAAGTAGCTTCACTTTTCTTAAATATTGTTGAAATAATAATATTTTTTTATTTTGTTTCTAATACCATACTAAGATATATGTTTAAATTATTATGTAATGCCAACATAATATATATTACGAATATAAAAAGTAAAATTACTTTCATAATATTGTGGTTGACTGGTAGAGAATGCCTCATGGCATTAAGTCCGCCATTTGTACTTTTACTTATGTATTTTGTGCAATAAAGTTTAAATAAATAAATAAAATAATATGCCACTTTTCTTTCATTCCGGCGTATGAAATTTCATTGCGGTGCACTTATTTTATCATCCTGGTGTACATTTATCATTCCATTGTGTGTTTCATATTCGATCTCGAATATCTCGAAAACTATTTCAGATTTCAGGGTCCCTTTTACATATGTTTAATTATATAGTCTAAAGTATCTCTTCACATTTAAAAAACTTAAAAATACTCAAAAATAAAGAATCACACCGAAATGATACAAAAAATGCGTCTTGTTGAAATTGACCCCACTGTTGGCTGTGGCCGACAAAGGAAAATTGCTCCACTGACCCCATCGTCGGCATACGCCATCAAAATTCTAATAGTTAATCGTTTTTTTTTTTGTAACTCAAACTGCTACTCTATAGTCATGAATTACTGTAGGTATGGTAATTGCGCCTGTATAGTGGCTTTCAAGTAGCAGTCCTACCATGTTGTTCGTTTTCAAAACACCATCAAAAAGAAGTCCCTACTCTAACAATGAATACCTACTCCCTTCTTTTCTCGCGTTGTTTACTCAGATGGTTGCATTTGCATTTTCTTCACAAACCTTGCATTTATTTATAAAGAAACAGAGGATCCGAAGCATCCTCGGTGCAATTCACTATCGCCCGAGTCGTATTTCTGATAGTTGGAGCGTGAAATTTAATCAAACTGGGAAATTCATTCCATCAGACAACGGGGCGATAGAAACATCATTATTGAACCGTTGAAACAAAGATCAAAGGACAAAGAAAAATTGAAATGCGTTACCTGGTGGATGAGACTGGGAATCGACCCTGGGACCTATGTTGCTTGCATTTATCACGTGATAAAGACACTTCTTTTTAAGAGAGTGAGTGATAGATGCTGTGTCACTACACAGCATCTATCACTCACAATCGCATTTTGTCAAAACGCGACGGATGCTTTGTCACTTATTTATCGCTTTATTTATGATAAAAGCAACCACCGTAGCGGTCCAGCGTGTTAACCTCCCACCACCCTAAATGGCGTCGCATATAAATGAGGCACAAATTTAACGCGACTAGATTGGCGATTATTTGGCGATATCTCAAAGTACACTCAAATTAACGCCATGTTCGAAGAACTGTCAATATAACTAGTAAAATTTTGATACGTAACCAAATTCTCAGGTTCAAACCATAAGCACGGCAATATCGCCAACATATACTGCAACCGCATGAATGCGCTATATTAATAGTTACAGGTACGAAATCGGTTAAAATCGGTTAGGGTTGTAGCTTTATGTATGTACAGATTTATACGTATTTGTACTGTTTGTACGTACGTGAGGTAGTTTCATCTCTGCGAACAACGGTCGCTCGCAGCGCGCATTACTCAGTCGCACCTCATTGGTCTCGGGCACTGTTGCATGCGACAGAGATTTGGTGCCCTGTAATTTTTGTACTGCCCTACAAAATACCGGGCTGACATTATAATTCAGTTATAATGCAAACTAAGTATAGCGGGCCTATGATGGTTGCTTTAATCACGCGATAAATAAGTGACAAAGCATCCGTCTCGTTTTTACAAAATGCGAGTGTCAGTGACAGATGCTTTATCACGTCATAAACGCAACCATCATAGGTCTCCTGGTAATTGTTAGAAGGATTTCATGTACGTCTGTTAAGGAGTTTTTGTATTAGTTTTTATATTGTCTTTGTTTTATTTATCTATTTTTTTAAGAACTAATGTTTTACCAGTTGTCAATATATTCTTGTGTCTAGCTGCCGTGTTTTTATCCTCGCTCATATTAGTTATCGAAGATTCCCGTACAACGTCTGTGTATGTAAACTGTACAGTACAGATGTACGTTCGTACGTGAGGTAGTTTCAAAAGTAATATCTCGGCTGCGAACAACGGTCGCTCGCGGCGCGCATTACTCAGTCGCACCTCATTGGTCTCGGGCACTGTTGCATGCGACAGAGATTTGCTGCGCTGTAACTTTTATACTTACTGCCGTATTAAAAATGTGTCGGGTACCTTTTATAACTCACTTACAATACCGACTAAGTATAGTCTGAGTTAATTTGTCGTTTGACACTAAGTCACGGATATCAATTTGAAATCTCTTTACTATATTTCTACATTAGCGATAGGCGTTAGTATAACTGTATTGTCATTTTCTTTCATGCTTGAAATTCAATAATATAGTTAATTAGAGCCCAGGTATAAGTGACAGGAAAGAACAGTTCCTAATTTTACCATATCTCATTTTAGTTGTCGATTTGTCAAATTTATTTAGTGCGCTAGAATAACAAAAAAAATGCCACTATAAAGCAGTCGTATTACTAAATTGAAGAAATGGCAAAGTTCCGTCGATTAGCGCCCTAGAAATTGTTACAAGGATTTCATGTACACTTGTGTACGTAAACTGTACAGTACAGATGTACGTACGTACGTCACATAGTTCTAAAGTCAACTCTCGGTTGCGAACAACGGTCGCTCGCAGCGCGCATTACTCAGTCGCACCTCATTGGTCTCGGGCACTGTTGCATGCGACAGAGATTTGGTGCCCTGTAACTTTTGTACTGCCATACTAATATGTGCCGAAGCTCAGTTATAATGCCAACTACGTATACTCAGAATTAATTCGTCGTTTTATTTTTTTAATAATACGTTTGACACTGAGTCACTGACATCAGTCTGAGATCTGTCCACTATATTTCTACTTTAGCGATAGGTGCTATTTATTACTGTACCTACTGACATTTTGCTTTTCCAGTCCTTGCCAGCTATCGTAGATCGTCACGCCACCTGATCTGAGAACTTCCCGCGAATTTCAAATTAGCTTCCTGTATTGTTAACGAAGTATGGCTGTGGTGCCTTTAAATTTTTGCAGAGTATCACAGTGATTCCGCTCCCATACAAGGGCGGCCATAAATACCTTTACCGCTAAATACAGGTTTTTTCCTATTTAAAATACGACGAAAGGAATATGAAAAATGTTTTTTTTTTATATATAATGAAAAAAATCCTTTTTTTTATCGTCTACAGATGCCTCGCTGTAATGTCTATTCGAAAAAGGAAAATGTGTTGTGTGTTGTTATAAAACATCAAATTAAACAGACGATATTAAAACATATAATTCATAGTCAATAAACACAAAATTGTACAAATATAAAACAAATAACAGTAAAGTATTTAATTAATTATTTAAAAGTAACTAATATATTACAGATTTTGATAAAAATTTCATTTTTTCGAGCACATCTCAAAATAGTACCTAAAACAAAGACATTAAACATGCTAGAAGAAAATCTTATTATTCTTGTGGCCGACGACACTTATTCGTTGAGACCTATTTAACTAGAAAAGTTGACAACAGATGAGGATGAAACTTATTAAGGACATTTTTTGAAGTTTTCTTCATTCTTTAAATTCTGAGCCTCTCTCTGTAAGTTTTTTTGTTGACTGTGGTCATAATAGCTGCTCCATTTTGAAGATGTGAATTGTATTTCTCGTTGACACGCTCATGCCAATGCTTGTATACTTACGCCATTCCGACACTTCACAACGATACGCCTGAGTATGACGTGAACACTCTCAAGGTCTTCGCACATTATAACAACTCAACGGCGACTCGATTCTATGCCAAATATGGAAATTTAAGCCCTATGTCATATTTACTAGGTTTAATTTCAAAAAAAATTATTAGTAGTGGACGACGAGTGGACAACGCATCGGTGCATCGTCGAAATTAAACCTAGTAAATATGACATAGGGCTTAAATTTCAATATTTGGCATAGAATCGAGTCGCCGTTGAGTTGTTATAATGTGCGAAGACCTTCAGAGTAACGAAAATGTGCTGAGGATCGTTCCACGCGGTCGCGTCGCGGGGGTGCGAGAAGGGGGTGGAAGTCGCGATAGTGCGTCAATATTAGGCAATAGCACTTGATTTCATTTAAAAAGTCCAAAATTAATAATAAAAACGCAGGAATAAACAGTTGCCTCGATTCATAAAATTGTCACTTTATCAATTTTTTTCAAAACTTTGACCTTCGGTAGCGACCTCTGAAACTCGATAAAAAATGAAATAATAATAATGTGGAAATAACTTATACTTAATAACGATTTGATGAGGTGCCCCTTTCACTTTTCAAAAATCATAAAATAAGGACCACCCTAAAGGACACGTTAGTTAGTCTTTAAAATGAAGTACTTATGTCTCTAGTGTCTAGTGTTCGGCATCAAAGTATAACTCTAATTGCATTCGTAGTTAAGAATATTTTTTACAAAACGATAGACCTCCGTAGAAAATGTGTACTTATAAAATTTAAACACACATATATACATGAAACATACAAAAAATAAAGTAAGTACCTACATACCTTCTTCTTGGATTTCCATCTTTTCATTACGTGTTACTAATCACATAATAAGGATAATACACAATAACAAAGTGATTAAGTTACGGCGTCAGAAGTGCACTATTAAAGACCGTTGAGATGTTATCACTTTCGTTGCCCAAATGTAAATTATAATTTAAATTTATTATTGTGATATATTATAGTATTTCATAGATTGTCAAGGCAATGGCACAACCAAGGACACAAGGAGGTTACAAGGTGGAGCGACGACCTGGTTAAGATCGCGGGTAGAAATTGGATGAGGGCGGCGCAAGATCGATCGTTGTGGAGAACTTTGGGGGAGGCCTTTGTCCAGCAGTGGACGTCTATAGGCTGATATGATGATGATGATGGTGATGAATAGGTTGTCTATTAGTGAATCATTTTATTTACAATTTAGACCGGGATACGCTCATGACCTTCTTCGATTTATGGCCTACGGCTGAATCACTGTGGTATAGACAGAGTGGCATTCTAGTTAAGATACTATCGCACATATATCATATAATGGTAAGACTGTCATACGTTACAATTAAATACAGTTTATTATTTTATTACGTTACATTGGCGCCCAAATTAGGCCCCACGTTAGGCGCCAATATAACTCGATGTATATTCCGAAAATTATGAAAATTACGAATGATCTAGATAAACATGGCATGGAATTAGGATTATCTAAAATAACAATAATGTACAGGAGCCGAAGTAGTCCCAATTTAAACGAATAACTAACCATGAATTGAAAGAGAAAACAAACCGAACAAAATCAAGCGGAATTACGACGGGTGTAAAGATCTGTGCACACCGACGGATACTTCGAACTACAAGTTAATACAAATATGTTGAAACAACATCGTGATTTTGTAATGTCCAAGCATATACATAAATAACTACACATATATATCATATAATTAATGCTGTTAACATACAAGGAGCAAGGCAGCCCCAGGCCAAGTCGAAAAAAATAACACTTGGGTTAAGTTTGCCGTTGCAATGCCCGTACAAGGCGGGAAGAAACATTTTCATCTTTTTTATTTTTTTCTAAGCTACAGGAAAATCTGTTACTTTGTTCTAGGAATGAGGTTGTTCCTAGTTCTAAACATAAAAAAACAAGTTTTTTTTTTTACTTTTTATCCATCTATTATGACATGAAGTTTAATGATAGGTGAGGTAATTAATTGCTTAAACAAGTAAATTATAAAAGAACATAGTTTTAATAATCTTTTAAGCTTTTTTTTATTAGGCTCTCGTCTAGTCTTCTGGCAAACTATTGCCAACTCGTTTTCTAATGGTTCCGTCCCCATAACAAGTAATGGCCCTTGGTAACATAGTAAATTTTGGCGTTTCTAATGACATGTCTTCGTTATAGATATCGCTACTATAATTATATTAGGTTTAAATTACCCATATGCTTTCAACCCATAACTGTCAACTTTTAATGTCATTTATTGCAGCAATAGAAATAATCGATATGTTGGTCACATCACGCTCTCTCGCTTAAATGTCAATCAAATCAGGCGCGTGGGGGATACCTCTGATGTTCGAAATTCAAACTTTGTATCGTGTCGTCCCGTTCATTCAAATATTGTTTGATGCAATTATGAAAGAGATGGCATGGTACAAACAGTACTTCTGTTGCAACGTAAAAACGGTAAAATACACCGCGCCTGTGAGCTCCTGGCCTAAACTAACACCAACGCTACGACAAAGGAGATAGACAAATCAAGTTAGATTTGATACAACTTGTTTACAGCCTAAATTGATGTTGAACCTTTTAATTAACTGAACGCCCCAATTGGGAACTTTCCTTGTGTTATTGTTTAGTTAAGAATTGCTGGAGAAGCATTTGGTGCATTTGCTGGAGGGATTTTGGAGATTAGTTACTAATCAGTAGGTAAATCTTTATCAGGTAGATTGTAAATTTCCGTGCAAGATTGAATCAGAAATTAGATCCGTAGGACAATCAAACTTGACATAGCACAGAGAGTTGCTCGTAGAACTGGCCGTTGGGCTAGAAAGAAGCTGAAGTGGTGAACGCGTCCTGGAAGACACATCGTGTAAGAGACCGACAAGGTGAACCAATGATCTGGTTGATCAACCAGTCGTTGTGGAAAACTTTGGGGGAAGCCTTCCCCAACAACGGACAATTTTCATTGCTCATCAAGACCAATCAGACGAGCCCAAACACCATGGGTTTATCTTGTGCTATTGAGGAGTTCCAACGGTTATCTTCAGCTCCAAGATACGAAATTATTGTAGAGTCAAAATTTTATTAAATTGTTTGTTACAATCTATGTAGCTGGCTATTCACGATAGCCCTCAGTTAGTTACTGATAATGTAAAATGCTAATAAAATTTAACATTTAACAGAATTCAATATTGGCTGAGATCCATTCACAACTAACTGGCCACCATGAGACCTTCATTTCGTCAATGATATAGAAAATGCTAATAAAACTTAACATTTAACCAACATTTGGAATTGACAACATTTCATATTTTTAAGACTATCATTTTATTACTTTTCTGAATTCTGCTTAAAAAGATGAAGTAATCTCTGTTTTTATTTATTTTCTGAGATGATTATTTACTTTATTATTAATTTATAAAAACATACTCATTTTAAAATGTGGCAACACAGAAACCAGAACTTAATGGAACGGTTACTTTAGTCGGTTTTCTTATTAAAAAAAAACTTAATCAAACTCGGTATGCATCTGTCACCTGTCAACGTCAAATAAAAAAAAATATATTTTTTCGCTCTTTGGTTTAGACAACAACCCTATTCAGCCCGTATTGTCTTAGATTGCAGTTATTTGATGTATTTTCTTATATTTCTTTAAATACAGAAGAATAAATTCAAAGTTTTTTTTTTAAGGTACACAACTTAAAGCCCTATAGATCTCTATATGAATTTCCACCTGTTATAAATATGAAATGTTGTCAATTCTTGGATTCAATATTGGCTGAGGTCCATTAGCAACTTGCTGGTCATCATGCGACCTTCAATTAGTGAGTGGTACCTATAGAAAATGCTAATAAAACTTAACATTTAACCAAAATTTTGAATTCTTGGCTTCAATATTCACAGCGGTCCGTTCACAACTAGCTGGTGATCATGAGACCTTCATTTAGTAAGTGATATAGAAAATGCTAATAAAACTTAACATTTAACCAAAATTTGGAATTCTTGGCTTCAATATTGGCTGAGATCTTGTCACTTGTTTTAATGAAAGCTGAATATCTTGGAAACTACTGGTCTGATTTACGATTTACACCAAACATAGCTAAGGACAGAAAGGAAACGTTTTTCGATTAAAAAAAACGCACTCAAATTGGTCCATTTGTTTGGGAGCTACTACATGTTAAACTTATAACACCCCTCTTTTTTTCGGGGGTAATAACAGAATCAACAACACAAAATGGGACAAAATTAAATGATCTTTGAGTTCATTATGATTTTTTTGAAATAATGACCCTGTATGTGAAAATCAAGCAACTAGTTTATCGAGTACGGAGGCCGTTAGCGTATCCCTTAATATTCTATCTTCTTCCAATTATACCAGCAAAGCTATTCAAACCTAAGGATAAAATTAATTTTCTTAGCCCCACCATCAATATTATCTTAAAAAGTAAAGGCGTATTAAGTCAAGGGGGTTAAGCTTCTTCACCCCCTACCCTTTCCCCCTCCCACCAGAAGGGGGTTGTTATGGGTAAAACGGTTCAATTTATATTAATTACGATGTTATTATAAAGTGACAGCAATAAATTAAATCCGATATTAAAATTTATAAGGGTTTGAGGTGAATTTGAATTTCATCGATTCCATAATGATTCCTTTGTTCCAGATAATGAGAATAATTTGTCCTACCGCGGACGAGAAGACCTTTGTTTTTCCACTGTATTTAAGTACCTACGAATATTACTATATTATAACAATTCTTGCATTGAAACCAAGAGAAAGTCGAAATATTATGTCCAGAACGTTTCAAGTGCTTTAAGTCTCTCTTATCCGTTCAAAAATGCTGATTGTTTTAGTAATTTTTCTCTAAGATCAAACATGTTAACATATTATCACTACTTAGAAGAAGACTATTGCAATTTATTGGTATATATTTGGACCTACAGTTTGAATTATTAATTAATAATTTATGTTTCAAAAACTACTCGAAATTGACAAAATTCACGCAGATGATCAGATCATTTTATCAACTTATTTTCGACTGCACGCAATGAAAGCATGAAAAAGCAATGTTCTTTTATTTATTTACATAAACTTTAACACAACAAAAAGTGTACAAATGACGGACTTAATGCCATAAGGCATTCTCTACCAGTCAACCATTGGGCTAAAAAGAGAAACCTATTACTTATCAACAATATAATGAACACAATAAATAAATATACACAAATATTCTCCATTTATTTAGTTCCTAAAATTTCGTACAGATTGGTTTATGTTTTGGAGGAGGAAACAGACGAGAACGAAGCCTCGACTTGAGTAACCCGGTTACGTTAAGTTTGGACCTTTTTTGTATCCGACGCCATATTAGTTATCAGGTGCAAACTTAACTTAACTAAAAAAATATTCGACAAAATATTACTAGTATTCTCATCAGTGTAAAAATTATGCTTGCCTAAAATTATTTTATTTCCATTTTTAATAGCATTAAAATATTCTGTAAGTCTTTGACGTATTTAAATATAAACAAAATCGCAATGTCCAATATCGCTTAACATGTTTCGAATCGGTACGCGATTCATCTTCAGGAGCTACAATCAGTCGCGGTGGCGCCCAATAAATGTAAGTCCTATAATAACCCCCATATAAAAAGGAACGCCAATATTAAGCCAAATAACATCGAATCGCTTCCTTTTTACCGCCATTACCCAAACACTCCACATTTTCACAAACTGACACAAAGTAATTTGGACCCCAAGAAAACAGCCGAACCCGAGGGTCCAGCCCCTCTGTCCAATTGCACGTTTAATCTCTTTATTCAGCAGTTGAAAGTTAAAAGGTTCGAGTCCCGGGAGAGGCAAAGGCAACATTTTTCTAGTCGCAGGTGTTGCAGATTAGTTTTCTCGATACCCGTACAGTTTCTAGCTTTCGGTGTAGGGTGGCCATTGTTTGAGCGCGTCAGAAAATACTTGGGACGAAATTCGACACACGCTTATGTTTTATCTTTGTAATTTGTAATCTAACTCTAAAACACAAAAACAACAAATAACAATAGAACTAGGGGATCCACCGATAAACCGGTTTGAAACCGGTACTATGACAAAGGACCAGTTTAGTATCCCCTAAATACAACTCTAAAATAGAATTGTGAATCAATTTTGTCAATGGAGAGGAGCCATGATTTCAAGAATAATCTTAACAGTGCGGAGTGGAGCGCCATTTATCGATCGTAATATTTTTTGTCTTCCTATCATGCCAAAACTGATCAATAGAGTTTAACAACAACATTCAGATATTTTTATAAGTTTTTTTAGTTTTTGCGGACGAATTTCGTGGGCAGCTTGTAGGAAATATTAAATTCATTCAATTCAAAATAATTTTTTGAAGGTTAAGAAAGACTACTAAGTTACAGACCATCAATTTTGCAGGCTCACGCCAGACAAATATTTCACTGAGTTTTTGACATAAGGATTTAGTTAAGTAATTGCAATATTATACATTTTAACTAGTGGTCCTGTGAGCTTATGTAGACCTCCCGTGGTTATTTTGAAATTACCGTAATTTGTAATTACGTGTTCAACCCATCGATATCTCCGCCATTTGGAAAAATACCGAAAAACTATCTCGACAAACAAAAACTATATACTTATCGAACCTTCTCGCAAAATTTCACGAGAAGCGATTGAGAAAAGCAACCTGTAGGTAAAACATCCGGATATGCAAAATAATTTTGGGCCAAACTGAAACGAATCCGCTAAACTCGCTCGGCCAATTAGCATTTTTACAAAATGCCCAGTTACTAGCGAAATAAGCACCTGATTTAAAGAAATATTTCACAAAGTCTCACCACAATTTGTGCAGCATGGTGTCCCTAGTGTGTCGTATTTCACGAACTTGGCTCGCTGCTCTTACACAATCAGTTTGTGTTATTGAAGCCGGGTTTATTACTTAATGGCTACACTTATTACTTCTTCCAACTTATTGTTAACTTTGTCATGAAATGTATTATGGTTGTTTATAGTTGTTCTCTTAAAAATGGTTGGGAGTGTTGACTTTATTGATAAAAAATTACAATTTTATGTTCAGTCTAAGATTTAAAAAAAATCCTTATCGGCTCGGTTTGCTCGACAAGAATGTGGTATAAAATTCTTTTATCTATGCAAATATCATAAACCCTCCATGATGCGTTCAAGAACAAAACCGTCTATTTTTATGGTGGTCATAATGTGCGGCTCCTGCATGCATCATGGAGGCTTATAATATGTGGGTAGATAAAGTAGTGTATGTAACTGTACGTAATTAGGCATTAAAACACTCGTGTGATGTTATTATGAAACGAACCCCAACCCACACTCATGTTTAATAGTACCCTTCATTATGTACAGTCACATAAACTACTATTATTTGTCAACGAACAAACTTTATGAAAAGTTAAAACGGCCATATAAAAAAAGGTGGAGGTGCTAAACAGGCTAAACAGAAGATCAGTAGCTACGACTTATCGCGACTGTTTAGTTACCTACCTCAAATAGCTTAATGGCGTCTTCGGAAGAAAACACGCTTATACCTAAAAAAGGCTAAAAACGCACCATGCAAATGGCCATCTAATCGTGACGTCATTATATATTATGTTAAGCCACATTTGAATAGAGAAATAAATAATTTGCCATTTTCACCGCGCATTTAAGTTCGTAGTTGTTTTGTTAAATTATGAGGATTCTGAAAACAAAATCAAAATTTCTTGTGGATAAATAAAACATATAATTTGTATACATTGGAAGTCACTTGATTTCAAAATATATTTTCGTATTTTTTTCTTTGTTTCATGACATATTTAACTATTTTTTTCATTTATGTAACTACAGTATGCATTAGAATTGAATATCTTGTAGAGCTTATCTATTATGATATAAACTCAAGCACCATTTTGTCTCAACAATATCAGGCTAATTCCATGAACCGGGAAAGTTTATTGAGTCCGTATACTATGGGCAATAGCATCTTATTATTATTGATATTGGAAGATTTATAAGGAATCGGTCCGTTAAAGTTACCTTGTCTTTATGATTTCCTGGTAGCAAGAGCTATATAATTTAATAGCAGTTTTATAACTCTCGTTTGGTCATATTTATAGCAGCCGTATTTTTTGGTATCCGTGTATTTTGGGGTAAATTTTACATAACTTATACTTATAACATCTACCTATCTTAAACCAGCGTAAAATGTTTTTTTTTTATCTAGCCTGTATGTGTGTGACACTGGGCAAAGGCCTCCCCTCTTTCTCTCCAGTCGTCTCGCTGAAGAGCAAGTTGCTCCCAAACGTTCCCAAATGCGTACAGGTTACTTTAGGAAAATTTGGGGCTACTTTGATAGATTTAAAATGGTTATAAAACCGCAAATATTATATATCATAGTTTGATTTAGCAAATGAAGTAACAGGTTAGGTCATTTTCAAAGGTAGGTATTCCATTGCCACATACAGGTCAAAAAAATAAGGCCATGGCATAAAAACACTTTTCCAAAGTAGCCCCTGCATTTTAAAGTAACCCCATTTTCAGGCATTGATACAAAGATCAAAGCTCAAAGAAAAATTGAAATGCGTAACCTGGGGGCCTATGATGGTTGCGTTTATCACGTGATAAATAAGTGACAAAGTATCTGTCACTCACACTCGCAAAATGTCAAAACGTGACGGATTCTTTATCAATTATTTATCGCGTGATAAAAGCAACCATCATAGGGCCCCTGGTGGAAGAGACCAGGTATCGAACCCGGTACCTCTCGATTGGCATTTCAATTTTTACCCGACTACGAAGCTGCAAAGCAAAGCCAAAAGGAAGGGTTATAAGTTTAGCAGTCTATGTATGTATGTATATTTAATGTAACTGTGTTCCACCATAGCGCGAAAACTACTCAACCGATTTTAGTGATTGAGGTGTCTATCAATTCGTTATTACAGTCCGGGTGACATAGGCTACATTTTTGACAGACTTCAAAAAAGGAGGACGAGTGAGAGCAAAAATCCTACAGAAAAAAAATAAAAACATCAACAGATTTCAAAAATTCTTTCTTTGTTGGAAAGTTAACACGTCAGTTATTATTTCTTAGAAATATGGTAAAGATCTGATGATGGAATCCATCAGAAATAGACGGAACTCTGCAAATATAATAGTACCAAGTACAATTTCTTTATTATTTTCTGAAGTGATTCAGGTATCTGTTGTCAGAAAGCATAATTTGATCAAGTGGAACTGATGCAGAAGACCACGAAAGGTGATTGGAACTATATGCTTGTATTAAAGTAAGTACCTATGCTCTAGCATAGCGCTTACACTGCTTAATTTTGATCCATAACGTGTCCATCGATTTGTTATAACGTTTTACATTGCGTAGGCCACTTTTTTAACCGACTTCAAAAAGTGATGGTGTAGTTGAGTATATTGCTTACAATAAAACCGATTTCAGTCATTACTTTCACCCGAATAAGGCAAAGCCTTAGCAAAGTAATACTTTATTTATATTCGTATTCAAATATCTTACATGATATGATGACACGTAACGTACTAAACCAATTTGATGAAGGAGGTACCAACAGAATAGTAATAATGAAACCAAATACTATTATGATAAGAACATGGAAAACGTAGGAAAACCATCATAAGAAGACTAGCAGCTTCAGACTCAAACGGCAAAAAACGAGCGAATCTTATAAAACTTTTGAGTCTACGGAGGCCATGGTGACATAAAATATGGGGGGCTCGGGGGGCGGAGCCCCCCGCCATAATAAACTGCAACGTTCTAAAACGGCAACAAGGAAGCAAATCTTAGACTTTTGAGTCTACGGAGGCAATGGTCAGATAAGAAAACGTGGGGGGCTCGGGGGGCGGAGCCCCCCGCCATAAGAAACTACAACGATTTAAAACGGCAACAAGGACGCAAATTTTATAAAACTTTCGAGTCTATGGAGGCAATGGTGATACAAAATATGGGGGGCTCGGGGGCGGAGCCCCCCGCCTTAAAAAATAAAACATTTTAAAACGGCAACAAGGAAACAAATCTTATAAAACTTTTGAGTCTACGCAGGCAATGGTGGCATAAAACATGGGGGGCTCGGGGGGCGGAGCCCCCCTCCATAAAAAACTACAACGTTCTAAGACGGCAACAAGAAAGCAAAACTTATGGAATTTTCGAGTCTACGGAGGCGATGGCGACAAGACATGGGGAGCTCAGGGGACGGAGCCCCCGCCTTAAAAAACACAAAATTCTAAAACGGCAACAAGGAAGCAGATCTTATGAAACTTTTGTGGTAACGGAGGAGATGGTCACATAAAACACGGGGGGCTCGGGGAAACTTTTGAGTTAACGTAGGAGATGGTGACATAAAAGATGGTAGTGATATAATATGGATTTCCAAATAGTTTTTTCTGTTTTGCTTTTTAAGTTGCTGAAAATGTTGTGTCGTCAAATGTAAATAATTGTCGTTAAGACGTGATTATATTTAATATTTAGATATTTTGGAATTGGAAAAAATATCATCATCCTCATCATCCTCCTAGCCTTTGTCCCATTTTTTGAGAATGAATTCTCAATCGGGGTCGGCTACCTAAATCCCAAGATGTGGCGTAGGCACTAGTTTTTACGCAAGCGACTGCCATCTGACCTTCCAACCCAGAGGGGAAACTAGGCCTTATTGGGCTTAGCTTAGGTGGTTTCCTCACGATGTTTTCCTTCACCGAAAAGCGAGTGGTAAATATCAAATGACATTCCGTACATAAGTTCCGAAAAACTCATTGGTACGGGCCGGGTTCGAACCCGCGACCTCCGGATTGAAAGTCGCATGCCCTAACCACTAGGCTACCACCGCACCGTGAATTGGAAAAAATATACAAACGAATAATCTCTTTTAGCGTAAAAATATTACAGGTGTATGAAATTGTTTTTTTCTTATCGTTTGTTTTTCATCATAAGGTTTCAGTCGTCTATGTACAGGTCCACATTACGATAGAGGCACTGGTTGGTCTCGATAGCTGAAGTTCGACGTTGGTATTCAACGTTTGCGTATAAATTATTCTTAGTTTTGCCCGACTATGGTACTGTGACGCCTGCTGGGGGATAGCTTCAGATGATGAATAATAAGAGCAGAGGTACTTCGTTAAAACTGTTTATTGCCCAGAGGCCAGACGATAACTCACTATACATTTTATTTTTATGACTCATGTCATACGTCTTATTCTAAATCTAAAACTACTTTATTCTTAAGTTGACGGCCAAGCATCTTCCGTGAAGCACAACCTTCACATTTCCCGCCGTCTCGGGGTGGACGAGGGAAATTCATCTTAATACAGAGACACTAGACAGACTACTCCTGCCTAACACATAATAAGTCCCTACCTATGCAGGGATACCCATACATTCATACCCAGATGGTCTCTTGCTAAGAGATAACCAGGGTCAGGACATGAGCAGACACTAGCCTATGGCATGTTACGTAATCTGACATGTTGTCTGACACTGGCTTCGCCTTGACAAAAACCCTGCTAAAAAGGCAAGGCACCAATCTGACTACCCCAAGTGTCATTCGACTTATTCTAAAGCATAGACCATTCGATACGATATTAAAAAGATAGGCTTCCACAATTTAATCGCCTGGTGTAAAACCGGCTTAAATAAATTACCCGATTAAATCGCCTCGAATGTTCCCACCTTAACTGCCTGGAGTATGACACACGTCGCATGCTCCAAACAATTGTACCACGATATGTCACTGCCCTTATATTAGATGGCTGACACATTGTCTATGACACTTGTCTCAGTCATCCAAACAAACAGTGACAATCGTCTACCACTAGCTTTATATTAGAATCCTGGCGCATATATATTAAATATGCCCCAGAAATCTGTACCTTAATTACCACTTATTCTAAATAAATACCTGGACTAAAGTATTATCTTTAGTCCAGCTATCTGTACCACTCCTAAACAAAAAGAAATTACGACCTCATAATTGATTTTACGACCATCGACGATAGCGGTACACGTCATAATGACATGTCAAAATGCTATGTCACTGTCGAAAAGTCAATTATTATTAAAACGCGAAACTAAAGTTATTTTTATTAAAGAAATCCTACCTAACATTTAATTAAAATTAATAAAATTTATTATATTACAGACATGAACATAAAATAAAATCTTCAGTCTGCATTGGCCTGATGCAGGGTGCAGAGTCCTTGGCCCGACAGGCCAAGACCCCACGATCCTGCCGCCGCCTGGATGAAGAATGCGAGCCGCATTCAGTCACACCAGAAGCTGAAATCCCAGAAAGCTGGGACAGCTATGTATGGCCTCCGCAGTGTGATACATGAAAATAAAAGATTATTATAACATGTGTAAACATTAAAGTTCTGAAAAGAAAATCAGTGTTATAATTAATTATTGGAATTCTGTGAAAGTTATAAGTTATTATTATTACAAGGAATGTTATTGTAAGTGCAATAAACTTAAATTGCAATAAATTTATAGTGCAAGAAATTAAAAATTGAACTTCCTATAGTAATATCTTAGAAATGCAGCGAATATATAGTGGAAAGAAATTAAATTATAGTTACAACAGTGACACTTGCAAATGCAACAAACATAACTGCATCCTTGTACAGTCAGCCTGAATTAAAAATTGCTGAAAAATAATAGTTTTATTATTTACACCCTAGAAATATAGAACCGTTTAAATTTATTTTTAATTAACGATTGAAGAATTTCTTCAATCTGTTAACATGAATTATTACATTTTTGGCACGACCATTAGGAGTGAGTCTTTGCACCACATAATTCCATGGAGATAATCGGTGGATTATTTTATAGGGTCCTATAAATAATCTACAAAGTTTTAAACTTCTTCCAGTCAACCGTCTTGGTTTTATAATCATGACCAAATCATCAGGCTCATATTGAACTGATTTTGTCTTCTTGTCATATTGTAGTTTTTGAGAGCGCTGTGCCTTCTCTATATTCTTCATTGCTTTCTCTGATAATTCTTGTATGTAATCCACTTTCTCCTTTAACGTAGTGTGTTCTTCCTCATGTAGTCTTAGCTTCAAATCTTGATTAAAATGCGGTTCCCGTCCAAAAACTATATGATATGGTGCAACGCCTGTAGATGCTTGAATTGAGGTATTGTATGAGAAGACAATTCTTGGCAATGCTGACGACCAATCCTTCTGATCTTCTTGTATACATTTTGACATAGCTGTTGTCAATGTCTTGAAGAATCTTTCTATTAAGCCATTCGCCTGTGGATGGTATGCCGTCGTATGAAGAAGTCGACCTCCAAATTCTTCTACTGTATTTTGCACCAGTTTTGAGGTGAAGACTGTACCTCGATCTGTGATGATTGATTCGATGCTCCCGAAGGTGCAGAATATGTTCTCAACAAGAAACTGTGCGATAACCTCTGCTGTAACTCTAGGTACCGCTTTACAAATGGCAAATTTGCTCATGTATTCTATAGCCCCAATGACATATCTATGTCCGTCCTTTGATTTGCAGAATGGGCCAAGCACATCCATTGCTATACGATGACCAAAGTTTTGAATCTTCACATTTTGCAGTGGCGCCCTCTGGTGTACAATATTCTTTTCCTGGCACTTTGTACAAGACTTTATATAATCTTCTACTTTCTTTTCTGCATTCGGAATATAATAGCGATTCTTGAATTTTCTTAGGGTTTTAAATAAACCAAAATGTCCTCCACTCCATGTGTTATCATGTAATTCTGCCATACATTCTGTAAATAAACATTGTGGTAAAACTGTGACACTTTTCAGCTGGTTATCAACCCATACTTTCTTGCATAAAATATTCCGTTTCGTGTGATAACCTTTATATTGGTTCATATTTGATAATTTTTCAAATATATTTTTATATTCCTCGTCAGCCTGTTGTTTCTGTAATAAATCTATTTTTTCAAAGCTATACAAACATAAATCGTCCTGATTCGGTGCGATATTTTCTTCTGGTTTTTCATCATTGTAGAGGGGATTTCTGCTTAGGAAATCTGCATGAATATTGTCCTTTCCCTTACAATGGATTATTTTAAAATTCCACGGTTGTATGGCTAAGGCCCATCTCGCCAAACGTCCATTCATATCTCTACGTGATCGTAACCATACGAGGCTCTTATGATCCGTAAATACTTCAAATTCCATGCCCCATAAATATTGTTTAAAATATGATAGTGCCCATATTAGACCTAAACATTCTTTTTCCGTAATTGTATAACGTTTTTCCGCGTCGCTTAATTTCCTCGAAGCAAATGCTACTGGCCGTAGATCTGATTTGCCTTGCATAATACATGCTCCCAAAGATTGATCTGATGCATCTACATACAGTCTTGTTGTCACATCTTCATCTGTCGTGAAATATCTGAGTATTGGAGCTTCACAAATCTTGTTTTTCATTATATTGAAGGCCTTTTGCGCTTCTGTTGACCATTCAAATTTACGGCCTTTCTTCGTCAATTCTGTCAGAGGCAATGTTATCTGAGCGAAACCGTCAATAAATTTTCTGTAATACGAAAATAGACCTAGTACTGATCTTAGTTCCTTTAAGTCAGATGGCGGCTTTGCATTTCGCATTGCTTTTACCTTCTCCATGTCGGGTCCAATGCCATCCTTTGATACAGTATGTCCTAATACTGTTAAACTTGTAAACCCGATCTTACACTTCGTTGGTTTCAAGGTTAAATTTGCCTTCTGAAATTTTCGTAATACATTTTCCAGTGCCGTTAAAAATTCTTTATAAGTCTTAGCATATACTATGATGTTATCAACATATACCAAAACATTTTTGTATTTCATTTCCGCTAAAACTGTATCCATTGCTCTCTGAAAATGGGCCATACTTGTTATCAATCCCATAGGTAATTTCTTGAATGCATATAAACCTGATTGACAAATAAAAGCTGTTTTTTCTTTGCCTTTTCCGAGGCATAATTGCCAATATCCTGAATTTAGATCCAGTTCGGCAAAGAAACGTGCTCCTTCTAGACACGTTAATAATTCTTCAATGCGCGGTATAGGATATGCATCTGGTTTAATTTTCTTGTTTAAGCTTCTAAAATCTATACAAAATCTCGGTTTCCCATCTGCTTTCTCTACAATCACGACTGGTGATGCGTATGGGCTTTGAGATCGTTCTATAACGTCATTCTTGAGCATTTCCTGAACTTGTTCTTCAATAATTTGCTTCTGTTTCTCCGACATTCGATATGGCGGTTTATGTACTGGTACCTCATCAGTCGTTTCGATGTCTATTTTATATGCATTGTATGCTCCTAGATTTGATGGACTGTATGCAAATCTATCTTCATACTTATTCAATAGTGTCATTAGCTGCTGCTTCTGAGAATTGTTTAATTCCTCGCCAATTTGTATACTATCCTTATTCTCTTCTGCAAAATATATCGTTTCACATCGGATGCCTTTTTTATTTGATTCTTCCAGTGGCATTGGTTTTCTTGGTTCCTTCCTTATATTATTTACCAATGTCGTGGTAAATCTTCCACGTAAACATATTACATTCTCCTGAAAATCAATGTTGGCACCATTCTGTACCAAAAAGTCATAACCGATGATGATTTGGTCAGAATTGATGTCAATTATATTAAATTTGTGACTATATACTACATTATCTACAATTATATTTAATTGTACTGAACCCTCAGTACAAACAAATTTGCCACCGATTATCTTCAACGACATCCTATCATCGTCATTAAATTTAATATTCAAACTTTTGACAATAGATAAACTAATGCAAGATACGCTTGCTCCACTATCTATCAGAGCTAGATAATTGTCATTAGATATTTCTACATTTATATATGACCTATTATGTATTGGTGTATTATTGCCTGTAATAGTATCGGAGCGTAGTGTGTTTAACGCCGCGCCGCTCCGGTCCCGCGTCGTCCATCTGCGTTTGGGTGATTCTCTTCATTCCGGTACGTTGATCTTGAATGTGCATTTCCTTGGTAGCTGCCACGATAGTTTTGCTGTGTTCTTTGTCTGAAATTATAGGCTGGATAATTTCGGTTCACTGGTGTGTTCACTGCCTGGTCGTTGGTCATCGTTGCACATACTGGTACCGGTGTATGTACTGGTATCGGTGTTGAAAATGCAGATTGGGGTGCCGAAGACACGTTTGGGGAAGAAATGTACATAGGTGATGGTGGATTTCCACCTTGTTGGCTTTGAATCATTGTATACTGATTTTCTTTTATAGGGATCACAATTGAGGGTTTTTGCTCTTGCGAATGATACTCATTGTACCGCTGGATAGCCGCTTTGAGCTCTGCCTTCGTGTTGATCGCTGAAGTTGTAAAGAATAATTTGACGTTGTCATGTAAATTTTTAATGAAATGAGTTATAAAGTCTGTTTCTACAATGTTCCCGGCCTTAGATGCCAATGCTTCCAGAGCATAATAGAATATTATTGGTGATTCATGAGTCTCCTGCCGACGATAATAAAAACTTTGTACATAATTTTGGCTCGACGGGAATTCGTTTTTTAATTTCGTCAAAACATCTTCGAATGATGTGAAAGTTGCGTGATTCGCCTTATAAAATTGTAACGCTGGTCCTGATAAATACGCTGCGATCGCTGCTTGCGACTGTTCAGGTTCATATTTTTTGATTTGCGCCAATATTTTGAATTGGAAAATAAAATCATCCACGTCTGATAAGCCATTAAAAGTACTCGTCTCCATTTTAATGTGGAGTCCGAAACGATGCACAAACAAATTATAATCGCATAGTATGAAAAATGATAATGGGTGATTCAATAATTCGACAACTTCACCCGTCTGTCGAACTCGCTCCGTTGCGGCAGTGCCGTCACGACATACAATACCACACAGAAATGTGCACTTATTCTTCGTTGCGCTTCGTACGCATATAGACAGTGCGTTCCGCTCCTGTACGGCTTCTATGCAAACCGTATGCTTCCAGTACGTAATTGTAACATATGCCCAAGAATCTGTGGACAAAATTAATTGGGAGCGGGGAAACTTTCAATACTCGCGTGACTCTAGTTAAAAATTTCGCAGACTCCACCAAGTGTGACGCCTGCTGGGGGATAGCTTCAGATGATGAATAATAAGAGCAGAGGTACTTCGTTAAAACTGTTTATTGCCCAGAGGCCAGACGATAACTCACTATACATTTTATTTTTATGACTCATGTCATACGTCTTATTCTAAATCTAAAACTACTTTATTCTTAAGTTGACGGCCAAGCATCTTCCGTGAAGCACAACCTTCACAGTACTCGTAAAGTCAAAGGGAAAAGTATCAAGTCATGTATTTATGTATGAAATGAAATGAAATGAAATAATTTATTCAGTAAGTAGGCCACAAGGGCACTTTTACAAGTCAGATTGTGAGTCTACCGGCATTTCGCAAGAGGAGACCGCTGTTAGAAGAAAGCCGAAAGAAACTCAACAGTAAGTAATTTTTTCGCGAATTATACTTAAAAACTAATACAATTATATTATAACTAGGTAATTAAAACATATATGTTAGAGGAGATGTACAAGTCTCCAAATCAATGTTTAGACTAAAAATTATATAAAATAAAGTGATTTTTTCAGAGATGTAGAAGGTCTCTAGGCGTCACGGCACGCAATATAGATTGGTATAATTAATTAATGAAATAATTCAGTCAAAATCAATAACTGATGCAACAAAATAATTAAGTACTTAATTTAAATTTCTTAGAGATGTACATGGTCTCTAGGCGTCACAACATGCAAAACAAAATAAATTAATTTAAATCCTTAGAAAAGTTAAGGACTGAATAAGAAACTAACTATACAAAAGAAAAAATAAATAAATAAACTAAATTTCTTAGAGATGTATATGGTCTCTAGGCGTCACAATTTACAAAATAAAAAAATATAAATAATAAATATATGATAATAGTTAAATTTCATTCCTCAGAGATGTATAAGGTCTCTGAGCGTCATTGTACAGTACACTAAGTTTATTAGAGATGTATACAGTCTCTAAGTCTCTAAGTAAAAAATAACTTCAGTCGAGTACAGGATGAAGTCTCTCACGTCAGTTCATTGAACACTGGAAAGCAGTTACTACACAACTAATTTGGCCCTTGCTAGTATGAACAGACCGGACCCCACAAACGGCACCCGTTCACGAGCATGACGCATATCTCAGCCATCGCCTTCCTCAACCATATTATAGGGAAGTATGTTCCACGATAGCGCTCAAACTACTCGACAGATTTTGATTACTGAGTATATTTTAACAGACTTCAAAGAAGGATGTAGCGATGCAGCGCCATTTTTTTAACTTACATATGCATTTATATATTTTTTACTGCATCATATTATGTAAAAACTGAAAAATTTGAAATAAAATAAAAGGTTAAAAAACTTAAAACCCGACTACGGAGAAACGAACTAAAAAGTTAAAAACAAGGTAGATAAATCGGGTATCATCGCCTTATTCCACAAGATAACACATTTGACATGTAAAATGTTTTGTATATTTTTTCCACTGAAATCTTCTGTTAGTTAACAACAATAACATTATAATTTAATTCAAATGCCGTAGTCGTGCGTTGTCGACAATTTAAAAAACTGCAACTATACAACGAAATTTCCGTATTTTTAGTTAGATCGCCATCATCATCAAAATCTTCTTAATATCAATATGATAACGAGGTGTAGCCGTGTAGGTAATAATGCTGTGCGTCCGTTTTAATCTCGACAACTAGACATTATTGTTAGGTTTTTTGCTACACAAAATACCATGTTCTTAAAAAACTAAGAAAACTAAATAAAATAAATTGCTGCTACGGCTACTATATTATATAAGCGGTTTAATTCGTATATGATATGATATATGCATGTTTGCTCTTTTACTGTTTGGAGATATGTAAAAGGAAGATTGTATCGTGGGTAGTTAATGCCACAACGCACGACTAGGGCATTTGAATTAAATTATAATGTTATTGTTGTTAACTAACAGAAGATTTCAGTAGAAAAAATATACAAAACATTTTACATGTCAAATGTGTTATCTTGTGGAATAAGGCGATGATACCCGATTTTTCTACCTTGTTTTTAACTTTTTAGTTCGTTTCTCCGTAGTCGGGTTTTAAGTTTTTTAACCTTTTATTTTATTCTTTGAATTTTGATCTTTGTATCAATGGTTTAATATAAGAATTGTGGCGTACTCATACAAAAAAAATGAAACATTACACGTTTCATTTTTTACCTATCTCTTTAACATGTTATACAGGGTGATCTGTAGCATTGAACAGCAGCGACCCGCCCCGGCTTCGCACAGGTGCAATGCAGCCATGTATCATACATACAAACATTCCTATTGAATCACTTTATCTATAAAAAAACCGCATTGAAATCCGTTGTGTAGTTTTAAAGATCTAAGCATACATAGGGACAGACGGACAGACAGACGGCAGGAAGCGACTTTGTTTTATACTATATGTAGTGATGATGTAATGCCTGATTTTTAATGTAGGTACACACCACAATTTTTATATTAAACCATAGTACATTGTCGAATAAAGGCTCGGTTTATTTCCAGGTCACCAAAAACTAAACAGTATATTGTCAGAAGCATTTATTTTAAGAATATGCACAGTTGGGTAAAAAAGCCAATAGTGAAGACGAGGGACACGTCAATCAGCCACCTTTCCCATTGGCCTTCTCCTTTCAAAAGGGAGTAACTTGTTGGAGAATATTTGTCGGATACGACCTTCTGTGAACGGAGGACAGTAGCGCGACGTTTATATTAACAATTCCTTTCCAGAAGCATACTTTTGAGTTAGTGATGTAAGTGGAATTTCTGAATATTTGCACTTCAACTTGACATTTAATAAAATTTCATTTCTTCTTTCTTTTTTTTTCATATCTATATAAATAAATACAATAATAGTACATTATTGCAGACGACAGAAAAGAAGGGCTTGCCGGGTGAGTATAGACGGCCGACCGTAGAGAGGCCGGATAGTGATACAAAGCCGGCAAGCCCTTTTCACGGCTAGGCATATTGTATATACATAGTTCTTTTCTTAATCATAAGCAATGAAATAAATAAATACACCATTAAAAAATATATATAATACAGCTGTTTAGTTTGGTCATAAAAAATAATTACTTCCCGGCTTAGGCCTTAAATTTCATATGAAATTCCTTTACAGTTCTCTCGAGTTGTTCCGCCCGAAACGTGATACTTCGAAGCCTGTTATAACGCACGTTGTGACGACATTCCATTGCATGTTTGAGAAAAAACTATAATATGGTGATGAATATGTGTGCAGATAAAGTAGTGTATGTAACTGTACATTATTAGGCCTTAAAACAATCGTGTGATCCTATTATGAACCTAGCCAAGGGCGAGCATTATCGCTCTTGGATCGTTTCAAAACACTTGTGTTTTAAGACCTCTCATTATGTAACTGCATGCATAAACTATTATTATTTACCTTATAGCGGTAAATAACCACTCACAAGCATGTGTTCCTATTGATCAAATCAACGTTCTAATTTTTTACCAGCATTTGTGACTCACACTCGCCTTTTTTAAAGCTTTTATTTAACTTGCATGGTATGTTTAAAGTATGTTTGTTCGGGTGAAATCTTGCAACTCAATTTTGAAGCAGATATCGTCAACCGATTGAGCTGAAATTTTGCATACTTACTTAAATTTGATGACAATACAATAATATGGTACCATGGGGCTGATCTGATGATGGAGCCGGAAGGTGGCCATAGGAACTCTATAATAGAAAAAGCAATCTTACCGAGCTTGGGCTCTTTAGAATCGTCTCAGTGAGCATTTGATGGATATCCAAAGAAAAGTACAGTAGGCTATAAAAGCTTGCCACTAAAATTTCATTTTTGACAGAAACTTATTTCTAAACGTGACGGATGCTTTGTCTCTTATTCATCGCGTGATAAAAACCAGCCCGCATAAATCATTTTTCTCATTGCATGTTTGAGAAAAGTACTTAAGTACATGCCTAGCCGTGATGCCGGCTTCGTATCACTGTCCAGCTTCTAAATAGTCGGCTGTCTATACCTACTCACCCGGCAAACACTCCTTTCCCGGCGGCTACGGTCTATACATTCATAAATATTATCCATACTAATATTATAAATGCGAAAGTGTGTTTGTCTGTCTGTTACCTCTTCACGCTTAAACCGCTTAATCGATTTTGATGAAAGGTTATTGGGCGTTTTTGACCCGCTTTCCGAACTTTCGCGAACAGAGACCAAACTAGTTTTAAAATAGATAATTTAATGTCACTTTTCTAAATATTTAATTTTTTTTATATATCAACCGGCAGAAAAAAGTTATTCAACAGTATGTGTACGATGTAGTGATACTATTAATTAATGTTTTTACTTTCAGCATTGTGCAAAGGTGTGGTTCATGCACAATTCTCTGTAAAAACTTAAAAAGACAAAAGTCTTCACATAGACACTGACAGAATCCACCAAAAACGCGCGAAGAGTAAAAGCCAGATAGTATAAATAAAGTATTTTTGAAATAATTCCAATAGTTCTGACTTAATTCATTGTAAAAATGCTATAAAAATAAGATTTTTTTTTATTTTTCTCAATTCTCCCATGGTTTACAAGAATGCGACTCATACCACAAAGTAGCAGATACATTTACCTACATATCTCGCTCTATTTCGTTTGTGAACGTCGTGGGTCATATGTCCGAACAAAATGCCCAATGATCTTTGGCATAGAGATAGTTTAAGATACGAGGAAGGACATAGGATAGTTTTCATCCTGGAAATTATACCTAAAAAGATTGAAAAGTGAGTGACATTTCTGTTGGGGTGCGGTGACCCTGTAGGAAATGTAATTATTAGACCAAAAGCACAATTGCTCTTACATTTGCTAAGGCGCTTTTAATAATCCCTTTTATCAAGTTCCACGCGTACGTAGTCGCGGGCAAAAGCTAGTATACTATACATTCATACTCATCCTCATACTCGCTTAACCCTTTCCGTTTTGTAGTTACGCTCTCGACAGTAACAAAGGGCTGGACGCGACATTTCTCAACGTGCTTTTATTAAACGGCTGATGTAGTTTGTCACTGGTACAATAAAGGCCGCGGTCGGTGCAGGTACGGAGCAGGGGGGTATGTAGCTGGGTGATTATTTTAACATTTCAACTAAGTATATAAATATATGAAACATGTAATGTCTAATTTTTTTAAAGGTGTTAAGCCTTTCAAATAAACAATGCTAAGATCGACACACAAAGCATAAGGAAAAAATCGAAAGGTTAGGGAGGTACCGGATTCGATTTCCGGTCTCCTCCACCAGTTAACTCATCCCAATTTTTCTTTGAGCATTGGTCTTTGTATCAATAGTTTAATTTCTAACAAGCTAGGTCCGGTCCAGGGATAGTCGCTCTACAAATAATACAGAATCTTATTAAAAAAAATCTTGACTTCATCACTGTGGATAGTTTGGCTTTATTATGCAAAAAAGCTTGACATTTGCGGAATAATCCAGTTTCCTCTCTGCCTACATCAGTGACATTCACCGATTTCAACGTCAATTACCAAAAATTAGTCAGTACCATAAAATTAAATAATACCACTAAAAATCCGAAATATGGCGTTGGGTTGAAAAACACCCTGTGCTATATAAATACAAAGATGATATTTACATACTTATATAGATAAATATATACTTAAATACATAGAACGACCATAATCCAAGCACAAACATTCGAAATCATCACACAAATATTTGCCTTGGCCGGGATTCGAACCCGGGATTGCCGGCTCAGTAAGCAGGTGCTCTAAAACTGCGCCAAACGCCAAAACACCACCGTAACATCACGTTCGTAACGTCGAGGTAATAATTTAGGCACTTTTTAATCGCGATTACGTTCCGTTTCGTTATAATGCTTTCTTTCTATTGAAAACGAATGTTTTCCCAGCTACTTACCCACATCTCGAGTCAGGAAGAGATAAAGCGGTTTTCAGCTGCCCCGCATTTCCACGCTAAGCAGTATTAAAAGATATTTTATTCTTACAATACACTTTTATATTTATGCTAAACGACTGTCTCGAATTCCCGGTCTTAGCGTTTAGGCAAATATTGTTGTAGGATATGAAATTGAAGATTAAATAAATATAAGGGACAATCTTACATAAATCGACCTAGCCTCAAAATAAGCAATGCTTGTACTATGGGTACTGGTCGATGATATACACCGCCCAGGCGAAAAGTATGGAAACAAGCTTATATTACTATACAAACCTATGATTTCTTTACGGAATAAATTACAAAATCACAATATAAATGATAAACATTTTAAAAGCCAATAACGCAAATTCTGCTTATGAAAATTGCCAGTGCATTTGTATTTAGAAAGGCAATAAAAAAACGACCACATGCACTTTGTCCCGGAGTTAGATATATATATATTTTTACAATATGCAGATGTTTTAATAGTGGATGTTCTATTTTTTTATCTTTCGGGGGTGGCCTAACGGTTACTAAAATTTACACAAGGAATAATTATTGGAAACTTTAAATATTCAAGGAATAAACTTTGTTTCCATACTTTTGGCTTGGGGTGTACGTAATAAAAAAACACATCCATAGATAACAGCCATGACCCATAAACCAGGAACCCAGCCCGTCCAGCACAACTTGGCTTCGCGAGTTTTGTCGCGTAGATTAGAGTTCATCACACAAATATTTTCCCTTGCCAGAATTTGAACCTGGGACCACCGGCTCAGTAGGCGACTGCACTTCAAACTGCGCCAACCGCGTCGTCAAACATTGTTGTGGAATTAAATACTAGTGTCTCTGTGAGCTTTAGACCTAGTTTCGAAATAACTGAGTATTTTTTTACGTTTTCAAACCTCATCTCTTCGCCATTTTGAAAAAAAAAATCTACACGTTGATTTTTAATCGGTGATCAGATACAGTACCTATTTTTCTAACTCGGTAATTGATGGCGGCACGTTGAAGTCAGTAATTACATGAAAACAAACTTTTATTTTTCTATGATAATTTTTATTTTGAAACAAATTTTGTCTTAAATTCCTTGTCACCCTACTATTCTGTATCTGTGAGCTTACAATCCTTTTTAATAATTTGATGGCGATGACAATTATTTATGAGTAATAATTTTCATTGGCATTGTCATTACATAAACAAAGTCGTTGAAAATTTTGTATAATTTCCCGCCAAAGCGACGCCACTTGACGTAGGTATCGTACTTCAATAATTAATGCAGGATGACCATGTATCTATTGGTTATTAGTTTTAATTATGTTTTAACTTTTAATTAATTAAATAGTGAGGTAATTGTGTGCTAAATTTTAGCTGGATATTAATATTTTTGTACTCCTGATTACCAATTAAGAATCATCGTGTATAATACTTACAACCTACCACTAGCTCTTTCTTGTTTGCTAAGTGACTCCGAGCTTCTTTAACAGGCTTACAGTTAGAGAGTACAAAGAGTTACAGATCATATTCTGTTTCATCATCATCATAACAGTTGATAGACGTGCACTGCTGGACAAAGGCCTCCCCCAAAGTTCTCCACAACGATTGATATTTCGCCGCCCTCATCTAATTTTTGCCCGTGATCCTAATCAGGTTGTCGGTCCACCTTGTTGAGGGCTTCCACGCTGCGTCTTCCGGTCCGCGGTTGCCACTCAAGAACCGTTCTGCCCCAACGGCCATCGTTTCTACGACAACGTGCCCCGCGCACTGCCACTTAAGTTTGGTGACTGTCTGAGCTATATCTACAACCTTGGTTCTCTTGCGTATCTCATCATTTCGGTTTCTATCCCGCAAGGAAACACCGAGCATAGCTCGCTCCATTGCCCTTTGAGTAACTTTGAGCCTTTTTATGCGGCCTATTGTGAGCGACCACGTTTCAGTGCCGTATGTCATCACTGGCAACACACATTGGTTAAAAACCGTCTTAAGACACTGCGGTATTTGGGACGAGAAGACATTCCGCAGCTTACCGAACACTGCCCATCCAAGTTGGATTTGATGAGTGACCTCTACTTCAAAATTGGACCTACCCTGTAACAAGTAATTTAGATAAATAGTTATTCAATAGACAACCTTTCTTCAGCCTTGTCGTGGCTTTTATTCTGGGTCACCAGATCCAATTTCTCCAGCATAGCGCTCAAAATTAAAACCAAACTACTTTCGCATGGAGATTAGGACCTAGCCTTAAAACAAGACAACCCATCAATTGCAAATTTCCCGGTTGACACCGAATATCCGTACCCGTTGGATATTCAATTCCAAGGAACGTCCACAACACCTCTCCGCTGCACTCCAAAAGGTAAAATACATAAGAGTTTTACTAGCGCATACGCCCTTTAAACACCAACAATAATATATCTATCCGTTACTCTGTTTGATGCTCTATTCGAAAACGCATTAAGTTCATGTACAAGCGGTTGTATCCTGGTCTTTTTGGATCGGTGTAGATATGATGGTCTGAACGTAAAAGGACTTAACAGTTTTAGTGCTAGTGAGGACCAATTTGCATTTTGTTACACGTGCTTTTGTGAAGCGTATTTACGGGGATGGGTCTAGATATCGATCTAGGACTTAGTTTTGTCCTGGTTAACGACTTTGTTAAGTAATGGACCTTTATTCAAAGAGGAGTGAGAAAATTGTTTCGAGTTGATTGCTTCTTTGACGATGTTTTGTGCTGCTTTAATTTTGCTGAAAGATTAACTGCTCTGAACTTGATTATCAATCCTAAAAATAACCTTAAATAATTAACCTTATTCACGAAAAAGTTATAAAATCTTGAAAATATATTAAAGGATGTTATGTTTTATTGGTTGGCCTTACCAACTTAAAACTTTTAATGATTCAAAATACCCGTTACACTACTAAGTTACTGTACCAAAGCTCTGAAAGCCGAATAAAAAAAATTGTAAAGGGGAGGTTCTTAGTTCATCGGGATTTTTTGATTAATTTCGGTCTATTTTTAATATTCTTATACAATAACTCAAAATCGATTTAACCCACATATTAGTTACTATATAATAGATGGATGTATCGGGTGACAAGAATGAACAGAATAAGAAATGAGTATGTAAGAGGAATTCGAAAGTAGCACCAATTAGGGAGAAGCTGCAAGCTAACCGACTATCATGGTATGGGCACGCTATGCGAAGAGAGGAAAGTCACGTAGCCAGAAAAGCATTAAGTATGAATGTGGACGAATATAGTAGAATGTGGACGGATACAGAAGAAAAGGAAGACCTAAGAAAAGATGGATGGATTGAAGTTAACGACAAGATTAAGAGTAATATGGAAGAATGGAGAAAGAAAACTTTTTGCGCCGACCACAAATAATTGGGATAACAGCAAAGGAATGATGATTATTAGTTACTACATAATTATATTAAATTTATAACAACAGTTACACTAATACAGTAAAATCCTCGTGTCTAAAAACAAATATGCATCCGAGCCGTTAGCAAAAGCTAGCACCCTAAAATCAAAGTGCAAATTCTGATAATTAACATGAAATTTATTCAACGGACGCAAACGAGGCCATGTGAAATGAGCACTCGCGGTACAGCCATAATACGTGCGCCACCGATGTCCGGAGTGTTTAGATGGCCGATATGATCGCCGCGGCGATTGCCCGTTTATGATACCCGGATTAGACACTTCAACTTTGACTACGTTGAAAAAAACTGTCAAACACGGTACATCAGAGACGGCTTGACACGTTTCGATCTAGTATTGAGTTCTTATTCAGGGACCTCTATGTGATCATTATGCATCGTTGCGTTGAGCAGCCTCTTCTCCGTATCCAATGATGACGCCTATACCCGTTCGGACAACTTTTGTAATGAGAGGACAATGGAAATTATGACCAACAGATGGCGCTAAACTGGCGTGGCACCGCGCGCCTATACGAAAACAAATGACGATCCTGCATCACGTTAAATTGTTTTTTCCTGAAATCATGACCCCTCTTCATAGAAAAGTGATTTTGAATACAAATTTAGAATATTATGATAGCATAGATATAATGAAAGAGAATATCTTCTACATAGAGAGTGTCTAGGAAAGTATCTTCATAAGACGGTTCATTATAAGTGCAGCATTCAATCCTCCGTGCGTATCCAGCCTCCATTATTAGCAGTGATTAAAACGGAGCGTGCTATCGACTAACGAGCTGCCCTCGATTATCATTATCAAGCACGTACATTTATACGTTACATCTGCTATAATTACAACAAACATAATTCCTAGCCTAATTCTCATTCACAATTGCCATCATTTGGATTAACCCTTAAATTGACAGATTTTTTTTTAAGTCGATGGTTGGATAAAGCAAACTATTCTGGTTTGATAAAAAATGAAACAGCATGGTCAAAGAGTATGTGCATAGTAATGCGCATTGTCAAGTCAAGACAAAGACTTAAGAGAAAAAAAAAACACTTTAAAATCATCAAAGGCTATTTTTACTGGACTACGAGTACATATAACTATAATGATTAATAAAAGAGAGTTACAACAATATAATACAAAACACACCAACAAGAAAATATTACATGAGAAATCTTAAATTAAACAATGCAAGGTAATAGGCGGTCTTATCGCTAAAGAGTATCTTCTACACAGAGAGTGTTTAGGAAAGTATCTTCTTCATAAGACTAGAGGATGTATGTATCCCAATTTGTATTGGAAATGCTCTCGAGAACGTTCTTTCCCCATACAAATCAAGAAAGGTTCTCAAGAACGGCTCATCTCTACATAAGACGGTTCATTATAAGTGCAGCATGCAATCCTCCATCCGTATCCAGCCTCCATTATTAGCAGTGATTAAAACGGAGCGTGCTATCGACTAACGAGCGGCCCTCGATTATCAAGCACGTACATTAATACGTAATAGCTGCTGTAATTACAACAAACATACGTCCGTGCCCGTTTCTATCATTATTCCTAGCCTAATTCTCATTTACAATTGCCTTTCATTTAGATTAACCCTCGAGGCTCCTTATCCATTCAAAAATGCTGATTGTCTTAGATATTTCTCTATGATATATGTTTCTAAAACGAAAACTTTCTTAACTAGAACAGGGCCATTGCGATTTGTTTCTATACATAATATATTTGAAACGTACAGTTTGAATTTTTCATTGATGTTGTTTCAAAAAGCTTCTCGAAATTGACAAAATTCACGCAGAAAACTGCTTTTTTTACTTTTTTTGCATGCAATGAAAGCATGAAATAGCTATGTTTCTTTCTAAAACTCAGGGTAAAGTATTACTTATTTCAAAAAGTTGGCTGAAATTATCAATATCTTTGTCATAATATATAGTAATTGAAAGGAAAAAGGCCTCTTAAATTTAAAGAAAAACGAACGGTCGATGGTTCAAACCTTATTGTATAGTTAAAGCAAACTTAATGCTGATTTGAAAAAAAACAAAATTGGGCAAGTGCGAGTCCGACTCGCGCATGAAGGGTTCCGTACCATAATCTATAACAAGTTAGTTGTATGGGAGCCCCCCTTAATTACCCAAAGGGTAAAAACGGGACCCTATTACTGAGACTTCGCTGTCTGTCCGTCCGTCCGTCTGTCACCAGGCTGTATCTCAAGAACGGTGATAGCTAGACAGTTGAAATTTTCACAGATGATGTATTTTTATTGCCGCTATAACAACAAATACTAAAAATAAAATAAAATAAATCTTTACGGGGGGCTCCCATACAACAAACGGGATTGTTTGCGTTAACTTTGCACCTCATTTGTATCGGTAGCTATACATACCAGGCGCAAACTTAACTTAACCACTTAAGAATGGAAAGTGTTTGTACGGAACCCTCGGTGCGCGAGTCCGACTCACACTTGACCGGTTTTTATTTTTTAAGCAAACCACGGTCAATAATTTTACGAAAAAGACTTAGATCGCATATTTTTATGGCCCTCACTTCCGGTTGCCACAAATACCTGCGATTGGGGACATTCACGAAATTCACCGCCCTTGGTAAGTAATACTATTACTGTTTTGTATACACGAATCCTCTTGTTACAAAAACAAATCTTCCACCTGAGACTTTTTGTTTATCGCCCTACTACGATCTAGTTAGCAACCTAAAGGATCATATATCAAAGAACATATCACCCTCCAAAAAACTAACATCACATCCTTATCGGGGTAAATGTGCGCGGATCCCGGCCTCTTTGTTTATAGGACGATTTTAATTATACTAGTTCCTTTTTAGGGTTCCGTACCCAAAGGGTAAAAACGGGACCCTATTACTGAGACTTCGCTGTCCGTCCGTCCGTCCGTCCGTCCGTCTGTCACCAGGCTGTATCTCAACAACGGTGATAGCTAGACAGTTGAAATTTTCACAGATGATGTATTTCTATTGCCGCTATAACAACAAATACTAAAAATAAAATAAAATAAATATTTAAGGGGGGCTCCCATACAACAAACTTGTTATAGATTATATATATATATATGTATAGGTACGGAACCCTTCATGCGCGAGTCGGGCTCGCACTTGCCCAATTTTTTATTATGCCACTTATTAAGCACTACCTATCGCCTAAACGATGACCAAAATCCTGCAAATGTATGACATTATTACTCATAATTTGAGAGAGCGAAGAAAACTCAGTTTCATTTATATCATGATACGCAAACTAAAGGTTCATATATCAAACAAATATCGCGCTCCAAAAAACTAACATCACATCCTTATCGGGGTAAATGTGCGCGGGTCCCGGCCTCTTTGTTTCGCACATGCAGGTAAATGAATGCAAATTGTTGGGAGCACTCTGGAGGCCCACTTTGGGCGTAAACTTGTTGATGTGAAGTTTCGTTTTAGCTGGTAGGTAACAAAGGCACGTTATTTGTGTTATACTTCTTGGCTCGACCACAATATAGGAAGATCTCCTTAATGGTTGGATAAATTGGCACAATTAAAGTAAAGAATTTGTGCTTTTTAGTAAGTATTTTAAGTTTGTATATTTATTTATAGCGCTCGAGCACAATAAAATAATAGAAATAAATATACAAACTAAAAATTGTTACTAAAAACAAATGTAGTTCTTTCATTCTAATTCTTGGAATAAAAGTTTGGTAAAACCTAGCCTTAGTAATTAAAAAACCCATTTAAGTTTTTATCCCACGTGTTTGCACTGCTTAAACATAATATATTTCCACCTGCAAAATTTCAGCGTTGTGAAAAACTTTAACACTCACATTAACGAACACCAAGTCATAATACATACTTCAAGCAACATTCTAAATACAAACACAACCAGGACGTGAAAAGTTTGAGAAACTTCCCACTTATCCCGGAGTGTTAACTTGAAGAATGCCAAAGTTTGAGCGCCGTTTCAAGGTTCCTGGCCTTTTTGTGGGAATTGTTTACGTGTTTGCTGGCAAGTAATGTTTGGTGTACCTTTATGTCGCCTTGTTATAAATCTTGGATATACTTGTAACAATATTGGGTACAAGAAAGTCCCCTCAACTTCGTCCAAGTTTTTTACCGTAGTCGTGGTAAAAAGTAATGGATACCTGTACCAAAATTTAAAAAATCCGTCTAGACTATTAACGTCAATTAAACGACCGAAAACCGTGGGTATTACTTATGGCTAATGCGCATAAGCATTTTAAACACATATGACGCAGAGGGCGCTTCTGCAGCGAAGGGTTATCTAATCAAAGATTTTGTTGTGATTGACGCAACGATGTGATAGCTGAGTTGGGAGAGCACTACGCCGGAAACGTAGGGTCGCAGGTTCGAGTCCTGCTTACATTGCAGTGGATCACATTAATTTTTTCTTTCATAATTTACCTTTGTGTCAATAAAAAGGGCTTTTAAATGGCTCCCATACAACAAATGTGATCAGTTGCGTTAACTTTGCACCTCATTTGTATCCGGCACCATACAGGCGACATATCAGGTGCAAACTTAACTTAACCCGGCCAGTTAATATGGGATAAGTATTAGTACGGAACCCTTGGTGCGCGAGTCAGACACATACTTGGCCAGTTTTTCTTTCATAATTTACCTTTGTGTCAATATTTATAAAAAAAAAACCCGACGAACTGAGAGCGTCCGTTTTTGACGTCGGTTTAAAATCAGTACTTGAATTATACTTGTGTTGGCAATCGGCCAAGTAGAAGTGAGTATGTGGTTCCATTAGTCACGTCTGTGCCGTGTGCCGAACGAGTTTATGGGTCAAGATAACCACCATGTGGGCCCACTATTCAAAACTGTAGAGGTATTGCACAACATCACATGCTTAGAATAAGTACGCCTAGAACGAGAGTACATACAACAGATTTGCGAAAGAGGTCCCGGGTTCGAATTTCACCCTGGGCCAATATTTGTGTGATAAACTCAAATATTTATGCTTGGTCATGGTTGTTGTATGTGTTTAAGTATATTTATCTATATAAGTATGTATATCGACGTCTAGTACCCATAACACAAGCCTTCTTAAGCTTAACTTGGGACTAGATCTATTTGTGTAAGGTTGTCTGATATTTATTTCTGCAGTCGCTTTTTGTTTTATGTGTGCGTGTCTACGAACCAGTCATAGAGACATTTTGCGTGTGACATGGACGTTGTGACATAAATGCGCACACGAACGAATCTTAGGCCGTATTCTAGTAGGCTTTTAGGTGTATTTTTTTTTAAATTACATTTTAGTATTAAAAAAAAAAATATGGGACAATCATACACAAATCGACCTAGTTCCAAACTAAGCAAAGCTTGTACTATGGGGTTCTAGACGACGATATACATAATAATATATAAATACAGATATTGATAACGTCCATGACCCAAGAACAAATACCTATTCGAGTTCATCACACAAATATTTGGCCCGGCCGGGATTCGAACTTGGGACCGCCGGCTCAGTAGGCAGGTGTCTGCAAACTGTGCCAACCGCGTCGTCATGTATTTAGTTAAACTTACACTATTTTCACACATTATTATAATAAAACGGAATTCAATCGCATACAATTCTCGTATATGATGTTGCCAAGGAACACTTCAATTTTAATTTACAGATGAAACGAAATTGATGTCGAGGATTTACATCTTGCCTTGGCCAGGAACTAAGATTTTCTCTCCTCGTAGCGGGCATTAAATACCACTTACAGCCTAGAGTGACGTAAAAAAACGGTGAATTGTGAGTCAGACTCCCGCACTAAGAGTTCCGTACAAACACATCCCATCTTAAAGGGCTGGGTTTGCGCCTGGTATGTATGGCGCCGGATACAAATGAGGTGCAAAGTTAACGCAACCGATCACGTTTGTTGTATGGGAGCCCCCCTTAAATATTCCTTTTATTCTGTTTTTAGTATTTGTTGTTACAGCGGCAACAGAAATACATCATCTGTGAAAATTCCAACTGTCTACAGCCTGGTGACAAACGGACAGATAGAAGAAACGGACGGACAGTGTTGTCTTAGTAATAGGGTCCTATGTTTACCCTTTGGGTACGGAATCCTAAAAATTACATCAATAGTTCAGCTGTTTACTAGCCTATTTTGATGAATAATGATCAAAACTTTCCAAAAGCTGCAACAGAGCCGCTGAAAGCTCCCGCTCTATGGGCTTCTAAGCACTTAAACTCTTATAAGTGCGGAGTAATTTTCCCATATCCCCGTACCGCCAAAGAATCACGTACGAAAAAACCCATGCACGTGATTTACTGTCGGCCCGAGTTTCTGACGGAGGTCACGTTGAGGTGATCTTACAAGGATGATCTGTCCCTTACTATGAGTTTACAGTGACCGTACTAGGGAATGCAAAAACCGACCAAATTTTCATAACCGATTATTGTATCGGTTATAACAAAAAATAACCGATTAATCGGTTATAACCGATTATTACAAAATTTTAAGAAAAATCGAAGAAATATGGTCTAAACGTGGAAAGCTATGCTGCGTACGACTTATAAATGAAACACAATCGATGTTTGGTACTTATTATTTCTTTAATCAAAAAAAATACGATCATTTTTAATTTCAATATTTTCAATCAACAATCAAGTTCAATCAACTTCGGGATAAAGTCACCCCTCCTTTATCCATTACTCTACCTGCGCATTAGTAAGAAAGAGATGGGAGATGTTTATCTCCAAAGAAGAGAAAAATTAACCGTGGTATATATTAGCTATAATACCACAAACGCAAAAAAGTAATAATTTGCATTTATGTATTATTATTTTCATGTTCCGAGGTTCCGACCATTCCGAGTTTCCTTGGAACTCGGTTCCGGGCTCGGCAGTTTCGGGAGTCGTAAATTTGTTTTAAGTACAATACCTAAGTAACTTAGCTTATACGATGTTTGGTTTCGCGGTATACTACGAAAATTATGAAAATGTAGTGATTTAAACAAATATTAAATAACCGATTATAACCGATTACGAAATCAAAATAATCGGTTATTGATATGACTGAAATAACCGATTATAACCGGTTTTTTCGGTTTCGGTTAAAACCGATTTGCATTCCCTAGACCGTACTCACTAGCGACTGCGTAAAAGATTTGTATGGAGAATTGTAGTTCTACAAAGTAACCGCTAGGGGCACTGTACTATTCTCCATACAAATCGTTTTTGTCTCTAGCGAGTACAGTCACTTTAACTCGTGGTAAGGGTACTGATACTGACTCGACCGACCGTCGAGACAGTTTGGTATTTTAGTGGATTTATCTTCTTTTCAACCGACTTCAAGGAAGAAGGTTTCGACTGTATGTGTTATTTTTTTGTATGTACACGTACAGTCGCCATCAGACATATCGTAGCATGTAAGGTATTCATAAATATCTGAACACGACTCTTATTGACTGCGCGTTACAGTACATGTTTACATATTTATGAACGCCTTATATGCTGCGATATATCTGATGGCGACTGTACTTATGTTACGCGATTATTCCGCTAATTGTGGACACATTCTTAAAAAAATCTGAATGTTATTAGTAACTTTCAGGAGTCATGAAATTGAAATCCTTTAAAACTTTCTGGCGCAACTGAGGAACCTTTCGTGATCGGCCACCTGACTGTTTGTCAGGCTTCCAAGCCTACCGTGAACCACATCCGTAGAAAAAAACCTCAGATCAGCCCTTCCTGTACAGAAAATCGCATTCTAGTAGAAGCACAAAGGCACTTACGCCCTTTAGTGTAAACTTGGCATGCACAGTGCGGAGGCCTAGCTCGGCTTACCAGGTTTAGTGGCGGAATGTGGCAAAAAACGATAATCCCGGCTTAGTGCGGCCACATACGAGCCTCGTGATATTTCTGAGGGCAGGCGCATTAAGGCGCTGGTGGGGTTGGGCGGCAGTGTTAGCGAGGAAAGAGCCTGGTATTAAGCTGCCTGTCCACTAGGACGCAGCTTTGTAAAATGGACCATGGAATTCCTCAGAGTTCAATGCTCTTCTTTTTGGCATCACAATGAAGCTGCCTGGTTGGTTCATATTTTCCGCTCCGCTTCAGTCACAGGCAGTCTTATTGTAACCAACCCGTGAACCATTTTCTATACAGGCCAAAAAAAGAAGGGTAAAGAGCTAGGTATCTTCGTTCAGTCCTGGAATAAAAAGTTTCGTCCTTGACGTCAAACAAGATTTGCTTAGCATCGTTTTGAATTAGCTAGTCATAATTTATTAACTTGCAAATTATTGTTTATTAAAAAAGTCCAAGAAATCAACGTATTTCGAATTTCAGATAATTTACAGTGTATCAGGTGACATCCGTTGAAAATACTACTTAACTTACTAGAAATAATGAACATTTTGAAATCCGTTTTGTTGTTTTAAGTTAGTGAACCAAATGTTGTTCAATTTGAAGAGTAAAACATATGATTTAATTTATTACTCCTGCCATAGGCTGCACGCAGTATATACTTAGTTTTTTTTATACCTTCAATACATACTCACTGATCACTACTTCAGTTAATCTCCTCCCCGCTGACAGTGGAGCCCCACTCAAGCTTAAAGCCGTTCATGCTTAGGTTAGATTTTCTGGAATAATATTAAATTTTCTAGTGGAAATATTTATTTGCCAAGGCGAGGCAGAGCTGTACAAACAGGTTTCAATCTGCACTAGTACCACTTTCTCTTTGCCTACAAGTGCATAAAATTATTAAATAAATAAAATTAAACTGATTTATTACTCATTTGCTTACTTATATAATGTTGGTGCCTCTTTTTAAACATGTGTTAAGGCTCTTTACTCGTTCTAAAATGATTCCTATGTCAAACATGTCTCTTAACATTTTATCAATGTCACTACTTAGATTAAAACAAGGCCATTGTGACTTATTGGTATAACTTAACTTATTTGAAACCTACAGTTTAAATATTTCATTGATATTTTTTGTTTCAAAAACTATTCGGAATTGACAAAATTCACTCAGAACACTGGGTTTTTTCATCTTATTTTCGACTACATGCAATAAAAGCATGAAATAGCTACTATCTACAACTCAGGGAAAAGTATTATTTATTCACTTCAAAAAGTTGGTTGAAATTATCATTATATTTAGTCATAATATGAAATAAGTTTCTGCCAAAAATGACATTTTAGTGGCAAGCTTTTATTGCCGACTGTACTTTTCTTTGGATATCCATCAAATGCTCACTGAGACGATTCTAAAGAGCTCAAGCTCGGTAGGATTGCTTTTTCTATTATAGAGTTCCTATGGCCACCTTCCGGCTCCATCATCAGATCAGCCCCATGGTACCATATTATTGTATTGTCATCAAAGTTAAGTAAGTATTGGAGTAGTAGGGCCTCGTGCAGGGTCCGTCCGGATTGTTACTACCGTCTTGCCTGCTAACCCACCGCCAAACAGCAATGTTCGCATTGTTGTGTTCCGGTGTGGGGGTAAGATAGCCGGTGAAATTACTAGCATAGAGGCATTCTATCTTCGTCCTCCGGGTAGGCAAGCACTTGTGACTCCTCTGGTGTTGCAGGTAATCGCTTTCCATCAGGCGATACGTTTGCTCGTTTGCCCCCTATGACATAAATAAAAAATAAAAAAAAGTATGCAAAATTTCAGCTCAATCGGTTAACGATATCTGCTTCAAAATTGAGTTGCAAGATTTCACCCGAACAAACATACTTAGATACATACATTGCAAGTTAAATAAAAGCTTTTAAAAATAATTAAGAAAAGAATAAGGCCTCTTAAGAGACACCGCTCTTCACTTTAATTGTTTCATTGTTTTATGTTTTGTGATCGTTCAAATAGAAATTGTTTGAAATTGGAAAGTTGTTAAACAAAGGGTTTCTTTCGAATCGTGATAGAATCAGAAATGAGGATATTCGCAGAAGAACCGAAGCAACCGATATAGCTCACAGGATTGCGCGCTTGAAGTTGCAATTGGCGGGCCATATAGCCCCGAAAACGGATAGCCGTTGGGACAGCAAAGTCCTAGAGTGGCGACCATGTATAGGAAAGCGCAGCGGGGGACGGCCCACAACTAGGTGGACAGATGACTTCGTTAGGGTCGCAAGGAGTCGATGGATGCGGTCTGTACAGGAACGCATCTTGTAGTTAGCGAGCTAGAGCGGCTGTGGCTGTTAGATGGCATCCTCTTAATTTATAGAAAACCACGTCAACGAATGCTTCTTTCATAGAATTTAAATTTCAGTCAAATTTATCCCCGGAAATCATTTTTCAGAAATCTTGAAAATGTCAACCTATAGATTGGGTTTGTGTTATAACATTCCAATATATTTTATGATTTCAGAAGTAAAATGTCCTGTCTATTCCTCTTCACCGCACTGGTTTCATGTCCAATTCATTCTCAATTCAAGTGGCTCACCTCTGGAACGGTCTTCCTCTCTCAATTAAACAGGCACCGAGTAAGCTAGCGTTTAAAAAGTCTGTGTGCAGCTTCTTTGCTGGCAGAAATGAAGTCTCGTAGTCTATCTGCTTAGTATGTTTCATCGCTGTATATATTTATGTATATATTTATTTATATTATATATGTTTATATTATATAAGATGTATGTATATATTTACATGTATAGCAAAATTATGTATAAGTATTATAATTATGTTTTGTTACTTATGTGTAAGTTAGTTGCACCACCTACAATTTTTCCGCTTTGCCCTAAGGTTGACTGGTAGAGAATGCCTCATGGCATTAAGTCCGCCTTTTGTACGATAAGTTTTCTTTTGTGTAATAAAGATTAAATAAATAAATAAATAAATAAAATGCTTTCGATGAAACAAACATTCTATTAAACCTCTGTCTATAAAACAAGGGTAAACCCTGATAGATAGAAGATAGATTTAGATTTAGATTTAGACGTATTCAATTCTAAGTATTCAATCTTGATCAAGATTTATTTAGTATAGCATGATATTAGCTAATTAATAATAATTAATCTTTAGTGAACGTAATAAGTTTTTATTGTAAAAATTACGTAAAGCTTATTAGTTGAGCGTTCAATTTTAAATTGGTTTATTTCTATACTGCTCAAAGGAAAATAAAGGCTACTTAAATTTTACATTACATTTTGTCATGTTCAAGTATCGCAATAGTTGATAAAAACTACGTAATTTCAAATCCCATAATATTATTAATCTTTCTTGCCTTTTTAGGGTCATTACGTGGCCGTTAATTTTTTTATAGCAGTAATATCTTGTAGGTGGTTCAAAATCAAACAACACAGTTTTTTATTCGAATATTTCCATTTATTTTCATTTTCCATTATTTTACTGAAAACATTTCGACAGTTAAGAAAGTTTTTAACTATTTACAAAACGTGAATAACTTGGACAAACTTAAACGAATATTTACAAAATTATTATCTAGCAAAACAACAGGATATTTAGTGTATCCTCAAAGAGTGACTAGCTAAAACAATTCTAACAGTCGATTTATACAGAGTGTGGCCAGCAATAGGACCAAAAAATGTAAACATAGATTCTACTCATTGATGCAGAGATCGAAGCTCAATGAAACATTTAAAACCTGGTGGAAGAGCATAAGGAAAAAACGGTCAAGGTCATCTGGGCGTTAGGATGGTGGAAAATTTAACACGCTGGACCGGTAATCCAGAGGCACCGGGTTCGATTCCCGGTCTTTTCCACCAGGTTACGCATTTAAATTTTTTTATATAAAAAATTGTATCAATGGTTTGATATAAAAATTGTGGTGTGATTAAAAAAATAATACGTTACTTGGTGTTTCGTAAGTTTATAGATTTTTACTCTTCAAACTGAACAAGATTTATTCAGCAACTTTAAGAGAAATACAATTTTCAGATGTTCAACAAATTAACTAGCTTTTTCAATGTACGCCTTCCAACATTGAAATCTTTTTAGCATAACCTGCATTAAATGAAGAACAAGTTATTTTAACAATTGCTAAATAAAATGTTGTTTAGTTTGAAAGGTAAAATTTATGTTTTAATTTATTGCTCCTCTTTTAGGTCACACCCGGTATACTTCAAAAACAGGTCGACAGATTTCATTACTCTTTTAATTATTGTGAGATTTTCTTTAAACATTTTTCAAGCGTTTCTGGAGGAGGAGGATTAGTTACAAAATAATTTCGAGTAATGTTAAATGGAAAATACACGTTACTGCAATGATTGCCATAAAATTGGTATTCACAATATGTTTGTCAAAAATTTCATCAGTCATACATAATTTGAATTTTATCATACATATTTATTTTTTCAAGATTGTTGTACTTAAAACAAATTTCACAAAAACGTAATTGTGTTTCAAAATAAAATATTAGTAACGTCATTCAGTCAGTGAGTTGAGCATTTGAAAATTATTTGATTAATGTTTTCTTCTTCACCACATTAAGAATACAGTGCCTAATGTTACAATGAAGCGAAAAATTTAAAAATTTAATCACTTAATTTTTTTCGCTTCATTGTAAACATTTGGTTTAGGTACGTTAGCAGAGACGTTACTGCTTTAATAAAATTAATACAGTGCCTAGTAAAATGCATACATATTTTACAGAGCGATGACTTTTATCCTAACATAAAATGCTGTTAGTGTAAACATGACATTGTGATAGCTTAACATATCAGTACGTCTAGCACAACTATGCTCCGCGACTCTTGTCGCGCGGCATAACGTCACCTGTCACTCTCTCACAGTACTGCACAGAAAGAGATACATATCTCGCGCGAGAAAGAGTCGCGTGATAGTTTGGCTAGTGGTGCAAGACGACGGTTTATTGCTCATTACGGATGAACACAAAATATGTATGAACTTGAATATGAGTTATGTTATAATGAAACCATATTCATCAGTTTACATAACCGTAACACATCTGACAGCGAGTAAGACTCACAAAAATATCTAACACATATTTGCGCAGCAATGTTCGGCACACTGTATAAAACGCCAATACCAATTTGGAACATAAACAAAGCATTGTATTTAAAAAAAGAATAAGCCCCTCCTGCTTACACGCCGTTTCGCAAATGAGACAGAAAAGGTGCAATTTGCTATCGCCTTTGCGTTGTGTTGCCAGCGCTATTGTCCCGCTTTGGATGCATGTGAAATGACAAAGGAGCGCTGGTGTTATGCCATACCGCTCAGTGTTGCCACTACAAACGCAAGAACCACAGAGAGTATAATGTGACAGTGGCTTTACTCTTGAATGAAAGGCTGGCATTATGCTTTGTGTATTGAGACATTGTTTGAATTGGGAATGCGCTGGAAAATCAGTTAAGAGGCCTTATTCCTTTTAAAATGCTGATTGTTTAGACATTTTTCTCTATGATCAAACATGTTTCTTAACATACTATTGATGTTACTTTCTAGAACAGGGCTGTTGGGATTTATTGCAATATATTTGAAACCTACAGTTTGAACTTTTCATTGATAATTTTTGTTTCAAAAACTACTCGAAATTCACGCGGAAAATTAGTTTTTTTAACTTATTTTCGACTGTACGCAATGAAAGCGTGAAATAGCTATGTTACTACCTAGAAATCGGGGAAAAGTATTATTCACTTCAAAAAGTTGGTTGAAATTATCAATATATTTGTCATAATATGAAAAAAATAAATTTTAAAAGGAATAAGGCCTCTTAAACATGTGTATTGTTGTTGTGATAATGATTTCGCTCAAAGAAACATTCAAATAGAAACGCGAACATTCGCACATGTAATGATTTTGGAATCGGCATTCGTGGTAAAGAGAATGCTAGACAAAATTAAATCGACAAATCGAGAGATTATAAAAAAATTGATTTCCGAATTTCCTAAAATTTGTTCATTATTTTCTTTCAAATTTACGTGTTCCTCGTATTAGTATGATGATAAAATAAAACGAATGTTAGGATTTTTGCAATTGCTGACTGAAATTTTTAGCTGGTTCGATTCTCAGGTGAAACAAGCGAATTTTAGAGAATCTCTTAATGCATTTTGTTTGATTTTATAATAATAGATTATTTCCTTTAAGAAAATGGAGATAACTTAAAAAATTAAGGCAGTTTCCTTCCAGAGCCAGAGCTGTTTTTTGTTACTCCTTGCCATGGTGACGTTTACTTGGACATTGTTTAAAACTACGCTGAGAATTACAATTTCGGCTGTTATACCATAAACTTACGTATACCCTACATTTTTCCTCACTGTATATGCCGTACGTAAATTTTATAAAAACTCAAATAATTTTGTTTCAATCGTAAAAATGTAAGCGCTTATAAAACAAAACCGCTATCTGCTTTTTTTTAATGGCTATCCAAATTGCCTCAAACATCTCGAGACACGATTAGGATATAGACTGTTTACTTTATAATACAAAACATATTTACAAATATCAACGTTATACTATTTACAAATTCATTCATTGAATACTTACGGATAGTTACCCCAGGCATGAACTAGTTCTTACATTAGGGCAGTGTTAGGTTTTTAAAACTGGCAGGTTATTTTTCGTACCTAATTAAGTAAACTTTTAATTAATTAAGTAAATTTGTTTGTTAAATAAATAAAATAAATAAATAAATAAACTCTCCTCTTCGCAGTTGGTTAAAATATAAATCTTAATGAATTTTATAACTGATATGAAAAATACGAAGTTTAGAACTAATAATACGTCTACTGTTATGTTGAATAATAAAAACAGTGTGGATACAGTTTAAATAAAGATTATCAATGGCATGCCTCCGTCATTCAAACTTTTTTTAGTAGACATCGGGTTTCCTTTTACCTTTACAAAACAACTGAACAAATAGGTAAGTAAGTACCTTTGCCGTTAAAACATAATTGTATTTTTTTTTCAGGATAAAAGTAGACTGTGTGTTAAATTAGTGTAAAACATCTCAGTTCTAAATTTCATGTAAATCCGTCCCGGTCGTCTTAACAAACATACAAACTTTCGCTTTTATATAATAATAGTAACTACAGTTGCCGGCAAACTTTTTGAGCATGACCTTGACTGCGCAGTAGCCGATTTACGTACAAATGTACATGCGCAGATCCGCCATTTTTGTTCAAAAAGTTTGCCGGCAACTATATTTCGTAAATTGGTTTGAAACGTAGTTTAAATTTGATAAACTTGTGAGAGGTAACCATTCGTATTTATTTATCATTAACAGTATCACAAGCTGTGATTATGATGAGTAAGTACAGTACTTCCAATTCAAATTTCTAGTATATTTATTATTATATTAAATAAATATTGATAAACAAGAAACTTTCAAAACAATCAACATTTCTTCTAATTGAAAACTAATCAAAATAATACTATTAAGATACTATAGATAGGTAGGTATATCATTTCTCACAACCATTTACCACGAGAAAAAAAAATGAAGTGTTATACTGTTACATCATGATACACTTATCAATCAACCAATACTTTGTATTGTTCCTAGTTTACATATAATATATTTATTTAAAATTTCTGCCACTATTCATTGAAAAAATGCATTTATTTACAATAATTACATTAGGTAACACAATTCGTTATTTCATTTTACCCTAACTATTTAACTATAGACTTTTAAAATATTGTAACCTAGTAAAAACACGGCTTCGTTTCGGCAATACTCGTACCATTCTGTACGGGGCGAGTGAGAAATTTAGAAAAGAACTCAAATTATAAGATACGGAACACCAAAGATTATTTTTACATCACCTCTTACGATTTTGAGATTATGATACGGAAGCAGTCAAATTTTTGTACATATATAATGGCTTAAAATGTCTTTTTCGTCTATTAGTTCATAATTTGGAGCTCCATCTAAACTTGCCACCGACCCACCGAAAGAAAGTCTTGAGCACTCACTTTATAAGTCTATTTACATTTCCTATAGCTGCGTTGTTTGTCAGAGCGGCGTATCGCGCGGCGTGACGCGTGGCAGCGGCGCGGGCGCAGGTAGGGGGCGGGGCAACGTGCGGAGATGCTGTAGGGGGATGCCGCATCGGTCGGGGCCGAGCGTGGTGCCGCGCGGCAGCGTGCAGGAGCCTGAGGCGAAGCGCGCGGGGGGAGGGATGCCGGATGGTGCCGTCTGGAAGGAACACTGGTTAGAAATTACTCGGTTATGTACGACGAATAGTTAAGGGTGAAGCCAGACGAGCGTTAATTGAGTCGCGTAATTTCGGTCGCGCCATACATCATGTGACGTGATCACGTCACACTATGTATGGCGCGACCGAAATTACGCTACTCAAATTAGGCTCGCCTGGCTTCACCCTAAAAAAAGGGCTTCGTCGTAACTTGTCCGCGTCCTGTTCCTACGAACAAATCTTACCATAAATGCTTAATGTTTACCCTGCGTCGAAAATCCTGAAAAGGACTGTTCAGTACGGGACTTATTCAGTGGACACGTGGTGGACACACACACAATCCACACTGTAGTCTTGCACTCTACATTTTAAAATTGCTCTGAGTTAGAACGGCAAGCAATCATGACAGTAATCAAGAAAAAACTTTGATTATTTCACGCTTTATTTAATTTATATATCTGAACTAGTTGTAGAACACAAACATAATGAATTATAATTACGTGTGCAAGGACCGTAAGGGCATGGTCTCTGTCTCTCAACATAGGCATGAGTACTTATTTGTATCTTTAATTATGTTTCTTACCCCAGACTCATGCATCGGTGGATGTGAAGGCGGTGGCGCGGTGCGAAGAGGACAGTATCCTGGCAGCCCGCCTCGAACCCCGGCCACGCTGCCTCGGGGACCTCGGCTGCCCAGTGGAGGAGATATCGTGGATACTTGCTGCTGCCGGTAGTAATCCATCTGCGGAAATTTTGTTTTTGTAGTTGAACTGTACCACGTGTAATCCTAGATCAAGATTTTTATTCTTGTAGTAAATGTCTAGTTATTTCTCATGATATGTAAAGGAAATGATAATTCAGGCATAAGATGGTATAAGTAAGTTAGCTGAGCCTAGCTTGCGTCACTTGATATTGGTCATCAAATTAAAGATCGCACAAAAATGACAATTATTTTCATAAGGTCCGCTCGTCATTGAATACATTATGACCTATAAAGTAATGAATTATACCTATACATTAACATATGAATACCGAGCAACGTCTATAATGGCGTAGGCTGTTTTTTTGGGAGAGCCAGTGTTTTGGGGAAGTGGTCGAAATTCTCGTATATATTTAAATTTATTTCAGCCTGTATTTAACCAACACCATATCTGTAATTAAACCAAATATCTTTTATAAGACGTTAACTTTACCTGCATCTGATCAGTATCCGAAGGTATAATGTCAGGGTTTCGATCATCGCTCTCGCTATCATCCTTCTCCCTCAGCTTATCAGGCGAGGCGGGCTGTGAAGACGGCGCAGGCGCAGACCGCGGCTTCCTCTTAGCACAGCGCTGACGCACCGCCACCATGAAGAGAACTATGACCACCATGAGCACGCCGCCGCCGCCAACAGCAGCCGACATCGTGCCGGACATTTGGAAAGCTGTTCGTGGCATGTCTGTGGGAGAAAATACTTTTTAGATCTCTGTTCTCCTGAGTAGCAAAACAGAGTGAATCGCAAACTGATCATTGGCTCCAGAATCAATAAATGCTTAGTTGGTATCGGTAAGTACAGCTACGGAAACTGAAACGTACCTCCTTAACCCTGATTGCTATAGCTATTGTGAACAGAGGGAATTGCTATTGCCAAGGAAAAGGGTAGTGGACGTAAATGTTTCAATTTACTTCGACTGTCCAATAACGAAAATGAGCCGCTTTGGTAACATCAATGCAATTGAAGGTGTACGACAAAAGGTGGGTGCGTCCCATGAGATATAACTACATAATATATAATTTCATATTAATAACGTTCACAAGATATAATAAACTTTTGCTATAACATCAAAATCAATATTTTTATTAGGAATAACGGTCAATTAGCATAATACTCAAATTGTAGAATGTTTTTTTATATAACACTCAAATACTCTAAGTTCAGTTGATATAACATACATAACGTATATCGATCATAGTATATACTTTCTTTTAGTATAATGATTAGAAAATATAATAGCGTATGATATACTAAATTGGTAACAACTGCTACCCCTATGCCCCTAAAATGGAACATGGGTCAAAAACCGAAAACGGTAGGTTAGGTTAGGTTTGTTTTATGACCATGGATAGCGGAGCGAGCAAAGCGAGCGGAGCGTCAAAATGTTTGCTTGCATGGAGGTACCTACATTAAAATTTAACAGCGAATTATTGCATACGACATACGTATGTTCACAATTGATAATGGCAGATGAAATTCTGGCGAGTAAGAGTATACCGTTTGGAAGAACTGCGATAAAATGGAATATGGGTCAACAACCGAAAACTGTAGGTTAGGTTTGTTTTATGACCATGGATAGCGGAGCGTCAAAATGCTTCCTTGCATGGAGGTATATTAAAATTTAACAGCGAACTATTGCATAAGTATGTACACAATTGATAATGGCAGATGAAATTCTGGCGAATACGAGTATACTGTTTGGAAGAACTGCGACAAAATGGAATATGGGTCAAGAACCGAAAACTGTAGGTTAGGTTAGGTTTGTTTTATGACCATGGATAGCGGAGCGAGCGAAGCGAGCGGAGCGTTAAAATGCTTGCTAGCATGGAGGTACATAATATTAAAATTTTACAGCGAACTATTGCATAAGTATGTACACAATTGATGTGAGGGCGGTTATTCTATACGAGCATTATGCATTTTGGTGTTAGATGTATTGAGTAATATACATTATAAATCTGAGATATTATGAACGTTATACGTTATGATCGTTATATACAACGATATTATACTTAAATAACGTTATACTTAACAAAAATAGATATTTTGATGTTATATCCAACGTTCGTTATACACCTTGAACGGTATACAAAACAAGCTTATATAATATGAGCGTATATAATATGAATATTATAGCATAAGTTCTTATATCTTATATTACTTACCCACAAAAGGTAGCTACAGGAGATAGGCCGACGTCAAATAGACTAAAGAACACACTGGAGAAGTCAATATAAATAGGCACGTTATAAACCCAATCGTACCTAAGCTTTTATCATGGACGTGATGTTTCTCCGGCGGCCGCAGCGTGCTGGCTCGAAGAGGGAATGACTCCCCCCTCCCCTTGGCGTTATACGCCAGGACGGCTGCGGCGTACGTCCGCCCCGGCTGCAGACCTACCGCCGTGAAGCGTGGCACGGCGCTTGATACATTAGCCACGATTTGCTGGTGGAAAAAGTGACACTTTACTGCATGTTTAGACTATCGCGGAATGGAACTGTAAAAGATCTCTGTTTTACAACACAGTGCAGGAGGTCGCATCGTTCTGTAAGTATGAAGTCTGTGTGTACGATGCAAGGTCTTCAGTATAGTGTAGTTAGCTGGCTAACTACTGCCGTTTGCTTCGGTGGGCTTGCCATGAGTTAACGTGACTGTACTCGCTTGCGATAGCGGAAACGATTTGTATGGATAGTACTACTACCCCTAACGGTTACTTTGTAGAACCGCAATTCTCCATACGATTCATTTACGCAGTCGCTAGCGAGTGCGGTCACTGTAAACTCATGGTAAGGGTATGGTTCTTTTATGAAAGAGAAAAATTAAGAGATACTTTCGCCTTTATACATACTTTTCCTTTTAGAATGTATTTCATGTTTTACGTACAATAAAGTGTTACACATCATGATGGTACATTAGTAAAAAAAATTATCAAGCGCGTCGCTCTTTTCTTTTATCTCTTTCGTAGCCAAATTACTTATTGATGTTGCTTCTTCATTGTTTTTGTTAGTTTTCATTGCTCACTTACAGTATGCGGTCCTTCAAGGAGGGAGTGAATAGGTTCTTTAAGGGTCGGCAACGCGTGTGTGATGCTGGCAAAAAACAAAAGCAAAGTACTTAATTACTACACTCACTTGTGTGATGATCTCCCGAACCTCTAGAAGGAAGGACTGAGGCATGCCGCCGTTGAAGCCTTCCATGCACCTCACCCCGAACGACGTCAAAGAGGCGTTCACCAAGGTGCAGTTGTGGACCTGGTCTGGTCGACCTACACACGAAATTATAGTTTGGTGATGATTTAGTAGTATAAGGTGGTTTGATCTACTGAAGTATAAGGGGAATTTGTTATATGAGGTAGTGCAAGACTGGTTATCGTGGAGATCTTAGGACCTTTGTCTATCTGTGAATCTTAATGCAAAGTGATGATGATGATGAACATGATGATGATAACGACGATGATGATGATGATCATGGTTATCCTGTCGAGACCAGTTGACGCCATCGCTTTGTTTACTGTGCGCCGAGTGGAGCGAAAACGACTCATTCTTCTTCTTCTGGAGGTTCGCCACGGCAGACTTTTTTTGGATAGGTGGTTGTCTGGTCTTCACAATACGTGACAAAGATCAAAGTTCAAAGAAAAATTTAAATACGAAAGAGACCGGGAATCGATCCCGGTACCTCTGGAACACGCTGGACTGGTAATCCAGAGGTACCGGGTTCGATTCCCAGCCTCGTCCGCCAGGTTACGTATTTAAATTTTCCTTTGTGCTTTGGTCTTTGCATCAATGGTTTGAAGGAAAAATTGTGGTGTGTTTTATAAATTCATGTATGTATCTTTTTGCCGATAGGATTTTGTTCTGTCAGCTCCCATAGCCTCGTATTAGAGATCCGTTTGTGTACAGTATCTTAAAACCATTAATCTTATTATAAACTTCTCAGGAAAATATTGGTTAGTACTTTATGGAGTTAAGTTACGGTATACATTTTAGCTCCAAATTCTGATCTTGAGAATTCTATGTTACTTACCAGCAGCAATAATGTGATAGACACACGGAACCCGCTGCTTGCCGATCCTGTTATGTGCCCAGCAGAGTAGGGTCCCGTAGTCCATCTCGGTGTGGGGCGTATACGTCACTGTGGAACTAGTGCCGGCGCGGGAGACGTAAGAGTCGCTGACTTCGTTGCTGTTCGCTGTGTTGTTGAAGGTCCAACGAAACTGGTCAAAAAAAGGATATTTTTTTAATTAACAATGTTGTAATTCATAGCAGGAATCAGAAACTGTATTTCGGAAACTTAACTAGCTCAGGACGTAGGACGCCATTACAAAATATCAAAGATGTAAGTACGCTGAGAGCTGAAAAAGTTCATTAATCCTTGTTTCACGGTGTAGCTTTTTGAAGCATTATTCACAGGCTGCTAGTATTTTCACATAGAAATTTAGAGGAAGTCTGTCAAAGTCGCTGACACCTTTGTATACTCGGTTGCTAATTAGAAGGAACAGGTAATTTTTAGCTGGGAAGAACTGTTAATTATTTACAAAGACCAGCATTGAAACTGATTAGTTGGGGAGCCCTTTGTTGTAGAAACTTATTTCGCCGAAAAATCATTTTGCAGAATTTTTATTTAATTCCTCTGAAGTCATAAATTTTTCATAATTCTTGCAAATATCCTCCTATCCTATCTTGCAAATAACGTAAACTAACCTAATCATTAGGTTACGTTAGGTTTGTTTTATAACATTCTCAAATAATTTACGGTTGCAAAGAAAAATGCTTTCGACGAAATAATTTTTCAGCAAAATTAAACATTCGACGATTCTGGAAGTCAATAAAGAATAAAGATACGATTAGTTGCCATGACTATATGTCTCGTGCAGAGGAACCCTAGGCCCCCATTAGCTTAACTTATCTTAATTGAAAGATAGTGCGTTTTCTATTGGGAATGCTTGTATGGAGAGGTATACAATTTGGAGTACAGCAATGCCGTTTGGCACGGGTATTATACACGTCCACCTGAGCACAAAACACCCGGTAGCCAAACTGAACTCTGCGTCAGAAGGGGGGGAGGGGGGGTCAAAGTACAGGTGCTCCCGTCGACCATTAAAAAAAATCTGGCGGATCAGTTTGGAGTTTTGAGTCAAGTTTGGTATCGTTATCAGGTAACTAGATGATGCCCAATTCATTGGTCATACCAGTTTTTTAGGATTCCTTAGCAAAATATGACGCAATCCTTAAAATAATAAACTTTTAGTAGTAACATAACGCAAACAAACCCGTATATTTTTTTATTTTTGTATTAAACTTTGTTTATATAAAATACTGTCCAAAAGCTCATTTAATGCAGATTATTAAAACATTAACATTTAATATACATTAAACTATTTTCAATGTAAAATAAAATAATGATTGCACATACCCACCTACTTGATTTTTGCGGGCGACGCGCGGGCGTCGCTCGGCGAAACGACCTTCGCCATTCGCGTTCATTCGCCTTCACTCGGCCGATATACAATCAGTCTTGGGCCAACTTTTGTTGTATCATGTTGTATCGTGTTAAAACTGATCGATGGGCACTTCGTCTGGCTTGGAATTTGAAGTTAATTGTCGTCGAATTACTAGTAACAGCAGTAAAAAGTGGATCTAATTGTAGCTCAATAAATTGTAAGTAATTATAACATTATTGTGTAGGTATGTAACATGATATAAAAATAATAGAAATACGCCATACATTATTACGGCTATACTGTGCTTGTGAGCCTACTTATATAAGGCACGTGTTTATCTCGGAAGTTCCTTTTCCTTTTGGTCTACCTCGCTTTCTAGCAAAAAAAAATAATGTATGGGGAATTTTTTCGGGGGCCCGTATCTCGTAAACCGCTGGAGATGGGCGGGGGGTGCTCGACCAAATGTCATAGGGGGCCCCCACCCGAGTACAGTCGTCGAAAAAAAAAAAACAATATGGCGACTTTTTTTTTCAAAATTTCAAATTAGTGCTAGGAGGCTGAAACTCGGTATCGAGGGGCTCTCGGGGCTAAAAAATATGAATCTGAAATCGTTGTCCGAAAATTCGGTCAAATTCGGAAAATATCGAAAAAACAAGTTTTGTATGGAGAAAATTTCAAATTGGTCCTAGGGGGCTACAACTCAGTATCGGGGGGTTTTTGGGGCTCTTGAGTCGGAATCTAAAATTGGATTTCAAAAATTCGGTCAAATTCGGAAAATATCGGACAAAAAAATAAAGTAATTTTCAATTCAATCAAGTAAGGCAAACGTCCCCCCGCGAGGCCGCAGGCCGAGCTCCGCGTAGCACTGAAGGTGCGGAGCGTCCCAGAGAAGTCGCCTGTAGCACGCGAGCCCAAGGGCCCAAAGGGCCCGCAGGGCGAGCCCACCTAGACAATGGCACCCTCCACCCCTTCCCAAGCAAACATGCCTGCGTGCAAATTCGCATCCATCTTCTACCCCTTTCTAAAGCAATTTTTAACTTGAGCTACTTTTTCTTCTGCATTTTTCACTACTAACCCCCTCTCGGGTGACAGAACCCCAGGACAGACAGACACCCTCGCGGGGTGCTTGCACCCCGCGCATCAAAGAACCTCACTCTCGCATATCGACAACGTCACCAATTTTACAACTCCCGTTGCCCTTCCCTATGGAAATTTTAGAACTCGATTGTAAATGTTCATGCGCTTGTGCGTTATTTCTAATAAGTAAATACCTGTTGCTTGGGGCGTCAGTTATTTGCTCAAGCTATTAACATTGTTAACATAATGCATGTCTTATTTTTAAGGTAATGTGTGACACATAATTATAATAATGGAAAATAACGATTTACCTGATTACAATCTGTGCATACTTTGCCAAAATGTAACTAATGAAAAACTAACTAATCCTGCTGCAAACGAAGAGGTGAAGGGTTACAATACGCTTGCAAGTAATCTGGCTTTATTTCATGAGCTTGGGGAAATACCGTTTTCTTTAAAATTAACACTAATAGCACGCATTGACAACCTTGAGGCTATTTTCAAAGAAAATCGGGCAGTCTGGCATAAATCATGCTATTTAAAGTGCAATAAGACAAAGCTGCAACGAGCACAACAAAAAACAAATAAATTCTCAGATGATGCAACGCCCTCCGCTCAGAAAACTCGCAGCAAAATGCAAACCTGTCTGTTCTGCGACCGTCATGATACAAAACGGCATCCACTTCGTTCAGTTGTGACAACATCTTGTAGTCAGGGCATCCTAGAAACAGCCACCAGTATAGAAGACTCAAAGATTTTAGGTATGGTTTCCGAAGTCCGTGACCTTATAGGAGCTAAGTATCATATCAATTGTCTCTCAACATATAAAAGGAAAAAAAAAGGTGTTTTGGATAGTAACTTGAAGCAGGAAGCAAAAGCGAATAGTCTTGCTCAAATAATTAGTTACATGAATGAAGTAAAAGCAACAAGTGACCAAATACCATCATTTAATGTAGTTGAATTAGCAAAAATGCAGAGTACGGCTATGGCTGATCTCGGGTTTGAATATGAAGTGAACCCTGCCAGGCTAAGAGAAAGGCTTTTAGAAGAATGTCCCTACTTAACGTGTACCATCACGAAAGGAAAGCCGACATTACTTACATTCAAAGAAGATGTTGATTGTGCAATACGGTCATTTAAAAACGCTCAAACAATTGACAATGACGATGCAACATTATGCAATGCTGCAAAAATAATAAGAGCGCATATTTTTGGTGAAGATAATACGAGCAGTTCAGGAAAACTTATAGCTTTACTTAATATGATAATTAATGGACCATCAGCAACCACGAATCGGAATATTATGGATATTTGCCATCATCTCGCGGAACTTATCATATACCATATCCTAAGGAAACCAAAAAGAGCAGGATCTAGAAAGCATCGTAATATTGAAACTTTAACTCCAGTTTACGTAGCTGCAAAGTTATACGGCGTAACGCGAAAAAAGAAACTTATCGATATCACATGTCAACTCGGTCTTAGTATTTCGTACCAACGATTATACAAACGCATAGTTCAAAAAGCTAACGCTGTCTGTGATCTTTACCATGAAGACGGACTGGTATGTCCTCCTAATTTGAAAAAAGAATTATTTACAACTGCAGCTGTGGATAATATTGACCACAACCCATCTTCGAACACTGCGAAAAGTGCTTTCCATGGAACCGCAATCACTTTAATGCAGCACGCAATGCCCGGAGAAACAGGTAGGTGGTATTTTAATATTAAAAATAATATTAATGACATTCAAACAAATAAATAACATTGTGTCTATTTTTATATTATTTTAGGTTCTTCTAGGGAATATAGACAATTAAATGACACTTATACGGAAACAACTGAAACAGGATTGAAACCGAAACCATTGCCAACTAATTATACGGTAGTACCCCCATGTTTTGTGGACTTGAAAAAATCCGTCTGTCCAAAGTCCACCTGCGTTGTAAATGAGGAGTTTGCTACACCCTCACCTTTTGAGGAAGAAAAGGAATGGCTGGATAAAACTTCATCGGAAACCTGTAAACCTTGGGCAGCCCATCACAGTCAATCTGATAAAGAGCTGAACAAACGCCACAAAACCGAAATATCGGTACTCCCTTTGTTTAATGAGCAAGCCCATTCATCTGCAATGATGTTACACACAATGGATATCGTCAGTCAAGCTATAAAATTTATAAACCCTGACCAAATACCAGTATTGGTCTCTGATCAACCTCTGTATGCAGTGTTGAAGCAATTGCAATATTTATTTCCAAACAAATTCGGAGAAAAAAGTATATTTATAATGATGGGTGGTCTGCACATCGAAATGGCCGCATTAAAAGTCCTTGGTCAGTGGTTAAACGGAAGTGGCTGGTTAGAAGCACTTATACAATCACAAATTACAACATCAGGAAGAGCAGAATCTATGCTGACCGGGACACACGTCAAGCGAACAAGAGCTGCCCATCAAGTGAGATGAAGTGTTCTTATAAGCTCCTTTTCTTTACAATCAATCCTTTTCTTTACAATCAATCCTTTTCTTTACAATAATGACATTGTTATTTGTGTATTACTCGTATAGGTTACAGCGGCAGTACTATATCAATTACAAAAGAAGGCTTATACAGAAAGTACGTCGCAGGATTTATCGATGTCATTTGCAGAATGGCGATCAGACAGGCTCAATCTTATCCCACAGTTCCAATTTTGGGACACGGCACTACAACTGGAACTGTTGGTATTACAGTTCGTACGTTCAATTCGATTAGGAGACTTTAAAACGTATGTCGATTCAATGAAGCGTTTACTACCATGGTTTTTTGCTTTGGACCATGTAAATTGGATGGCTTACCAGACAATCATCCTTCCTTATTGCAACGATTTGAAGCTGGACAATTTGTTGCACGAAAATCTGCAAGAGATTATTCTGGTATAGCTTTAGATCAGGCGCATGAGCAAGTAAATTCTCATTTGAAAGGAGATGGAGGTAAAAAATCTTTAGAAGTTTTACAAGAAGTATAAATAACTAGACGTGCTTTTCCTATATTTATATCTCTATACAATATGATTCTAATGTATGTAGCTATGTCATGTTTTCTGCTACTTATCGAATGTTATATTTTATGCTTTTATGTTTTACAGGTATAATTGGACTTACTGAAAACCTTGAGTCTCTAAATAAATGGCTTCTTGCCGGTCCAGAACTTGCATCGATGATTGAAGATTTCGAAGATGATTTTTTTCATAAAGATGACGATACAGAAAATTGTGATACAGAAACAGAATATGATTTAGAACAAGAAGCAAAAAAAATGACTGATTATCACCATCATTCAGACACCGCCTCTGAACAAAAGAGGTTTGTGTCTGGGATAAAATCTCTTATTTTGACTATAGAGACAGCGGGGAATCCTTTTCTCGAAAACTCTTCTGAATTGTACAATATAGATACGAAAATGGTAGCGCCTATTGAAGTTGTTCGGACAGTAAAACAAATTGAAAGCAAGGGAAAAGAATTATACAAAGTTTTTTGCAAAGAAAGATTTGTTGAGGGGAAAAGTTTACACGCTCCAATTCCTCAGAACAGGTTCCCTCTTTTTCATAACATAAATAAAAAACGGGAATCTAAAGTGAAGTCCAAAATGTCTTCTCTTAAAAACGACTGCAATCTGTTCAGTAAACTGTATATTGCAACCTGTGAACATAGAGCAGGAGACCTTGATACGTTTTTTTCTCATGAAAATCAAAGTAGTCCTCCTGCTCTATCAGCCATGGGTTTAATGAGATCTGGAGTCAAATCCGACATACTAAAATGTTTAACCAGTCTAGATGAGGAAACAAGTTTTCCAACAGCTCCCACAGTAACAGCTAAGATATTAGATGGTTCGGCTGTAGTGCATATGTTGAGCCCAGGACCGTCTCAAACATTCGGGGATTATGCAGCCAATGTGTTTTCATCCTTTCTGATTAGAGAACTATCTAATGTTGAAAGGCTGGACGTGGTTTGGGATACGTACAAGAAAGATAGTCTCAAGAATTCAACTCGAGAAAAACGAGGTTCTGGCCAACGAGTATTAGTTGGCGAACATACAAGGATTCCAAAAGGATGGGCTAACTTTCTTCGTGAAGGATCAAACAAAGAAGAGCTATACCATCTTTTGTCATCACATTGTTACTCAAACATGAACTTACCAATAGGTAAAGAGTTCATCATAACTGATGGCGACGAAGCTCTGAGTAAAACCACTCCTACTGAAAATGTGGCACCGTGCAATCACGAAGAAGCCGACACACGGATGATGCTTCATCTTGCTGATGCTGTGCTAAAAGGACACTCCAAAATAATGTTAAGAACAGTCGACTCAGATGTTGTTGTGCTAGCCATATCTTGTGTTTCAAAGCTAGAAGGCCTAGAAGAACTATGGGTACACATCGGAACAGGACGAAATCATCAACACCTGGCATGTCACACTATAGCTTCATGTTTAGGTAACGGACTTATTAGGACCCAAATCGGTTTCTTGACATGATTTACAATAAAATTTTATACTAAAGACATGGTTTTCTTTCTTGTTTCAGGTCCAGAAAGAACACACGTTCTGCCCTTATTCCATTCTTTTACCGGATGTGACACAACTTCATCTTTTAACGGAAGGGGCAAAAAAACCGCATTTGAAGCATGGAAGGCATATCCGAATGTCACACGAGGGTTTGAAGCACTTTACAATGGGGAATATGATAAAGCACACCCTGAAATTCAAAAATTTGTGATTGCAATGTATGATAGGTAAGGAAACAATATTTATAAGATATTCTTGTCAAGACCTTGCATTTTTTATTGGTATATTTGTTTTTCAGATCATGTCCCTCTGTAACAGTAAATGAGTGTCGCAAGCATTTATTTACAAAAAAAGACAGGCAAATCGAAAATTTGCCTCCTACCGAAGCTGCCCTCAAACAACATACCTTTCGAGCAGTTTTACAGGCTGTTTATATTTGGGGGCAGTGCCTAAAGAAGACGCAAGAAATTCCTTGCCCATCTGAATGGGGTTGGCATAAAGATGAAGAGGCTTGGGTGCCATTGTGGACCCATAGTCCTATGGCTGCTCAAGCATGCCTAGAATTAATAAGATGTCGGTGCGTGAAATCTTGCAGTTCCAGATGCAATTGTTTCAAACGCCAGCTCAAGTGTACTGAATTATGTAATTGTGGAGGGGGTTGTAAATAAAATTGATTTACAGACGTTCTACTATTATTTGTATTTATTTTAACTATTATTTAACTATTATCTGACTTCGTTTATAGTTTGAAGATGATTACAAATCACACTAATATTATAAAGGCGAAAGCTTGTGAGTGTGTGTGTTTGTTACTTCTTCACGGTCAAGTGGCTGGACCAATTTTAATAAAATTTAGGATGGAGGTAGCTGACACTTTGGACTAACACGTGTGCTATTTTTTGACCACGGGTAATACCGTGAGGTGCAGCTAGTATATTAAAAAGAAGAAAGATATTTGTAAAGAGAGAAAAATACTTTTTTTAAACTTAATAATAGATAATAGAATATCAATTATAATTATTATATTATTTTAAGAAATTTAATTCATAGATATTATGAAAGCTATAGATATATCTTATTTTTAGGGTTCCGTACCTCTATCGGCAAAAACGGAAACCTTATATAATTACTTTGTTTTCCTTCGGTCCGTATGTGTGTCAAAACCCTTATCTCGGGAACGCGTGGAGATATCAAGTTGAAATTTAAACCATATACTCTAGTCTACAACCCCTTGAAGTCGTGAAAAAATCAATTTTCTAAATGAATAAAAAAAAAAGATACGGCCGTATATTTATATTTCGCCACTCTCAACAGAATCAAAGTATATAGGGTACTTTCCGTTGACCTAGAACTATGAAATTTGGCAACTAATGTCGTCTTATACCACCAGTACAGGTAATTATCTGAAAACTATACATTTCTAATTAAAACATAAAAAAATGTGCTTTCAAAAGTTGTATGAGGACTACCCGTTTGGATTATGTTTACACCTCATTTGTATAGGGGGCCATACGTACCAGGTGCAAACTTAACTTAACCGGGTCCTACCAGTTAAGATGGGATGAGAAAGGTTAAAATTTGTAGGGAACGCTCGATGCGCGAGTCCGACTCGCACTTGACTGGTTTGTTTTGTTAGTAATACTTATTTTACTTTAGTATTCGGGTCTTTTTGCCGTTCCCTACGCTGCGCTGACGAACGTTGCAGTACTTTCAATATTTTATTTTTCATTGAAAATAGACAAATTTATATTTATTGTTAATGTTTTTAGAATCTGTATTAAATTGGCTTTTGGATAGTATTTTTCATATACCAAGTTTAGTACTAAAAATATGAAATTATAAGGGTTTGTTTACATTTTGTTAGTACTGAAAGTTTATTATTTTAAGGATTGCGTCATATTTTGCTACTGGACCCTAAAAATCTGGCACAGGTAATAAATTGGGCATCATCTAATTACCGGATAACGCCACCAAACTTGACTTAAAGGTCCAAACTAATCCGCCAGATTTTTTTTTCTGAACGACGGGAGTACTGTATTTTGAACCCCCCCTCCCCCCTTCTGACGCGGTGTTCAGTCTGGCTACCGGGTGTTTTGGGCTCAGGTAGACGTGTATAATATCCGTGCCAAATGCCATTGCTGTACTCCAAAATGTCATACTGTTTCCCAATAGAAAACCCACTAAGAAGGAGAAAGTTGGCGCTGCGTCATATGAGGAGACCAAAAAACGAACAAGGAATAGGAAAAACTGATCACCCCATAGTCAACAAACACTCTTAAATTATGAATGAACGTTATTGTATGAAGCGGTTTACACTCACGTGTTGTCAGAAACGGCCCGACATGTTTCTAACTGTGACGAAGTTACCGCGCCGCTGTACGGGTAGCAGACCCTGATGAAGAGCTCCTTACGAATTCCAAGCATGTTGGACTGTTAGTGACACTTCACGTGAGTGTAAACCTTACGAAAGTTTTAATAAGATGTAGAATCTCGTTGCTACTCCATAAACTCAGTATATGAAATGTTTGTATGAAATATGAAAAAATAATATTGTTACCCTCATAATATTTAGTACTTACGGTAACTTCGGGTGGGTTGGCATCTACATGGCAAGTAATATGTGCACGCTCTTGCTTGGCTACACCATGCACCCTCTGCTGCGAGCTTCTGCACGTCGGTGCGTCTGTCAACACACAAAATGTATTATGACTATGTTATGTATGTAATGTGTATTGTAAATACGTAAATCATATCGCCACAGAATAAAATACTTCAGAAGAGTATTTCCACAAATTAGAACCTGCTGTTTTTGCGCCGAGTGCTGTAATATTGTAAGATACGTCACTTTTTTACCGTTACACTTTTTTGCAGTAATGTGAAGCCTCAAAAAGACATCTAAAAGCAAGACGTCAAAGTATAGTGTAAGTTAAATGCTGCTATCAGATTGTTCTTAGGTCAGTTTGACAGCTCACTTTAGTATGAGTTTTGACAGTTAATATTAGCAACTCAAATACAATTTGTAAGAAACGTCAAACTGTCATCATATATGGCGAGAATAATGCAATTCAAATTTTATTTTTGGCACACTGGAACTACCGAATAATATCTTAATTTCTGCACTATCAATTTTCAAGTGCAGAGTGGAATCGAGGCCCTATAAGAACATTCTTTATTGCGTAAAATTACAAAAAAATAGACACGACAAGAAATAGATAGGACGGTCACAATTGTCCCTTAAACAACTCAGGTACAATGTAACACGAATTAAGGAGTAAGTTACTTGGTTTCTGGTTCAGACCATGCATTTATGTCCATAAAATTGCGTGACCCAGTCCAGAGATCATAAAAACTTGTCATGCTATTCCTTAGTACTATTCAAGTTAGCAAGCAAGATTTCAACCCGCTTTAGAATGAGCTGCATCGCATGAGGATTTCACAAATACTAGTTGAGACCGAATGAACGCGAACTCTTCAAAACAGCTTACACAATCCTTTCAACGTTTAAACTCGTTTCCAAGACTTCGGATGCTTCAGACGACCGTATTTAGAGAAGATTGCGGATTTAAAAAGCTGAATACTGTAACGTCATAAACATCTGCACAAGTCCTTTGTCGCTTAAATAGAGTTGATCATTTGCATGGATTCATTAAAGATTAAAAAGTGAGAAATTACAATTCTACTTTAAGTACGTAGATATTTTCGTCAAAACTATCATACGACTCGTGACTCGTTATTTAAAAGTGCATATACTCAATCATTTTTCAACAAGGGTCTAATCTAAAACAAGAGTTTAATTCTATTGACGTTGACAAACAGTGATTTACCTTTAATTTGGCAGTGTATCCCAGGATGAACAAATTTGGAACATCATTTTCAATTTTTTTTCGAATCAGAATTTTTTGCTCAATTCTAGCTTAACGAGGCTTAAACTACCTTTGTAACGACAGCAGTCGTGCGCATAAATATTTTTGCAGCCTAAAAAAAAACTCGGGTGAGTCTTAGTATTATATACATTTTAATATCTTTGCAGTTGTGATATTTTAGAACTTTTGCTCTAGCTACACGTCTACTGACAAATAAGTCGTCTTTTTTTCGGTGGCATAATGATTGTTTTTTTTTATTGAAGAAGTTACATCTGCTAACGTAAAGCAAATGTTTACAATGAAGCGAAGAATTTTAAAATTTGATAGTTCAGGCGGGGTTCGTACTCGCGTCTCCAACGGCTTTTCGGGCCAACTCGGGCGTCCTACCTATTGGACTACTGAACCTGATGGGAGAGCCATTAAATTCTTCAACCAGTTGCTTCTTGAATGCCTTAAGGTGGCCCGGGAAACCTATCGCAGCCCGGGAAACCGTTGGAGACGAGGGTTCGAACCCCACCTAAACCATTCAATTTTTCAATTTTTCGTTTCATTTTTAACATTTATGATTCGAAATGGTTTTTATGACTTACAAAGCACGTCCAATGAAAAAGGCTTGCTCTCCCCATCGCCTTCTGCATTGAAGCCAACGCAAGTGTAGTTGCCAGCGGTGCGCCTTCCCACACCTTGCAGAACCAAGGAGTGGTTACTGATGATAACGCCCTGTCCGATATTGTGCAGCAGCGTCTTGCCCTGGGGACAAATAAATGAATGCATATTGTGATGTGGAGAAAGACTGGCTTCTCGTTGAGAAAAAATAGTTCATTCCATATACCAAGGCTCGATTCCACTTAAAAACGTCACTAAGCGATAACAATGGAACAAAAGATAAAATGAATTATACAAGTTGGTCGACAGATGGAAAATTTACATTTTACATAGAAAGTGAAGTTAACAACCTTTTTAATAAATATTTTTTTAAAGTATTATGTTTTTACTTTGACATTCTGAAGTCCTTGGCACAAAGATGGCCCCAACTATACCTAACTTTAATTATTTGAACTGGAGAAGAAGTAAAGATGGCTAGGTCTACCAGAGTTGCAGTCTCGGACTTTGTGCGTTCATTGGCGCCACTGGCAAACATATTTTTAGTACCCAGAAAGAGCACACAACCCAGTTTTTTTAATCTCCGACCTACCAGTGGCATAGCGTCAATGATAATGCGTAGGCAAACCGGAGAATTCGATTTATTTCTTCTCTAAGACTAATAGATAGAGAAAAGTGGTCAAATCCTCTAAAATAGGCAAACCGATAGGAAAAGAATTATAGGGACGCCACGCTACTATTACCTACACACATAGTTCTTAGGGTTGCCAAAAAAGCTTTTTATGAATATTTATAGTAGCCAGTCTATTTTTCACATGGTATTATTGCATAAACCGATGCGTCGAAGTCAATACCAATACTATTGAATTCGACGTCGCTTCATTAAAAATATAGTGACTGGACTTACATTGTGCCTCCACTCGACTTTATACACATAAGGATGCGCCCTGATGATGCAGTCAAAGTAGACGTCGGAGCCTTCCCTAATGTTGGTGGGATCAAGGTTAGTTCCCAGTCGGACTGTGGTCTCTGGAACATCTGCCGAAAGAATTGGTGTGTTAGAGATCTTGGAGAACGGAACCGAGGAGTCGCCATAACCTAAGCCAAAATAGATTCAAAGAAATTATCTCTGATCATCATCTAATTTAACAATGTTCCCTTCATTCAGTCGTCTTGCTAGTCTCTCATGATTTTCTGTTTTTATTTTTATACAACCTGCGCTGCGCAGTGTTACCCGCCCATCCAACGCAAACACTACATTATATGTGTTAATACAGTGTCAGCTATCTTCACACCAAAACGTATCAAATTCGGTCTAGCCGTTTGAGCATGAAGAAGTAACAAACATAAAAACACACAAACACACTCACAAACTTTCGCCTTTATATAGTGTGATTTATTTTCATGTTATTCCTGTAACGATATTATGTCGCTTAAGTACGGAAATGCAGCTGAGCCATATTGCAATAAGTAAATTTATATCGCTTGGAACAGCGGCATATGCTTTCCAGTAATTTAATATTGGTTTACCATGTATTGTGTAAGCGCTCACAATATGCATTCGTACGAACGGAATTCTGATATTAATATTTTCAAAGGATATTGGAGTCATACCATTATTGGACATGTTGAATACAACTTACCCAATAATTTCCGAGTCATTGGGAATGTTGGGTTTGATGAGCAAGGAAACATAACTTTGTTGCGCAGTAAATGATCGTAGCAAAATAAAAACCTTAACTTATACCAGGTCGAAACGTCAGACAAGGAATTTCAATAAAAACTATCACGATAGATGCGGACCCTGTTTTGTGGAGTAATTAAAGTTCTACATTGATCGGTCATTTTCAAACGTCACGATAACATCAAGAAAAAGTAGAAAGAAACAGGAAAAGAGGAAGACCAAGATGGACATTATATGGAGCAAATAGAAGAAGAAAATAATGCTTCATCATATAAAGAAGTAAAAGAAAAAAGCGGAGTCTATGAGCAGGAAATTACTCCACCGGCAAGAGCCTAGCTTTTAAATATAAATGATGATGATGAGTGACTCGAAAAATAATGGGATCGTTAATAATACTGGTTAAATGAAGTTTCTAATATAATACAAAAAAAATATTACTGCGAATTTTAGCAACTGATCAGCGCTTTTGTGATCTTCGACTTAGATAAGTAAACCTGTTTCATGCTACTTTTCGGTGTAAAATAGTCCTTTAATACGAGTACTTGTGAATTCTAAGCATAATAACTAAAAAGGCATTTCAGTATGAAATACATGGATGAGTGTTCGGCTGGTTTTTTGTTTTACAGACAAACGTTTCATCGAATTTTCATTTCAGAGAAATTTCATTTCATAGGAAGCATTTTTTTTTCTGAAAACAAAAAATATTTTTGAATGTTATATCTAACTCAAAACTAACCTAATCATTTTCAACATTTCTGAAAAATGTATGACTTCCGAGGAGAAAATTGTCTATGAAATTAAAATTCTATGAAATGGCGCTGTCGCTGAAGTATTTTTCTATAAAAGAAAAGGCCGTGTTTGGCTCCAGTCCTCTAACGTCCTACCGTGCTATGAAATGTCCGAAACCTGTGTATAAGTTATAATTATATCGTATCACAGCTCGGACGCTTCCAATTATTGAAAAATTGCGTCATTAACGTGTTCAGACGACAGAAGTTATAATAATTGCTACCGACAATATTTTATTAAAATGAAATTCCATTTAATTACGATATCATGAAAAGTCTGACGTTTCAATAAGCTTGTTTGATGTCAGTACGGTGTTAATTATATGCAGCGGAACGGTGAATGCAGGATTGTTTGGAGATAAATGAAACCCAATTTCGATTGATAAAGTTGAATTAATTAACATTAAATTCCTCTATACAATTTCAAAAGTGTGCTTGATTGCTTTATCTGTAGCCGGAACAGAGCAACGATGTGAATTTAAACATGGCAGATTTAGATCTAAATCATCAAAAAATAACAGTCAAAGACATCATGACTATCATAACAAAGAAAAGGTGGACGTGGTTGGGTCAAAGCGCAATTTTTAAGCATTGCATTGGCTTTGCACAACAAACAAACGTCTAATAACTTATGCCTTGATCACACGTACCGAGCAAACGGGCGAGACAGTAATATGTTTCTCGGCCGAGACAGTGATGTAAGCGAGTAGCTGTTTACACATGTTTTGAAATTATCACAGTCAGTTCAGTTCTATTAAGACTTTCCGACATGATGGATCGTAAAAAAATCGCCGAGTGGCGAGACAGTGCAGGTTCAGACCTGCCGAGTGAGCGAGCGAGACAGTGCGGGGTAGCGGGAGGGTAGACACTCGGCCTAGTAGATAGAACGGGAGCCGAGCTACTGTCTCGCCGCTTCGTTCGACCGAGCGCTCGGCCGAGCACTCGGCGCTATGTTTACACGCACCGAGTACTCGGCCGAGAGCACTGTCTCGCCCGTTTGCTCGGTACGTGTGATCGCAAGGCATTATAGGAAGATCTATGTTCTAAATTTTGAATTTCCGATTGCGTTTATGGTACGAATGAAGCTGCAGTTATTCATGGTTCTAATCTATATATTGAGGGTGGAATAACATTATTATTATGATCAGTCTTTTGCGTTTGAGTAGAAAATCTTCTTCTTTTTCGCATCAACTGGACGGATAAATTTACTACGTACTGTAGAAGTTTTGCGCCGAATGGGAAAAAACGTAACGACAAATATTGTACATATTTGTGAAGTATAATATCGTGCCGACTTCACTTATTTGAGTTAATAATATAAAGTGTTAAAGATACCATATTGTTATCTTTGAAATCGCATGACAGATGAAGCACGATCTTTTTAATCTGAATAAATAACGAAATAAAGCCTGACCAGAAATATATGAGGATGCGCCATATTGCGGAATTTCACTGGAACTAATGTCTTACACTGGCAATGATTTTATGATGGTTTGTCAACAATGTCAATGTCATCCGTGGTGTTTTCTTTAAAAGACAAATATAAAAAAAATATCCAAAGAAAATGCCGAAAACATCCACAGTCGTGAACGTAATATTATAAATAAAGTGAACACGTGTTTACTACACGAACAATAGCCAGGAAAAGAGTGCATTCCATTAAATGATATTACGAGGTTAACATAGTGGAACTGACAGGCATTTAAACTAATGTCATTATAGTGCGGTTGCGATTGGTTACAAAACTGTTGCCATATAAATCTTATCAATAGCGCCCTCTTGACAATCCTCATATATTTCTGGTTCAGGCTTTATACTCTTGTCAGCATGACCGTCTACGCTGTATAGTAATACTGTATATCCAAGGTACAGCCGTATTCTAGAGAAGGCACCACGGGCATGACGAAGGTGGAAGCTCGGCAGGCCAACCGTGCCCTTACGTCAGACTTGGATAGCAGAAGTGATACTGTGGAAGTCGTTGTGTTACCATCTATTGAGAGGTGTTGGCAAAGTGAGACTGTTAACATTTTGTGCTGCCATCTGTTAGGAGGCAAAGAGTACTTACACTGAATATCCAAAGTCCAGCCGTCTTCAAGAGAAGGCACTAGTGGCATGGCGGGGTTGGACGCTCGGCAGGCGAGCCGCGCTCCTGCGTCGGACTTAGACGGCAAGAGCGAGACTGTCGAAGTCGTTGTGTTTCCATCCGTTGAGAGCTGTTGGAAAAATTACGGTAGATATTATTTTTATCAGTTAGTTATTTGCTTAAATATGGTATATACGGTGGTATGGTATTACAACTCAACACTTTCAGGATCAGCAACGCGCCTGGTAACTTTTGCTCAGCTGCCGGCCCCCTCGCTGAGCGGATTATTTGTACTATAAAAGCGCTTTGTCGCTTTGTGGGGTAGTATTATTTTTTCCCTGGTCGTGAAAGTGTTAATTGAGAACTCTTTGCTTTCTAACCAAGTAAAACATTTCTTCATAATCATAAACCCGTTCAAAACGCCGACGTAAACAAAATGCAACGCTCACTAGTGAACTGTTTACTTTATAACCAACAAGCCTAAACCAATTTCACATAAAACCATCTCCAAAACGCTGACCCAATAATATTTCGAGTCCTCATTCGAACAACCGTTTTCCTAAGACATTTGCCGTCATAGTTTATTAGCCCTTATCGCTGGCTACTGGGGCCGGGCATACATTGTCATCAATTCAGATATACATTACAGTGACGAAGGTCGCGTATTCGAAGAGAGTCAACGACCTAGAGCTACATTTGACATTCTAATTCTAAACTTAAGAGTAGAAACATGAAATTTGAATCATGAATAGGCGTGCGGACATTCTTTTTTTAAGACGTCAATCGATTCTATTTTTTATTGGGATCAAATTTCTATATGGGAACCTACACTTAGACTGTTCTAAAAGTCATAAATGACCGTTAGAGTTCAACATTCTTACAGAGCACTAAAACCACAGACAACCCCCACTAGACGGAGCATGTAAGGCGACCCGCGCTCACCAACGATATGGTACGGCAGAACATTAAAGTATGAACACGGCGACCACCGTTTAGTTGCGTCCTTGTTTATGATCCATGCGTACGTCAACGAAAAAAGAAATTAAATAAATAACATGGTAAATTGTAGTGTTAAGTGGTGTAGAGAGACCTCATAAACATGAACGCAACTAAACGGTGGCCGCCGTGTTGATACTTTAATGTTCTGCCGTACCATATCGTTGGTGAGCGCGGGTCGCCTACGGGTCGCCTTACATGCTCCGTCTAGTGGGGGTGGTCTGTGACTAAAACGCTCCACGGCCTCCTACATATGACGTCATCTGTGGATTGGGTAGTATTTGTATGGAGAAAATAAGTAATTGGCCATTTTCACCGTGAAAAAGTGCATTTAAGTTCATGGTTGTCATACAACTATTGTTTTCTTAAATAATGAGGATTCGGAAAATAATTACCAAAATTTTTGTATCTTTGAAGTCACATATTTAAAAAAAAATTGTTTGTTTTTATTTTTTTCTTCGTTTCATGATATATTGAGCTTAATTTATTCATATAACTACACTATGTTGTATAATTCAACATCACTCGAAAGCCCCTATTACACAAGTTTGTATGTCTGAATATTTTTTCTGTACTTCAATAACAGAGCAAGCAAAATGCCACAGACCCGTCACGACATCAATAAAGCGGTAAAGTAATTGGAATGTTGTTTTGCCTTTTCACTTTTAATTATTTTTCGAATAATCAAATTTGCACTTCGCCGATTTTTTGTCCTCGGAACTCTGAATAATTGTTTATTGCGGTGTAAGAGCCCTATTCCCAGAAATGGTTTTTAAATTAACACAGTATAATATATATTTTGGAGCTTTGTCTCTGTTAAGAAAAATAACGAATATTTCACTAAAAAGGGCCAACAAAGAGATAATCTGAGGGAGAAATACAGGTATAATTTGCAGTACTCTAAAAGCGCGTTCATTAGTGCAATACGTGTTTTTAACGCTTTACCTGTTGAAATTAAAATTTTAGAGGGAAATAGTTTTAAATTTAAGTTAAGAAATTGGTTAATTGAAAATGTATTTTATAATTTGAATGAATTCTATAATAAATGTAACTCTAAATGAATTAGGTATGTATATAGGTGTGAATAAGTTATATGTACTATACTGTAGTGTAGTCATAAGAACAAAATTGTATGCTCGAAATGGGCGGCTGTTGATGCTCTTGTAATTTACTATATACCATCCTTTGTACACAGTTTACAATAAATGAATACTTACTTACTTACTTACGTACAGGTCGTTAAAAATTGGTTTATACCAATTAACCATAAATAAGTCGTTGAAATGCTTAGCCTTCTATGACAATAGCAGGCACCAGCATATAATTATCACGGTACTGAAAGAAAACTTAATTCAGCCTAAACCTCTTTGGTGAGACTAAAATTAAATACTCTTTTATTAAAACTGAAGCTGTGTTTTGGAGTGAGTCCTATACATAGCAATTCTAGGTCGAAATTCGTCTGGTTATTTTGTACACGTCTATTCTCCTAAATTCCCGTTTAGTTGTATGAAAAACACATTACCGATTTCTGTGGAACGGAGATTCATTTTCAATATAATCATACATTTTGTGAGTTGTTAGACTCGGTGGAAAACAAAATAGGTACTAGGTTTATTTCGTAAACCGGGTTAATTAAAGGACAGATTAAAATATTAACTAGGGTAATGATAATTGGGCCTAATCGGTTGCTAGTTGACGAGTTGAATGAAGATTACAAAAGAGAGTAAGACAGAGTAGCGATTTCTTTAACCATTTAGACATTTTTATCCTTAAAATTCCATAAGAGTAAAGATTTTTTTTTATGTATCGACGTAAAACATCTTCACACAACAGTACATATCAGTTCTATAGGAACAGTAAGGAATTGTTAAATGTAGAATAAAAAGTTTCAATGCTTGTGACCCAGCACACATTTTTCATATTGTCTATCACCAACAGCTCTAGTTGTAACCGGTTGAAAGAAAAATAATGCGCTGCGCGCGGCGCGTAGCCGGCTCGCTACTACTTGTCGACTTGTATAGACTGGAAAGTAAGCAATAGATGGACGAGTAAGTTCAAATGCCGACTCATGTTTGCTAGGCTCATAGATGGATTTTCTTATGTACCATACTCAGATTTGTGTACTGGATTTAGACCTCTGACCTAATTTTCAAGCATTATCGAGAGAAATATATACCTCCTCTTTATCAATGTTTCGAAAAATCCATTAACAAAAAACCAGCTGCTCTGTCGCTTACGCCCCTCCACCAAACTTGAGAGCCTCACCGTCCCTTACGACCGCTCAGGGGCGCTCGAGCGCTGGATGTCCCATTCAATCTACATTTATTACGGCTACGTGGCCTTATTTTAAGTTGACTGCTAGATGTTGTCTTTTATCGCAATAAAGATTAGGGCAATAAGGAATTTTGGCCAACTTTAGCGGAATTAGCTTTGTTTTTGAAGTTTCGCAAAGCGGCGCGGAAAGTTTCGGAGTTTTTGATGGAACTTAGTGTTTATTTTTACGACTCTCGTGGACATCTACCATCACAATACTGAAAAAGATTAAATTCGCTATTATCATTGTAATAACGACTTATTTACAATTGTAAAATTCGGGATATGTCACACGATATTTTTTTTTATAAATTTCGTGGGACCGCACTAGTTATATCTATAGTGTGACAATTAAGTAGTCGGAATTTATCTTAAATATAATTAATATAAATTTAACAATATCTCATAACAAAAGTTATTAGATTCATTAGCAACTATCCACGCTTGAACATTAAGCGAATCAAAGCAGACACTGATTAAGACTAAGACGATAAAATCGATATAGTTTATATTATAACTAGCACAGCCATACGGCATGCTTTACCAAATTAATTACATGTGGATTGCCTGAATTCCCCACTAGTATAATGTAAACTTTCCTTTATTAATTTGATTGTCAAACGCGCTTAATATTGCCTATCGATGTGTAAGAGTCTCAGAATACGTTCTCACATCATTTTTTCGACTCGGAGCAAATCCTATTCTTCCACTTAGGTACGAATGAAAACGCTAAAATTGCAAAATGTATACCCAATATAGTAAAAAGTTTTATTTCACCGAAAAATAATTTCGCAGAATTCTTATTCTTCCTGTAGTCATACAATTTTCATGATTCTTGCAAATATCATAATACTATGGATTAGTTTAGGTTAGGTTAGATTTGTTTTATAACAATGTCAGACAGTTTACGGTTGCAAAGAAAAATGCTTTCTACGAAATGGTCTTTCGACGAAAAATAATTCTAGGAGACCTTCCCAAAGTAAAAAAAAGTCTTAGTGTTTGTGTCTAGATGCTGTAGAGCCCGCGAATACTTTTTGAAATGGCTGGAAGATGTTATTTTTTACAAGCTTTTATTTAACTTGCATTGTATGTATCTATTGTATGTATGTATGTATGTAAGTATGTTTGTTCGGGTTGAATCTTGCAACTCAATGTTGAAGCAGATGTCGTCAACCGATTGAGCTGAAATTTTGCATACTTACTTAACTTTGATGACAATACAATAATATGGTACCATGGGGCTGATCTGATGATGGAGCCGGAAGGTGGCCATAGGGACTCTATAATAGAAAAGGCAATCCTACCGAGCTTGGGCTCTTTAGAATCGTCTCAGTGAGCATTTGATTGATATCCAAAGAAAAGTACAGTCGGCTATAAAAGCTTGTCACTAAAATTAAATTTTTGACAGAAACTTATTATACGATTTAAGCCTCCATAACTCCGCCCTCTATGAAAAAAAACGAAAGATTTAATCGATAAAAGTTCTATATAATTATGGAACCTGGTTAGAAATTTCATGGAGATCGATTGAGAAATACGATCTTAAATGTAGGCGGGAACAGTCGAACATCCGGAATTCAGAGATAAAAGATGTTTTCGTCAAACTGAAATGGAGACGCCTCGCTTGCTCGGTCAATGACGTATTCATCATTCATTCATCATTCTAAATTTCTCATGAATTCTATCATATTGCTAACAGGAACTCGTTTTTGATACTTCTTATAAGCTGCTTAACGTCTTCACCGAAACGTCCATTGAATAAACGTCCATTGAATGAATGAATGAAATCGTTTATTTCGAGTAACAATGGTGACTCATATTATTTGTTCGTCTAATATCGATAAATCTATATATCTAAAGTGTTAGTAAAAACATTACAAAAACTTACACAACATACAAGCTTTTTGACACATGCCTGTTCACAGCAGTGTCTTTTGTAGGGACAGTCAAGCCTGTCCCCAATCGAGCGTAGGATGGGGTTGGGCTGGCCCGCACCCGGCGCACCAGGGATGTGCAGCGTTTGCGCATGGTTGCATAGAAACAGTCGAAGCCTGCTTCCGCAAACATTACCATGCGTGACTTAATCAGGGATTCCACTCATCATCTCAGATTTCACCGCCAGTACAGAGCTTAGTTTTGTGTGACATCAGAGCTCCTAATATAAGAGCGGGACAATATAACCCTGAAGGATAGTTCAGCTCTCGGAGTTTTATTTTCAACTAACCGTTTCTTTAGCATTGTTGATTCTGTGCCCGTTCTTCCACCAGGTGATGGAGGCAGGTGGTCTGGACCCTGAGCTTTGGCAGAGCAGGTCGTATCTCCGACTAGCTGATAGCGGCTGGTTGGAGCCCAGGATGTGGACTGTTAGAGGAGGAACTGTGGAAGAAGTATTATCATTAGGTATTAGACTATTCAATACAACACCATCTTCTTTTGTGTGTGTGTGTACGATTTGTATGAGAAATGTTCTCAACACTGTTCTTTCCGCATAAAAATCGGAAAAGGTTCTCGAGAACGGCTCATCTCTAATACTGCCGTTCTAAGCTAAAAGACGACCTTTTTGTATGGAGCTTTATACTAAAAAGTCGCCTTTTATACCGACTCAACCTCTACTCGACTCGACTAGTTCGTCATTTTTACCTTAGCACGGCAGAATGTTACGGATTTCATATAAAAGGCAGGTGAATTTAACATGGAGTCAGGTTAGAGATTGACGGATACGACAAGGACGCCAGGATAGAATGTAACGCATGAAAAAGTAATAAGGTCAAATGGTGATATCACAGGGTTACTCAGAGAAAACCCACTTGTAGCTTCGCTTCCGTCATTTCACTGATTATTTTGCACATGGGCGGTGAATTTGTAAATGTCCCAGATCGCAAGTGTTTGTCCTCTCACATTCGGTTCAGGTCATAAATATGGGATCTGGACCTTTACCGTGGTATGTCTAAAGTTTTACGTCTTGCCATGGCCAGAAAGTGAGATTTTCTCCTCAGAAAAGCCCGCTTACGGCCTAGGGTGCCGTATATATTATAATTATACTTACAGTTCATATCTAAAGTAAGTGTAGTCTCAATGGGATGTGCTCTCTGGTGGTTGGACGCTCGACACGTGAGCGTGGCCCTCACGTCGGCTCTGGTCAGTGGCCCTACTCTGAGGACTCCTCGGACGCCGTTGTTCACCAGGGGCGTGGCTGGTGTGTCGGTCTCCACCTCATCTCTGAACCATTTCACCCATGGTCGAGGTCGGCCTGGGGAATAAAAGTATTTTTTTCTCAAAAATGGTCCAAAATGTTGACTTTATTGATACAAAATCAGGATGCGAAGTAAATAGTTTATGGTCGACAAAAAAAAATTAGTAACCTGTCGGAAGAAACCGGGATTCGAACCGGTACCTCTGGAACACGCTAGACAAATCGGGATGCGAACAGTTTATGGTCAGTCAAAAAAAAATGTTTAACCTGGCGGAAGAAACCGGGATTCGAACCTGGTACCTCTGGAACACGCTGGACCGGTAATCCAGAGGTACCGGGTTCGATTCGCGATCTCTTTCGCCAGGTTACGCATTTCAATGATCTTTCTATTAATGGTTTAGATGTTTTACATAGAAAACCAGTCTCAGACTTATTAAAATACATATTGAATATTTTTATACATTCTGATAATGTTGGATAAGTGGAATTTGAGGTAGCTCAAGTTAAATCTAGAGTTTCTGTTTTCATAAGTTGCCAATTAAAATCTAAATTAAACCTAAGTGTAAGCCAATATTATACTTGATATAACTTAGTAATTGGATTAGAGAACAACTTAATTTTAATATTGAAATTTTTGTTTGCTTCAATTAAGTTTTATTATTTAAAAAAATGGAGAATACTAATTCTTCCAGACGCGTGGCTTTAATTAAACCCGAAGTTAGTCTCAAATTAAAATAATAAAAAAAAAAAAACATAATTTTAACAAATTGGTCGCATTAGAACGAAAACATTTTGATAAAATTTTATTACTTAATCTATTTTTAAACCATATTAAACATATAAAATAATTTGATTAAAATTGCTAAATTTGCGCATTTTGTTTGACATAAAAATGCGAAAAAATATGGCTACCACTTGCAGCACATGACATCTTAATAATTTAAGTATGTGTTATTAATTATCTGGTACCTACCTAAGGTGCTTTGGGGTATATTCGACATATTTTTAGGCGAGTGTAGAGTATGTAAGGGTTTGGGCTCGTAAGTAAGAACCTAAGAGTATTCCTTCCAAGTAATGAGATCTTTATGAAATTAGATATATTCATCAACGCTGTGTGAAAATAGCGTTGTAATATGTTGCTTGAATTTGGGAATAAATGTAAATAAAAACATATAATATTTTGAATACCATTTTTTAAGGAGTGGGTAATTTCGAAAGCAAGTTAGGTGATTTCGAAGGTTTGTAGAAATAGTTTTTATGCAATATGAGTTTAAGAATCATAATATTTCTTTTTAGTTCTAATTTACCCCCTCAAAAAATCCCGCTGATTCACGGTAAAGAACATTTTTTTTTTGTTTAAATCACAAATTATTTTCGAATTTCCCCCGCGCTGTGATCAGTCATCGTCATCATTGTTTTTATTTCACCAAAATTTCACCCATGGGATAAATTCGATTGCTTTTTTTAAACAGATAGACCGTTATGCTGTATTCATTATTACGACAAAAATGACAATGTAACGTAAAAACAAACGAACAACGATTTAACTTAGCAGGTTCCCGAGTTATGTGGTATGGGATAATTTCAAAAGTCCTCATAAGGCACTAAATCGCACTATTTTTAATTAATCGACCGCAACACACGTGCGCTCACGACTAGTGACACGAAGTGAACTGAAGCGGGAGAGCAGATAAACATGGCGTCTTGACAAGCGTTGCAAGCGTAGTAATTGTTCCCAGTTTAGTAGATATGTGTGATTTTCGACTTATCCCCATTTTCAACTTTACCCCAAAGCACCTTACGTAATATCGTAAATATTATAAATATTTTTATATTCGATCAGCGACCCTTACTTTCGCATTTATTTGCTAATGTTATCCAAAATTTGTGAAAGTGATAACTTGATAAGCTAAGTCACAAAACATGTCCAAGAACATATTTACCATAACTTATTCGATGAAATCCCCGTAGAAATACGTACTGACATTAATAAATCAAGGCAACCGGACTGCTATTGCTGTTTGCGGTCAACCGTGGCAATGATAACCTTACGGCAAAATCCGCTGATAATTTCCCCTAATATAACTAACAATACCAACCGCGACTGATACGTGGACATTAATTCCATCAGCCAGGCTTGATTGAAATCAAATTCGGCGTTTGCACAAACATACAATCAAATAAGCGGCCACAAACTTCCATGCAAACATATTAGTGGAACAACGGGATGCGTTATGGCTAAATTTACGGCCCAATAGAGGTTTAGAATACAGTAAACATGTTTAAAACAGTAAATCAGAGTTTGAGTACAAAATTACATCACGTTAAGTTGATTACGAGAAGTTTACGATTACGTTCTAGTAACTAAAGATACATTGTCTACATTGAAATCTCGCAAATAAAATTTGATGGTTGTAGTTGAAATTTTGCATTCACCGTGTAAATTGGATGACAATGCAATATTATAATCATATGGAATCATTGGTTGCAATGACACCATCACGGCAATGACATATATAACTAACGATACGAGTTGAATGCATAATTCTTAAGTACCTAATTAAATGCATTCAAGAGCGAGTAGAGGATAAAACACGATCTCAAGTTTCTACCGCGAAATCTATGTCGAGACATAAAAAAATCGTGAAAACGGCGCTACGGCAAAATTGCGACAGTGTGCCACGTCACGTTACGTTAAACACTGCATTTCAGATTTAATTAATTAATTTAAATTACATTGCACAAAAAAAAAACAGTATAAATGGCGGACTTAATGCCAAATGGCATTAATCTTATCAAAAGTTGTGCGATTGTAACCTGAGACAGAGCTGGCAGAACGAGTGGAGTACGAACACAACTGACTCTGTCCTGCGAGCTGGCTCGACTCTACTCTGCGACTGCGGCGAAGAAGCTCAAACTACATTAAACAGCGCTGATCTCTTCACTCCCGGGGTTCCCCGCTGAAAATACGTCCACTGCTGAAAATAGGCCTCCCCATGACTCGCCACAAAGTGCGATCCCGTGCAGACCGCATCCATTGATTCCATCTAATCGGGGGCCGACCCACGGTACGCTTTCCTATACGTGGTCGCTACTCTGCGAGTTAGCTGACACAAACTCATGACTCGGCACCCTGAATGGAGATTTATAGTTATTTTTATTATTGTTATAAGTTTCTTTGGAATATGTAGCTAAATACGGCATACGCTTAAATAAAACGTCACAAACCAATGTAACACGTCATCGCAACGTTCTGTCACGGTGACGCAACGTAGAATTTTTACGACACAATTTTACGTTATGCAGCCGAATGATATAGATAAAAATAATGTGCACTGTGAAATCCGAAAATTACATTTTGTAATATTAATGGTCATACTGTTCGCTAATGCCGTATGTTGCCTGGAGTATAATAACAAAATTGCAAGCTTTAATTGCGCCAATTCCCGTGTGATTTAGCGACAAAGCCGTTTTAGAGCGTGATTTAACAATTTGGTAAAACAATTACAATTCGTTATAACAGGGTTAAGATCGATTACAGTGGGCGTAAGCCGTTTGCGTTCGCCATTACATGTTAAAACCGTGCAACAGCTAGTATAGAGGTATAATTTGACACGTGTTTAATATATTTGCGTTCAAACTATAACTTTTCGCGTGGAAATAAATAGTCAATAAAAAATTTGAATAATTGAGTTTGGTCTTATGGCACTGATCTTAATATTTTATTTAGAAATGGATTTATCAGCAGCAACATAATGGGAAAGAATTGTATTTAAATCGAATTGCTTAAAAAAGACAAATAGTTTAGTTTAGAGTACCTATATCTATTTAAACGAGTACAGACATCTACATCTCAATTACATTTGACAGGTACCTAAAATAGAACATCCTAAAATGGCCTCCAGAATGAATTGTTAATCGAAATGCCAACTTGATCTCTCTTTAAGCCGAAATAAATTATCTCCTAGTAAAATTGATTAAAATGACTACCAGGCTACCACACAAAGCATCATGTACTTAGAACACTTCACATTGAAGGACTTTTTCAATTTAGGGTCCAAAAATGTGAAAAACGGTGCCCCCGCGGCATGGTCCCGAAGACGTTGGCAGCATTACCTCGCTGAATCGCAATGGTAATTCGTTGTGCGAGGAAGCTGCACGCTCTTCGGTCCCCAATAGTTTCTATTATTTTACTAAGGTTTTTTTTTTTATTGTGTTGTACATTTAATATTTGTAAGTCCCTTTTGAATCAGACTATTTAGGATCTGACTTTTAGAGCTGAGGACGCGGACGATTCATCATCATCATCATCAGCCCGGAGTCGTCCACTGCTGGACATAGGCCTTCCCCAGTTCGCGCCACCATACCCGGTCCTCAGCTTTCCGCATCCAACCGCTTCCGATTAATAAGAATTAAAATTAATGACGTTAAAATTAAATAATTGTGCCGCAGAATTTTTTAATTTACGAATTGATCGGCGATTGACCTCATTATCAACCTGTTGGTAAGTGAGTACGGAGTCGATGGGGTGCCGTTCGATTTGCATAAAGACTTTTAGCATATTTTCATTTAACTACTCTCAAAATGCATGATAAACATATTGCATAAAAACAAAATTCATAATTTTGTCAAGCATAATATTTAAACATCATAACCATTAAATCATAATAACATTCATTATAATGTTCATGAGTCATAATGTCACTTGGTATAGCATTCATTCAAAATAATTATTAAAACTCATAACAACAGTTAAAATAATTATCCAGTTGCATAAATATCATCATATCAAATAAGTCCTGAATAAAAAGTTGCTGTGAGTACTGAGATAGGTAGGTAATGGTTATTTTTTCATGACCCTAAAAACGTAACTGCTCCCTAGGTAGGGTAAGGGTAATTTTTTTTATGACCCTAAAAATGAAACTTCTCCCAGAGACAGGTAAGTTAGGGTCGTTCTAAGATCTGAATATGGAATCCACGAGAAGTTAAGTTATTAATTATTAAGCAACTTCAAAAATTATAGGATTTGATTTTTTTTAGCAATTTGAAAACTTGTTTCAGAAAACCATCATTTGGCTTTGTTGGCGTTGGTATTTTTTTGTTGAAAAGTGATTATTTGACTTTTCTTACATATATATTGCCGGCCGTATGTTGATCAAATAGGGTTAACCCTATTAAGTATACGTAAGCCTTATAAAACCCTTTGACAAATTATTTGTCTGGCAACCGGACAGGATAAGGTCTACTTAATTGATTTCCAAGTCACGAGTATAATTCGCTGCCGTCGGGGATGAATATAAAAGAGTTCGAAGGGTTGGAGTGAGCTGTGTTTTGAATAGTGGTTTAAACGAACTGGGTGGTCACGACCTTCAAAATTCTGAGTCCACATAACCCACCCTCTTACTCTCATGATAGTTTATGTAAGAGTAAGCAGGACGGCATCATATCACAGACTAAAAAACACTTTGGTGTAGCGTATCTTGACCGATAGGTAGTGAGTTCAGGTTAATTTGGGTCACGGTTATGTGTTCCATATATCGTGCAAACCTTTTTGACTAAAGTTTTAATAATTTAGGTGGAATATTGAAAAGGTTCTCCCAAGAGGCCTTCATGGAGTTTTTCATGGAAGTGAATACGTTTATAAACGATCAGTAATATGCGCGTGTTGCTTTTGTTCTCTCTAGATTTTTAAGTTGTATAAGTCCATTGCTATGGCGGAAAGGTGCACAGATTGGCGCAAGTGTGTGGCGGAGGGTCGCAGATGGTCTGACGATGCTTGGTTCGGCGCATTGACTGACAAGTGGCAGAAACGACATCAAGGTGACCCTACTATGTACATCAACAACAGTCAGGGTCTCTTGTCAAGTTTGCGGTCGGATATGCCGATCGCGTATCAATCTTTTTAGCCACCAAAGACGGTGTTTCACAGACTGAAGACCACATATCGTCTGTAATAGACTGAAATACCTATGATGAAATCCATTGTAGGCACTCTATTTTATTCCAGTGGCCGTATGGTAGTCGCTAATTCTTCGGATAACGTGGTTGGTCTCACACGTCTGAAATTATTTTATGTTTTTGTTTGTCAAGCAATATGTGTTACTGTTTGTTGTCCTAAATATAAATAAAAATCAGGTTCTTACCTCCACTAACGTCACACTTCAGGGTAAAGGAGTCACCCTCGACGTATGGCCCGACGATCGCTTGCTTGACGTCGCCCTGGTCGTCAGTAATTACCATTTTGCTGGGTGGCACTGTGAACAAAACGACAAAGGTTATACAATAACACGGATTATTGATCGACATACTAAAAAAAGACGATGTTGAATTCAAAACAGTGGCTTAATTTCTAATGATGTTTCCGAGTTCTCGTCACTATAATAATTGTCTTAAGGCTAATTATCCGTTCAATAGCGCTGATTGTTGTAGACATTTTTCTCTATGATCATTTTAATCAAACATATTTAGTAATCAATGTTACTACTTAAAACAGGACCATTGCAATTTAAGGCATGTCTTAGCAGATGCCCTATCATATTTCCTCTTCTATTTTCTCTTAGCGTTAGTAGTCTCCTTTTCTCTCCTATCCTATTCATGATAAAATCATTAAGGCTTCAATTTGAAAACAAAAACAGCCAGATAAATTATTAACTTGTATACTTCCCACTTTGGGCCTAAGAACTTCCTAGGGAACCCAAACCGTCGAAACTCGAGACAAATTAGTAACCTCATTACAACGAAGTTAATTTCGGCCTCGTAAAAAGTAAATAAAAACTCTTCTGAAGATCCCGTTGCCAGCGTAACAGCGACGTGAAAGTTATGACGAAAGTTCACACGTTATCGTACAGACCATACGAAGTTGAACAGGAACATGTCGAATAATTTATTAAGGGAGCGAAACATTATGGAAGTTTTTGTGATATAACTTTTTATTTAAACGCCTTTCTGGTGACCTAGTTAAGAGTTGTAAGTCTTTACGTATGTGACGATCGATTAGGTATGTCCACAGAAGCGATGCGCAGGAAATGAACCAAACAGGAAGCGACTTTGTAAAGCCTGTTTTTTTTATACTATAGGGGCAAACGAGCAAACGGATCGCCTGATGGAAAGCGATTACCTGCGCCCATAGACACCCTGCAATACCAGAGGAAACGGAAGTGCGTTGCCGGCCTTTCACAATCTGAAGAATGTGGTTGGTCTGTTTCATTTTACACATCTTCGCTTCGCTCCGCTCCTGTTGTGTGAAATTTCGATATTTTGGGTATTTTCTACTCAGTATCACGAGCTCTTTCGATCTAATAAGAAGAAAAAAAAATCCCAAAACATTCATTTTTTTTGTTTTCCATTCCGTTACCGCTGTAGTAGGTTACATGGAAATGGTAACAGAATGGAACGAAAAAATATTGGGACACTTTCTTCTTCTAATTAGATCGAAAGAGCTCGTGGTTCTGAGTAGAAAATACTCAAAATATCGAAATTTGAAAAAAAAGTGGGGTGTACAACTTTAGAAAAAATGGCCCAAGTCTCCACTGAAGCCGGAGAGACCTGCAGAATTGACATACAGATTTCAACTCTGGTAATTGGTCCATTCAATGCAGACGCACCCTTAGCAGGAGTTGACAGAACTTGCAGATTTGAGAAGAATAAATGTGATTGGTAGATATTATTTGACGGGTGCACTTTGTCCCACGTTACGTGTGACGCCCAAAGTATAAAAATACGTTCAAATAATTTAAACCTTTTCCCTTTACATAAACAAACAATATTTTCAAAGCCAGTCATCCAAATTTTTTGTCAGACTATACCAAAGCTAGCCGAAAGAGTATACGCGACAAAAAGGGTTTCATGAAGCTATGTATGAGCCATTTTGCCTGAAATAAAATAATGTAATTTTTTGGTTAGCCTCATATCTGGCTTGTAAATAGCGATAAAACTATTTACTTTCTATACCTTAATTACAATAAATTACGCAAATTACACGTCTTCTTATCAAAGTAATGGCCAGCAGTAAACCATTTGGCAATCCCAAAAGAGCAGTTTTAGCGTCGAATGTTAATCGCCGTTTGGTTTAATTATCGATGTCTTGCCCCGAATGGAACTTAAGTTTGAGTAATAGGAAACCTGTGGCCTTTTCATTTCGCGTTGGTAGAATATCTATGGGAAATGTTTACAATGAAGCGAATTAAAAAAAATAATAATGGTTCAGGCAGAGTTTCAACCAGCGTCTCCAAGGGCTTTTTTTTTTTTTTTCGCCAAACTGCAATGCAGTTTGTTTCCGGGCCGACACGGGCGTTATATCTATTGGACTGAACCTGATGCGAGAGCTATTGAATTTTTGAAGCAGTTGCTTCTTGCATGCTTTATGGTGGCATCTACCGTAAAGATTCAGACTTCATGATCGGCACTATGACCACCAAGTAACGATGTGCTATACCCAAATTAACTACTTTTATTCAAGCAGTAATGTCTGCTGGCGTAAACCAAATGTTTTACAATGAGGCGAAAAATATTGTAAATATTTGTTGTACGCTGGCAGACGTTACTGATTTAATAAAAGTTATTAAATATCTATGGGAGTGGTGCTTCGCGAAAATATTCTTGAAATAAGAAAATCTGTTGATTTGTCCTGAGTTTTTAATGTACTAAGCGATATTGAGGAAAATAAAGTACAAATTTCATTTTCACCAATTTATCACTATAGGCTATTGCCTAAAGAATGGCAATTACTGCCTATATCACTCGATTGTAGTCAGGGTTTAAATGGTCAATGGTATTTTTTCCCCACGTTTGCCTGTCAACAGCTTAGAAACGAATAATTAGTTCAAAAATGTTATCGGTTATTTTATCGCGGGCTACAGTCCGACCAAAAAGAGTAGAAATCAAAAAGTGGCAATACTGCAGTCTCGTCCCCGTTTTCTTATATTGATTAGAAAAGGAGGACACTACATTATTGCCACTTTTTAATTTCTACTCTAAAAAGAGTCAAAGAGTCGGATTGTAAGTTTCCGCAACTCGACGTCTTACCATGCATCTATTTTATCAAAATTTGTCTTAACACGTTCGCGGACGGGCATTCTATGGCATTCGAATTTTGAGTACCTCTTGTGACGCGCATTCTATAGCAGTCTTTAATCGAGCTTCTTTCCTGAGCGCAAATGCTAAAGAATGCGCTTTGCCATAGTGAAGACGTGTACATTAACATTTAAGCCGGAACCCCACTGCTGCGCACGCTACGCACGCACACGCTACACACGACGCCCACGTGGATCCATTGGTCTGGCTGCGTGTATCAACGTTTTCACAGCAACCAATGCACGCACACGTAAAACGTGTGGGCCACGTGGATACATTGGTCAGCTACGTGTATCCAGATTCTCCACTGCGGGCCACGCACATGCACGCGTGCGCGAGAGGCACACTCGCTCATAGATCTACGGAATTTAGGCTTTGTGTCCAGATCTACGAAAACTATTGGGGAACCTGCGGAATTTCAGACTACTTTTATTTTATTGTCAAAACATGAAATAAACGAAACGGAATGTTAAAATAAAATCGGTCAAGCCGTTTCTGAGTTATCACAAAAATTCATAATTTTCGTTAGAATGACGTAAGTGCCGCGCGGTGTCCTTATGCTATCGAAATAAAAGTTTTAATCCCATTAAATGCTGATTTTTGATTAGTACTTATGCCCTCTAGTATGGAATAGCAAAACTCGTTTTTGAAATTTTTCTTGACAGTTTTTTCTTGAAATGGTGAATAGCGGAACTAATTGCATGTCAATAATGTTGTGTCCATACCGTCGCTGGTAAACGCTTGGAAATACCAAAAAAAAAGTAAATCTAGGTAGGTATCAAATCAAAAGGAAAGTTGAAGACAAGTGTGTACTCGTGTATTATTTTATCTCTTGCTTATATTATATGGGTAAGAGCGAAAAGTGAATATAGTGTTACCTATACTTTTGGTGCGACGTGTATTAATTACCATTGTACGAAATATATAATAAATACATTTTTATTATTTCTCACGTGTTTTCTAAATCAATTGTTCAGCGAAGAAAAAGCTTACTTCTTAAAATACAACGCTCGTAATGATCAGTGCGTATCTAACGTATCTTCATGATAATTTATCAGTAATAATCAATTACCAATTACAGCATTAGGAGTTCATTTGGTGATAATTTTAATGCAAAGTAAGCAAGCGTTTTTACCTAGAATTCACCTGATGAATAGTTACTATCAAGTCAAAGAAAGAGCATGTTTCCTAAGAAAATGCATATTGTCTCTCAACTGGAAGATCCAAGTTATGATTTTCGGGGAACAGGTTCAGCGCAAGATGAATTCATTATTTTGGGAAAACTCAACTTACCACACACGCTAAAGGCTCGTTGGACAACATGCCGTCACCGCATTTTTTTTCATAAACTTATTTCCTGTACGTTCCTATGTTATATACTTCGCTATTTTAATTCTTCGTTATTAATAAGTATAGTATGGGTCTAAGAAACAAATACTGGTGCACATTTAGACCAAGCGGGATTTTAAACAGAATACCAGACAGACCAGGTAGCAATTTGTTTTTTATAGACCACTTGTTGTTCCGACCAGCTTTTTGGACGAACTGCTTTTTAGACGAAATTATACTAACCCCTTTTAATTTATTACATCGAGTTGCTCATTTGAAGTCCTAAATTCAAACATTTATCTGACTCTTTCGTAGAGTATAGTTAGAAATTCTCATGTTGCAGCCACTGCACCAGATAACCGACTTGTTACTGATGGAAATAAAAGGAAACTAGCTGGTTCCTAGATAATGGTATATTTACATATGCGTAAAATAATAGTAAAAAATGTATAAATAAAAATACAAAAGTATAAACTGGTACAAATACTACTTCCTGGACCGAACACTTCCCAAGACTACCACTTCCTATACTGACCTATTCCCTGAAAGCCTCTTCCCGGAGTGACTACTTCTCATATATTGATGATCATACATTAAAGACAAGTTCCCGGAACGACTACTTTACCCACGAAATAACGGATGTAGGATAGAAGATGTAGGGGTTATAAAAAATGAGTTTCTATGGAATAAACTAGTGTATTGCTATTTGTGTCGTATAACCACTCCTATTATATAGATCTTATATTTTCTAATACTAAACAGGTAAGCCAATATGGTGTTATCTGAATTAAAAAGTTTACATGAATGCATGTATTTATTACCAAAGTAAATACCAAAAGAAAAAAAAGTTTCGTGTACACAAAAAATAACGAATGCTTACTTGAAACCAGTAAGTATCAAGCTTAATATGTACTTTCGTACATGTGGAATTGTGCATAACGGTGTATTGCCTCGCTCACTGTCTTGGTGCCTACTAAATTTGGCAGCACAATTTGACACGTAATTTTTAGCTGTTCTGCCGAGAAGTGGTCAGTGGGCAGTGGTAATTCTGGAAATGGTCGTTTTATCAAGTGTTCGTCTTGGGAATTGGTCTTCATGGGAGTTGACAATCCGGGAAATGGTCGCTTTGGGAAGAGGAACAGGCCATTACGGTCATACATAATTATCCAGGATGACTTTAAGTCGTGAATGGTATTAAGTGCCAGTAGGTGATGAGGAGGGTGCCGCTGAGCAACTTTCACTATGGGGACAACCACAAAATCTCGAAAAAAAAACTATCGCTTCACTTTGAATTGATACTGAACTATCAATTAATATCAATTAACTCTTATTAGGTTTTTTTTTACCGGATTTCGTGGTTGTCCCCTTAGTGCAAATTGTTCAGCGTCACCGTTCTGGCACTACCATTTACGACTAAAGAGTCATCCTGTATAGGTAATACGTGTTGTAACTATACAGCATAATTTAAGAATAAGCAAAACAAAGAAGTAAATTAATTTCGTTTATTGCCTTTTTAGTGATTCAAATATAATCAGAATCACTTTAAAACAAAAATAAACAGACTACAATGAGCGAAATGGAACATACAATAAAACTTATAATGATTTTTTTCATAACTGATGCTTTTATCAGAACTGGACTAAATGGGACTACACGGGAAGCTCCAGCTTTCAAATAAAAAAAGAATTATCGAAATCGGTTTACCCCTTCGAAAATTCTGAGGTAACAAACATAAAAATAAAAAACCGGTCAAGTGCGAGTCGGACTCGCGCACCGAGGGTTCCGTACAAACACTTTTCATCCTTAAGTGGTTAAGTTAAGTTTGCACCTGGTATGTACAGCGCCCCATACAAATGAGGTCCAAAGTTAACGCAACCAACCCGTTTGTTGTATGGGAGCCCCCCTTAAATATTATTTTATTTTATTTTTAGTATTTGTTGTTATAGCGACAATAGAAATACATCATCTGTGAAAATTTCAACTGTCCAGCTATCACCGTTCTCGAGATACAGCCTGGTGACAGACGGACGGACGGACGGACGGACGGACGGACAGCGAAGTCTCAGTAATAGGGTCCCGTTTTTACCCTTTGGGTACGGAACCCTAAAAACATAGTCGAATTTAGAACCTCCTCCTTGTTTTGAAGTTGGCTAAAATGTACATGTACATCAAACTATTTTAATAAATTCGTATCACAAAAAATCCGCTGTGGTCATGCTGTAAAAGTATATCTCATATATATATTTGTAGGTCTAGACAAACTCAATCTATGCTAACCTACTTTAAGCCAGCGACGACAGACTTTTTTATTAATTTCTATCTGTCATCGATCGAGTGAAAAGAAATTGTCACAATGAATTTAGCTAACGATTGCAAACCCACAATGCATGAAACAATTTTTGGTGCAGTCGTCAATAAATATTTTTTATTATGCGGCGCTGAATTATAATTCGCAGGTTTACTTTCAGCGAGAACGTCCACATAATCCTGACCGGACCCGTCTAGTCCCTGCAACGTGCGACGTAGCAGTTGGCTCAGGAATTATCCCGAAACGAGCCTAGAGGTATATTTCATGAGTTAGGAGATCGGCTAGAATTTCTAGCTTAGATTGACCTCTAGCCTCGTATCGGGCGGCATTGTCTAGCCATCCCTCTATATCCATTTCAATAGTGGTAAAATAATAATAAAGGGGTAACGTATTATCACCTGGTGATCTGAGGCATTCCGTACGATTTAACAAATGAATTACCTCAACACAATTGTGAACGCGACTGGCAAATACAGTAAGATTTCTATCTTCACCGCTGATAAGCAGCAGCACAGGCAGGCGCCACGGCCACCTCGCGCGTCACGACCAGATCGGGACGACCGAAACGCATCCGCCGCGCCCCCGCGGGGTCTCCACGAGCTCCTACTCACCACCAGATCCCACAGCGGCGACTTTAGGGTCGATGGAGTGCATTTAAATCCTAAAGTATTAAGACACCACATTAGCGCCGCTTCGCGAACCTAAAATAACCTTATTTTTAAGCAGGGATAGGGTAACGTTATTAATTGCGAGGTAGAATAGCCTTTATTTAACATTATCAATCAACGCTTGAAGATAATCAAGAAGTTGCGAAACCTTCCCTTCTTCTGTGGCCAGCTGCGGGCGCGTCACCGCGTTCTTGGGGCGTTGGCCGCCGACGGCGCAAGAGACGCGCTTCAGGGTCTGGGTTTGTACTTCTGAAAGCATTCTCACAAATTAATATGTCACGATTGCGGCCTGCTTCCTATTCAATTACTATGTCCTGCTTTTATCGTAATTATATTCATATTTCTAGTAGGTAATACAGTTCTGCAATGACTTCTTCCGTCCAAATGATCTTCTTCTCATATTATTATCTTTATCTGTAGTTGGGTAAAATATGTCCATTAACCATCCGTGAATACCTAGCTACCTGTCCAACAATTTTTTTAAAAATAGATTCAGTTGTTTAGGCGTGATTAATGGACAATTAATGACACAAATATACAAACATAAAAAAAAATCCTTTTCGGATTGCTGACCTCCAAATGGCCTTACCTATAGCAATAAACTAAGATGAAAAACCGGCCAAGTGCGAGTCAGAATTGCGCACCGAGGGTTCCATGCAAACACTTCCCATCTTAACTGGCCGGGTTAAGTTAAGTTTGCATGGTATGTATGGCGCCGCATACAAGTGAGGTGTAAACTTAACCCAACTGTTCACGTTTTTTGTATTGGAGCTCCACATAAATATATATGACAGACCGACAAACGGACAGACAGACAGACATACAGCCAGACAGACAGACAGACAGACAGACGGACGGACGGACGGACGGACGGACAGACAGACAGACATAGTAAGTAATAATTCTTAGTAATAGGGTCCCGTTTTTTACCCGTTGGGTAGGTACAGGACCCTAAAACAGAATAATTTATTTTTTGTTTAACTTTAAAAAAAATATTGAGAACCAAGCAAAAGGTTGGAGTTTTGAGCCCAGCCCAACACACCCGATATTACTTATACAGATTACGAATTCGTTATCGTACAGTACACGTAAAATTGGTCTACACTTTTTTAAACAACTGAAGTCGGTGAAGCGGAGGCAGCTTGGATGAGAATCGAACCTGACCTTAATGTCTTCACAAACAGAGCTTTATTCGAGTATGATTCCATCAGGAATCAAACCTGGCCTCAATGTCTTCACAGACAAAGCTTTATTCGAGTATTATTCCATCAGGAATCGAACCTGACCTCAATGTCTTCACAAACAGAGCTTTATTCGAGTATTATTCCATCAGGAATCAAACCTGGCCTCAATGTCTTCACAGACAGAGCTTTATTCGAGTATTATTCCATCAGGAATCGAACCTGACCTCAATTTCTTCACAAACAGAGCTTTATTCGAGTATTATTCCATCAGGAATCGAACCTGACCTCAATGTCTTCACAAACAGAGCTTTATTCGAGTATTATTCCATCAGGAATCGAACCTGACCTCAATGTCTTCACAAACAGAGCTTTATTCGAGTATTATTCCATCAGGAATCAAACCTGGCCTCAATGTCTTCACAGACAGAGTTTCATATGAGTATTAAACCACCAGGAATCAAACCTGAGCTCACTGGCTTCACAGCCGAAGGTTCATCCGAGTACCATATAACTAGGAACACAACACAGTTCACAAGTAGAGCTTCATTCAAGGGCAGAACAGAAATCGAATCCGAGACCAGTGTTGCTCCGTAGCTGTATTTCCATGAATTTAAGATTGGCTCAGTCATTTAGAATAGAAGAATTAAATATTTTTTACTTTCAAGGAATTAAATGACAGTGGATTTTTCAACGGTGTCAAAATGTCAATGACGTGTGTTTTTTTAAATATATTTCACAGACTATGGTTTCCGATGTTATTTTTTTAATGATATGACTAGACTGACGTGTAAAAACCACATTTTGAAAGAAGGTAGCGTGTTCTACTCTGCACCAGATGTCACTACACCAGCGATTGCAGTCTCTTAAAACTATTAAATAACAGTAAAGTAAAGTACTGTGTAAGTTTACTTAGCGAGTCAAAATACGGAATTCGAGTAATCGGGATGTTTTTAACCACTTTTTTGGTTTTTTTTTTTGCGAACATGGCAACCCCACATTTTGTGAAAAGGCCTCCTTATAGATACGGCATTTGTCCGTAGCGTGAACAGCGTGGCGTGGGTCGCAGTGGGGCTTTGCTTGCCACGCGCACTAGTGTGTGCGTGGCAGGCACTTCGGTACAGACCACGCGTGTATCAGTGACGTCATTTCGTGCGCAGCGTGCCCGTGCACTGCTGTGGAAGTATCTACCTACATTTTCATACAAAGCGTTTACGTACCCACGTGTGTAGCTCGACCGTGCGCAGCAGTGGGCTTCCGGCTTTACTGTCAATTTCTCTGCAACCCGGGAAAGCTTACTGTCACATTACTTGCTTTTTGCACACTGACAAGTTGACATGTGTTGCCAACAATCGTACCCCCCTCTCCCGCACACAGATGCTATAGCATTCTCGGTTGTATGAAAATTAGTTCAGTCGCCCGGCGAGTGCGCCGCTGTGTTGACCGTCAGTATTTTGAGAATTTTGCGTGTCGACAACATTTCGAAGGATTGTTTTTATCATCGTAAGTAACATTTATTCAAGTATTTTCTTGGATATTTTGGTGGGTTGTAATAATTAGCTATATTTACTAACTGTTTATTGCCCTTCAACGAGCTTTGGCGGTGATTATAATTTAAAATACAGATATAGATTAATGTACATATTTTATATTATACACAAACACAGTAAACATAATTGTCAGCAAATATCTTGGAATTATACGTCTCTTGGTTCACCATTCAACTGCTAACATAGTGAAGGGTATTCTAGCTTTATCGCAGTGTAAAAAAATGCTTTTAATTTGAGTTACATGCCTCCAAAGAAGGTCCTCGCTCGAGCACGACCCCCGACTCGGTGGCGCCATACAGACTGCATCTGACCTATACAGACAGGCTTCACCGTCACTGCCTTTACCACTAAAATCATTAGATCAACGAAAGGCTCGTCCAATACGAGTTTTTAAGCCCACGATAGTGAGATGTTACTGAAAATGTTCGAAGAGGTGACCTAGGAGTCATCGGAGGATCAAATTAGCGTTGAAGACTCACAAACATCAACCAATGATCAAGAGAAGAGTCAGAAGTGTAACCAACGATACCGGTGAATCTGATCAAGACCCATTTCACAATAAAGCGGGGCAGTGAAGTTCCTACGAAGACTTTATGCCAAACTCGTCTGGTGCGTCGTCTGAAAGTAACAAGAGAGACTCAAATAGAATAGGCGTGAGTGACAAACCCGTTGATAACTACAAGTCCTGTAATCAACGCCTATATTCGTTTTCGCTATCACATATAAGCGTAGCAGGCAGCTGCTATAACATTCAATGCCATAAATGTACCACGAGCTAGCTAAGCCATGTGGCAGAACTGCTATGGAAGTATAATGCTATAGCATTTGTTGTCACATAACGTAGTATCAAAACGTATCATATTTGACGCAACTGGTATAGCATTCGACTTGCATAGTGTTCACTGTCACATATAAATTGTACTCAATCTTACAATTATGACGAAACTGCTATAACAGTTTCAAATATTCCATACAAAATTTTAGTGTCAAACAGGTGTGTCTTACTGTCCGCGAACGTGTTAACCACTCATTTTTATCGGTTACTGTATTAAGCGTTAAAGACGTACTTTTTGACTGTACAACAAAAAGAGTCTTCCGGCCTTGTAATCAGAATCAGACCTTCATTAATATTTAAGGAAAATTTAATGAACCCCAACGAATACCCCATAAAATTAACCAATAGGGTGAAATCGCCCGATTTGCTTCCCATTATCCTGATCGGGAGGACAAATCCCTGGATGTAGTTAAAATTTAAAATGCCAATGGCCCCCGTTGCGGGTTGAATTTTGAATAGATGGTAGATTTTAACGGTAAAGCATTGGAACTTAAGTAAGATTTTTCTAGAGAAATCATTTTTGTAATATGTATAATCTGTGGTTGTGTTTGCCTAAAATATAGTAATTCGTATAAAAAGAAAGGAAAAGGAGTAGGTATTAAAATGTTTCGTCAATGACATAATTATAAAAGAAACGCGTGCCTTCGTCGAAATAATTTGTCCACATTGACCTTCCTTAATAGTACATTACTGCAGACGCCGGGAAATAAGGGCTTGCCGGCTGAGTAGGTATAGACGGCCGACCGTAAGGGAGGCCGTCTAGTGATACGAAGCCGGCAAGCCCTTTTCACGGCTAAGGCATGTATAGTGCTTTTCTCAAACATATGTAATGAAATAAAAAAATACATCACTCAAAAAACAAATTTTATATCGCGGTAACCGAAGACAATAAATCCGTGATTTTTCAAAATTGCCGCCGTTTTTTACTGACAATTTAGGCTTGCTACACTATATACATATTTATTATTATACTACTTTTTCGTTACATTTATAACTTGGGTTGAAATTAAAATAAGATTCATTCCAATTGAAGTTAGTACAGCGGATCGCTTATAAGATAAAACACGTTTTTGAACGAAACTTTAGGACAGACATTTTGTCAATCAATTGTCTGTGACATCTGAATCTGACTCACATTATAACCTTTCTTTCATTTATGATGTGTAAAGTTACAACAATTTGAAAAAAATATCAAAATATCACATAGATCCGCCGATCTAACATATGATATATTGCATATTACGTTCTACAAGGAAACAAGAGAACAACCTAGCATTACCTATAGATATAGATAGGCAGCTGTATTCTACATACACACTATTAATATCACCATGGATTTGTACATGCTAAGTGCACAGAACTTTTTAAAGGTACGTAACTATTATTTTTAAAACAGATTATTAACAAAGTTTTTGACAAATTTAACTGATATTAAATGACGCATTCGACATATGGGGGCAATTGCTTATTGAAATTTTTATTGTTTTTCCAGGTACACTGATATTAGTTAGCTGTACTTCCGAAACTGGTCTTGGCTGTGATAATGTAGCTGACTGTTGATTCTGCTGAGATGGCAAAGGAGGCTGAGGATCTGATCTACCGCGTGGTGACTGTGGATCATGAATTTGGCTGTGAAAATGAAAATGAAAAATAAAAATTATCAACTGGCAATATATGTGCTAGGAGATTTTGGCGGTGGACTATGATGCTTAATGTAAACAGGAGGGTCACGGGAACCGGGAACAGCCTGGCCGTGGATTTATGTAAATTGATGATGGTTGGGGTACATCATTTTGAGAGTTGGCTGCGTGAGGATTTGTCGCCTTCTGCAACTTTTATCAGCTTTCCAACCCCCATGCATTTTGACCATCAGAAGATTGGCAAGGAGTGTAGCTGAAATACAGCAGAAACAATATCCAGTATAGAGGTCGGGACAATCTAGTTCTTAAAACGTTGCTATTTGCTTAGGCATAAATAGAATTGTGTGGCGTCCAATTACTTGTCTTGTACATTTTCTTTTCTTGTAGTTTAGAAAGATTAAGTCTGCCATTTGTACTTTTACTTCTGTCTTTTGTGCAATAAAGTTTAAATAAATAAATGTTATAAGACTGAGCATAATTTTTTTTTTCATTCATGTATGTCTCCGTTCGACTTTGGTGGCAACAGGTTATTAATTGTTAATCCTGCCTCCGCCCTCAATTCTGGTGAAGTACAATTAATTTCTTTGTCGCTGTTATCATCAGAACTCATTATGAAATTATATTTATAAATATCAACAACAAATATAAAAATAGGTACATGACAAAAGTTTTTTTTCATTTTCCCTCCAATCCCCCATAATGTTTTTTTTTTTATGGAAGTTGTCCGTATTTCGCGTATGTTGTGTTCCAATAGACCCTATAAGGGCCGTTATACACAACCTGATACTAAAAATTCAATTTCTATAATAAATAAAATAAATGCAGAGGATTTTAAATATTGTCCAAGGGCTCTGGTGACTTACGTATAGACAGTATTTTAAATTTATTCATCAACACATTGAATTATACAGATTTGTATTCATAATATCAGTTCGTGTGTACTAGGCATTAACGCGGATATTGTTGGTCCGGTTCCGGTGGCTGAATGGGTAGCCACTAGAAAAAAAAATTATATCAGCTGTTCATAAACACAGACGCCATGTTTACATTAAAATTAAAAACAAATTACTTCCCGGCCTAGGCCTTCAATTTTGTATGAAATTCCTTTACAGTTCCTTCGAATTGTTCCGCCCGAAACTTTACACTTCGAAGCCTGTTTTGACGCACGTTACGACGATATTTCATTGCATGTTTGAGAAAAATATAAAAATTTGAATTGAATGAAAGATTGCTTTTTAAGGTTCCGTACCCAAAGGTTAAAAAACGGGACCCTATCTGTCTGTCACCAGGCTCTATCTCATGCACCGTGATAGCTAGAAAGTTGAAATTTTTTTAATGTATTTCTGTTGCCGCTATAACAACAAATACAAAAAACAGAATAAAATAATAGTATTTTATGCAACCGTTGTATAAGAGGGGGCAAAAAACGCGAGTGGCATGGGTTCGCTACGCTCACATCGTAAGATAGATGCCACGAGCGTTTTTTGACCTACTTATACAACGTTGCATACAATACTTTTTCTACGACTCGAGATTTCATAAATAAAATGCAAATAAACAACAAAGAAAATAATTACATGTTCTCGCTCGGAATCAACAAAATTTAAAAAAAAGTAGTCTGATAATTTTTTTTGATAAGCTGTTTATCTTGTAATCTGTGGTACTAAGTGATGCTTTTTTGGCGACATTATAACATCATTTAGCAGTTTTTTTTTGGGCGATAGAGTATAGATTTTTACAGACTTTCATAATTTATGTCTTTATATTAGAGTTAGTAACTATATAAATGACAGAAAAAAGTACTGGAGTAGAAAAATATTTAAGCGGGACTCCCATACAACAAACATAATCGGTTGCGTTAACTTTGCACCTCATTTGTATGCGGCACGATACATACTGCAAACTTAACTTAACCCGGCCAGTTAAGATGGAAAATGGTTGTACGGAAGCCTCGGTGCACGAGTCCGACTCGCACCTGGCCGGTTTTTTTATCAATATCAATTTCTGATCAGACTCTAAGACTTAAAACTGTAAAGTGTGATTTATATTTAACAAGTCATTGAAATGCCAATAAAATTAATGAAATAACAAGCCTTGCCATTTGCTTCGTGCACTCAAGTTATGAAAACAAAGTTACAAGTGGGCCATATTTAAATATTCTTCCGCCTTGTTTGATACCGTGATAATTCGAGTTTGTGAACTTAGTGAATTTAATAAAAAATGGCCAACAAAATTCTCCTGAGAGCTGATGTAGAAATTAATCTAATTTGTAACATTAAACTCGCGGAAAAGATTTTCAGTGATTTCTTTGTATTGCGGAGGGATGTTTCGTCCGTGATATTTATTGCCTACTACGAAAAACAGAATGAAACCGAGAAGAAAAAATTCGCGAAAATTTTGAAAAATATTTTTGTACACAGTCATAACATTTCATCATCATCATCATCATCTCAGCCATAGGACGTCCACTGCTGAACATAGGCCTCCCCTTTGGACTTCCATATATACCGGTTGGAAGCGACCTGCATCCAGCGCCTTCCGGCGACCTTTATAAGGTCATCTGTCCACCTTGTAGGTGGACGTCCTACGCTGCGCTTGCTGGTCCGAGGTCTCCACTCGAGCACTTTTCGGCCCCATCGGCCATCTGCTCTGCGTGCTATGTGGCCTGCCCATTGCCACTTCAACTTGCTAATCCGGTGAGCTATATCGGTCACTTTAGTTCGTCTACGGATTTCCTCATTTCTGATTCGATCACGTAGAGACACCCCGAGCATAGCCCTCTCCATTGCACGTTGAGCGACTTTGAGCTTTGAGATGAGGCCGATAGTGAAAGACCACGTTTCGGTGCCGTAAGTCATCACTGGTAACACACATTGGTTGAAGACTTTCGTCTTGAGGCACTGAGGTATGTCGGACGAAAAGACATTGCGTAGTTTCCCGAACGCTGCCCAGCCGAGTTGGATTCGGCGGTTGACCTCTTTCTCGAAGTTGGACCTACCTAATTGGACCACTTGTCCTAGGTAGATGTATGAGTCAAGAACTTCGAGTACCGAGTTTTCAACAGAGACTGGGATGGGCACAACCTTGGCATTTGACATGAGTTTCGTCTTGTCCATGTTCATTTTTAAGCCCACCCGTTGAGAAACTCGATTGAGGTCATCGAGCATCATGCTGAGTTCCTCCATCGACTTTGCCATGACTACGATGTCGTCGGCAAACCGAAGGTGAGTGATGTATTCGCCATTGATGTTGATGCCAAGTCCTTGCCATTCCAGGAGCTTGAAGGCGTCTTCCATAACGGCCGTAAACAGTTTCGGGGACACAACGTCCCCCTGTCTTACGCCTCTTCTCAATGGAATGGCCTTTGTGCTCTGCTCCTGAACTCGGACCGACATGGTGGCGTTACTATACAAACACTTCAACACTTCAATGTACCGATAGTCAATATGGCATCGCTGAAGTGACTCGAGCACCGCCCATGTTTCCACCGAATCGAAGGCTTTCTCATAGTCCACAAACGCTAAGCATAATGGCAAGTTATACTCTTCAGTCTTCTGTATAACTTGTCGCAGCGTATGTATGTGGTCTATGGTACTATAGCTTCTTCGGAAACCGGCTTGTTCGGGAGGCTGGAAGTCATCAAGTCTATGTTCGAGACGGTTCGTGATGACCCTTGAAAACAACTTATAAACATGGCTTAGAAGCGTGATGGGCCTGTAGTTCTTCAATAGGGTTTTATCACCTTTCTTGAAGAACAGTACCACCTCGCCTCTATTCCATGCTTCAGGCGTTTTGCCCTCGGACAAGACGGAATTAAAGAGCTTCTGGAGGACCTTAAGTACCGGTGTTCCACCCGCTCTCAGAAGCTCTGAGGTGATTCCGTCTTCGCCCGGCGCCTTGTTGTTCTTAAGGTGCTTCAGGGCCATCCTAATCTCGTACAGACTGATGTCCGGGATATCTTCGGTATAATGTCGGGACAGCTTGGCTCTTGGATCGCCTACCAAGCTGTCAACGGGCTTTGCGACTGAAGTGTATAACTGACCATAGAACCTCTCGATCTCGCCTAGAACCTCTGCTTTGGTCGACGCTATGCTGCCATCTTCCCGTTTCAGCTTGGTCAGCATAACATTACCGTTTCAATATACGCGAGGTGAATTCTATAGTCCGACTTTGAAAACAAACGGCGCATTGATTAAGAAATAAATAAATACCATATCGGACAGCCCCACACAGATCTATCTAGTCCCACAGTAAGCTCTAGTAGGCTTGTGTTATCGACACTAGACGACGATAAACATACTTATATTATATTACGGTTAAATAAATACTTAAATACAAATAACATCTATGACCCAGGCACAAATATTCGAGTTCATCACACAAATATTTGCCCTTGCCGGGACGCGAACCCAGGACCGTCGGCTCAGTAGGTCGTCAAATATTGATTTAGACACCAAACGTGAAAGCCCGACCCGAACCTCTGGCAGTGACGTATAATTACGTCAAAGGTGTGCTCATATGTCCGCAGTGTTCACAAAATTTCATCAATAAGGACCGCCACAAACGTTCGAAATTCCGGTCCGGTTTGCGAACGGAATGACGTCAGCAAGCGAGACATCGCCATATGACAGACAGAGGCAGAGACACTATCGTATGTAAACCGAACGAATGTAGAAGAAGAGGAAGACCAAAGAAATGATGGATGGATTGTGTGAAAGATGATATGAATAAGATGGAAAACAACGACGAGATGACGAGTAATAGGGAAGAGTGGTGGAAGAAAACGTACTGCGCAAATAAAGGGGATAAGGGCACGGGAATGATGCTGACTGACTCAGTTTTGTACATTAGATTGTAGACAAGGAAACAGTTTAGATAAATAAATATCGGACAACCTCACACAAATCAACCTAGTCCCAAATTATGAGTATTATGGGTACTACTAGGTGACGAGTTTATTTGATACTTGACTGATGAAGGCAAAATTCGGCTTCACAGAGAATTCCCAAAACAAATCCCAAAACAATAATGAAACAGAGTCCGTATGTAATTGAATCTTCACGAGATCTCAAACTTGCTTCCGCCATACGAAACTCAGATCTGTCCACCAAATACAAAACAACTTAAGCGTGGTTGCACTTCAATGCATATGTGCTGTTTCATTCCGTTGCAGATGTACAAAACACTGCACTGGGCTCCTTTTGCTTAGTATTACAAGTTCTGGCAATTAAAAAGGAAAGCCAGTTGTGCCGAGTAAGCTAAAGCGTAAATTGCAAATTCAATTTTGCCTAATTAAGGATGTAATAATTCGTTCTTCGAAGTCAGTGGTACCTTAGTACAGAGTTGCTCTTAATGCGAATTCAAAAACTCTTCATGAGATTTCAACGTGAGAGGTACTTAATATTTTCTTCGGTTTCGTATATTAATTATTTGAGCCTCCCTGACGTTTCAGTACCTTTACAGATACCGTTGTCAAAGGTTGACTGAGATAAACACAATTTTTCTCTGTCAAAGTTACATTTGTGCAAACTACCCATTTTTTTAATATTAATTTAAAATAAAGGTACACGCCAGATGGGCCTAATGTGTAAAGACAGTTACACATGTGCCAGAAGGGCATTTATTATTTTATTTAAAATATCTACCAGCGGTTCACTAAAGGCTTAAAGGGGTATCTGTAAAGGTACTGAAACGTCAGGGAGGCTCAAATAATTAATATACGCGATATAATCCGTTTAAATTGTTTTATTTAAATGTGAAAGGTACTTTTAGAGAGCGGAGGGAGCGGCTACAATATTCATGTGAACTTTACTATTTTTGTTTTCTTTATACGATGGAATTTGAACATTGTCATAGTGATAGTATTATGAGGTCTAATTTTCACCCAACTACGGCGAAGCAAACGGCTAGGAGTGCTATTGCTACCCTGCAAGATAGATTCTACGGCAGATTCATACGGAAATTAAGTCCTGTCCGGTAAAATCAATCTGCATACAGTATATTGTCCGCCAGTGCACACCTGGCTCTTTGTGCACAAGAGTCGTGCACTTTACGTTGCCTCTCTGAATAACCTTATTCAAAAGCATAGTTGCAGAGATGTAAGGTTGTCACATGGCTTTTGAAACTAGTATGCACTAAGTACACTGGACATACGGATTTAAATCGTATTACCTTCCTCATTGCGTCTAGTTCTTGGTTTATTATATTGTTATCCTGTTTTCTCGTATTAGAAATGCAATAATGGACTTTAGAATAAATATGTCCAAGGAAAACTCAAGTTCTCAGTTCGTGACTCATATCTTATTCAGTTTTAAAATTACGGAAGCTACTTAGCTTCTGAGATAATGGATTACCTAAAAATACGATTCGTTTAGCTAGGTTGGTTGCAGCAAAGACTGATTAGCGGCAGTCTCGGGTTCGAAATCTCGCAATGGCAAGAATTTTTGTATTAAATATAATAGCACCAAATTACTCCTGAATCTTGGATATTGTCTATGTATTTCAGTGTTATAGTCCTCTAGATCTATCGTCGTCTTGTCGCGTTGTCAGGAGAAGGTGGTGATGGTGAACGGAAAGTGAAACACAGGATCCAGGGTGACCATTATAATGCACTTTTACCACTATCACTACAAGATAATGCACTTTTTACAAAAAACTGTGCATATCCCAGGTAATATGCAGATTTTCATAACAATTCACTCGTCCATTTGCTACAGAGAATCTTAATTGAATTGATCGTCTCGATTGACTATTGATTTTCAGATGATTGGAATTTGGAATCTACAAATCTATGTAAGACTGGCCAGGAATCGGGGTGATCACAAACGGGTCTTGAAATGACCTCGTCATAGTCCATAGGCCTGCTTGAGCATAATTTGGGATTAGGTCGAAAATATGTTTGAGATCGGGCACAAAATATAGTGGTCCACTACGTCTAGATATAAGTTTAATCATCATCATTAGCCGGTATCTATCCACTGCTGGATTAGGGCCTCCTCGTGCATTTTCCATTCACTGCAACTCCGGCAGAAGTTTAATAGCTTAGAATAAAATACGCCTAGAGCGAGAGTATACATAAAACAGATTTGCGAAAGATGAAGCCAGTTTTGGTTTTATGTGAGCGTGTGCATGAACCAATTATAGAGACGCTTTGTTTGTGACATTGACGTTGCGACATGCGCACACAGACAAAACTAAGCCCGTGACGAACCGTGGCTTACCAAAACTGGCTTCACTTTTAAGAGTTTCAAGCGCTGAATAGGTTTCTTTATTCGTAGGCGTATTTATTCTAAGTTTAGAAGCTAGAAAATGTTTAATCTTACTAATTGTCTAATCTTACAATTATCCTAAATTTAGAGGTGAAAGTTTTGAAATATTTTAATGAATACTTTTACAAAGTAAGATGAGATCAATTTAATGGAATTTATAAAAGCTTTTAGAATTTAGATTTAGATTAGGTAAAATTTTTACCTGAAATATTTTGTAAATGCAAAAGAAATACTCTCGTAGATATTTAGTCAAATAATATAATTTGTATTATAAATAATGAGGACGGATATAGAAGAAGAGGAAGACCAAAGAAAAGATGAATGGATTGTGTGAAAGATGATAGGAACAAGAAGTAGCTCATTTGGGGTAATATTTCAAAATGATATTATCAGAAAAGTCGTATTTAGTTCTTGATAACTGGTTGGCCTTTCATAATAGGTTGAAGTTTTGCTACGCCCTTTATTATTCCCTTGCCCTTATTTCTTTTATTTAGGGTCGGTGCAGCATTTTTTCTTCCTCCATTCTTCCCTATCACTCGTCATCTCGTCATTTACTTTATTCTTGTTCCGAACAAATACGACTATTCTGATGATATCATTTTGAAATATTACCCCAAATGAGCTTCTTCTTGTTCCTATCATCTTTCACACAATCCATTCATCTTTTATTTGGTCTTCCTCTTCTTCTATATCCGTCCTCATTATTTATAATACCAAATGAGCTTCTTGGGTTTAAATGCCAACTTGTATATTACTGTTGTTGGCGCGTTTGGCGCCATCTACTTCCAACTATGCGAAGCGGCGGAGCTTCCCAACCTGGCCGCGAGGGGGCGCAGCGACACTCGCTCACTTTACCAACCACGGGCGCATCATCGCACACGTTACCATACGCGATTATTTAAATTTATATAATTCGCCTCAATAATACAACAAAAATTGTAATTTAATTACTTATTCGTAATAATAAACCAGCTTTGTTATAAAATCTAAAAAGAAATATCAGTCATTGAAGAGACCCGTCTGCTGATCCTGAAAATCGTCACGCTAACCTACAAACAACTGTCATTTAATGCAGCTTAAATAGCAAATAGTATGACGCTTGGAATCATCCACAGTAGAACCAAAGTCATCGATATATTTAGTTTGGAGACTTAGCCCGGCTTAAGTGGCAGTGAGCGAGGCTTTCTTGTACAACTGAAAAAATACAATTAGCAAGTCCATGGATTTTAGAACCACGGTATAATACCAAATATCCTAACCCTATATTGGCGACGTCAAGCCAGCAGTTCCAACATATGTACAGTCAACCAATTTGATTCCTAGGCCATTTCATACCTTATCACACTGAACGTCAATATGAAAGCCGCTTGAAATCTCATATCATTGTCATTGTGGCAAGGTTCTATAGTGGCCTAAAAATCAAATTGGTTGACTGTACTCAATAACTTGCGTGTTCCTATACCGGTTGGTATTACTTCAATTACGTATTATATCCGCAAGGGGTCGTATAAATCCTCCCATAGGCACGGTACATCCAATATCCCTTGAAGCTCTATAAGTATTAAAAATTGGGCAAGTGCGAGCCCGACTCGCGCATGAAGGGTTCCGTACCTATACATATATATAATCTATAACAAGTTCGTTGTATGGGAGCCCCCCTTAAATATTTATTTTATTTTATTTTTAGTATTTGTTGTTATAGCGGCAATAGAAATACATTATCTGTGAAAATTTCAACTGTCTAGCTATCACCGTTGTTGAGATACAGCCTGGTGACAGACGGACGGACGGACGGAGGGACGGATTTTGAAAATTGAAAACGGATGGACGGACGGACAGCGAAGTCTCAGTAATAGGGTCCCGTTTTTACCCTTTGGGTACGGAACCCTAAAAATAGTCTCAGGGTAGATAAAAATTTAATCAAGTTTCTGTCGTGGTTGTATATATTTAGAGTTCCGTGCCAATATCGGAGGCGCGTTTCTATTTAGGTCGGATTACTTGCGGTAGTTGCCAAATAAATATCAAAAACAGTACGGTAAGATAAAAAAAAAACATTAATATTATAAAGGCGAAGGTTTGTGAGTGTGTATATGTGTATGTTTGTTACTTCTTCGAGCTCAAACGGCTGGAACAACTTTGATACATTTTGGTATCAAGGTAGCTGACACCCTGGATAAAACGTTCTTGAGTGTCGAAGACGCAGCGTGGGAAAACCCACAACAAGGTGGACCGATGACCTGGTTAGGATCGCGGGCATAAATTGGATGAGGGCGGCGCAAGACCGACCGCTGTGGAGAACTTTGCGGGAGTCGTCTGTCCAGCAATGGACGTCTATAGGCTAATATGATGAACACATATAATGTTTATTTATGAAGCCAATAAAGAAAAAGAGTCACGTCAACCTGGTGGTCAAATATAAAAAGAGCCTCAAGCAAGCCTAGTTGCCAGAAGAGAGAACCCAAGACAGGATAGCTTGGCGCAAAAGAGTGAGGAGACCCGACTCCGAAAAATGGGAACAGAGATTTAAAAAGTAGAAGAATTAAAGAAAGAGACGTCGCGTTGGTAAAGCAGCTGCCTACTGAGCCGGCGGTCCTGGGTTCGAATCCCGGCAAATATTTGTGTGATGAACTCGAATATTTGTGCCTGGATCATGGCATATATTTATCTGTAGAAGTATGTTTATCGTCGTATAGTGCCCATACCACAAACCTACTATACTGTAGGACTAGATCGATTTGCGTGAGGTTGTCCGATAAAAAAAAAAGAGAGAGAGTCACGGTGCCCGTTCATAAATGGCCAACTCGAGCTTGACATGAGTTTTCGCCACACCCATAATCCCCCAACAACCGGCCATACAAAGCGGCTTACCTCTGGATTTGCCTCATGTTAATTTTTGGAATTGCGGTAAATTTCTACCTATGGGGCGATCTCGTTCCTTGAAACCGAAGGGTCGGATCTTCCGTAGTAATACATAGCGTTTACGACGATTTGGATTTGAGTTCCGATAATTTTCCGATAGGAAAAGGATGAGATGATTAAATTCGATTTTGATAAAAGCAGCATATTTATATTTAGGTTCCTTACCATGGTAACTGGCTACGCCCATTAGATGTAGTTAAGTAGATGAGTAGATGGAGTTAACTAGATGATCCATACATACATCGTCTACTTAACTCCTTAATGGGCGTAGCGATTCTTCAAGAATTTCTTTAACACTAAAGTATCAGGGACCTAATTCGAGAATGCCGTTTGAGAGATCGCAAAACGTCAAAAGTCTATTAGATAAGAGTGATATCGCCTTTGAACTGTCATTAAAATGCGATGAGCTTCAAGTGACATCTCAATTATGGAAATACGAAGGCGATAATGATTGTCCAAAATGCTATTCATGCAATCATATGAATTTCTGTTTTGAACGAAACGAAACTGACTAATTTCACGCACTACACGGTCAAGTATGCGCCTGTTATTAATGCCGTCACATACAAAGGAAACGCATATTTAAGCGCGACTGGATTGACGAAGTTGCGATGTTCTACTTGTCATGTAGGGACACGTCAAAAGTGACGGATGGCGATGAAATGGAGAGATCTCCATCATCTCTCTAAAATTTATCGAATTACCCCCCAGGTTTTATATTTATAAGAGAGATAGGTATTATTATTATAATTTTATGCAACATGTGATGTCTCATTATTTTTTAATGTGGATACAAACCACAATTTTTATATTAAACCATTGATACAAAGATCAAAGGACAAATTAAGATTGAAACGGGTTCGATTCCCGGTCTCCTCCACCAGGTTACACGTTTAAATCTTTTTTAAGTGCTCTGATCTTTATATAAATGGATTTTATGTTGTTTTCATGGTAAGAACTTAAAGTTGCGTGTCACCATGACAATGTTTCAATTACTATAACAAAACGGAATTTAATCGCGTTCAAAAGTGCTTATTTAATTGCTTTGACGTTTCGAACGTGATGATGTTCTTGGCTTCGAAGGGACTATTCTTTTTTGAACGAGAAAGTCCCTTTTGTGAGAAAATTGTGTAAGTTTAAATGAATATAATATTTTAATTTCAATAAGTAAAGAACCATGTAATAATGAGTCAACAATAAATTGAAGCCGCATTCTCATTTTGTAAATTATTTCTACCCCAATATTTACCTAAGAACATTGTCTCCTAATATTATTAAAACTATCGAGAGACATCTTTAATAATTATGTAAACTGACGTGAGTTGCGTCTTCTTCTTCTTCTTGTTCGTGGGCTTCATTGCTGAAGGTCGTGTCCGTCCTGAAATGCTTTGACGGCATCGTTGACGAGTTGCTTCCATCCTACTCTATCCTCGGCATTTCTCAGGGCAGGGTAATAGTAAGTCCAGTTATAGCTTTTATCTGGTCGGACCAGCGGGTAGGTGATTGCCCACGTGGTCTTTTACCGTCTACTTTTCCTACTACCTCCAGTTTGTCGAAGTTATCTGGTTGTCTGCGGGCTATATGACCAAAGTAGCTTAGGACTCGCTGGTAACATATGGTGGAGAATCTGGTTTTAACCTTCAGTTGGCTGAGAATGGACTTGTTGGTGCGTCTGGCTGTCCACGGTATGCGTAGCAGTACGGATAGCTGTCCCTGATGAAGAGCTCCATATGAGTTCGAAACATGTCGGTTCGTTTCTGTAAATTTTCACGTGAGTTAAAACCGTTTTTTTAATTATTTTATTAACTTTTTCTTGTGACAAATACTACACATAACTGTACTTAAACTTCCAGACCAACATTAACTTGATATTCATATAAACCACAAAAGTGTTCTGAAACACTTGATAATATTTGACTTTAAAATGTGGCATTTCCAAACTCTGGTTTGGCTTCCCTCCAAATCTCAATACAAGATTATTTTTGATGTATAATTCATGACGTCGATAACATACGCACTCGTTTTGACATTTAGAAGCAGGATTTTGTGAAGTTCTAAAAAGTTTTTAACAATATCAGTATTAAGACTTTTACGTCTACAAAAAGTAAGCTCTGTATAATATTTTGTTAGGATCACCAAGTATCAGTTTTCGTATGTATCTTACTGGTTTTAATTAAAAGTAACAAATCATCAAATAATAAGATCATCTTACAAATAATAAGATACTAAACGGGTTTACTCACTTCGTAAAAGACGAATATTGCTCGACATGTTTCAAATCGGTACGCGATTCATCATCAGGAGAGCCGATCAGTCGCGGCGGCGGCCAACCGACACTCAGTGCCATTCAAAACATGTCGAGCGATATTCTTCTTCTACGATGTGAGTAAACTCGTTTAGTATAGTCCCGCGATTTTGTCGGATCTTTGAGTATTCAGCCCAATGAAAATGTCAAACGTCAACTCTCCGAACAATTTTTTTCTCCATCACCAAAATATAAATGCACCCATTGTCACACACACGAAGTCTGCTGGTACGATGAACGCTCTCTACAAAAAGAAACACACATACAAGTACAACGTTTTATGACCGATTTGACCAATGTACTTTGGCTCAGGGCTTCACCCGTGTTTGGTATCTTCTTCTTCAGTCGTCTCACTCGTGTCAGAGTCGTCGTGGTCTGGATGATGATGTATTTGTACACGGCTGATGTTCGTCCTCGGTCCTCTTGGCTTGGGTAGCCGCTATGCAATTTGTCTCCACTTTAATCTATTAGCAGCATTTCAAGAACACTCTGAAAAGCTGGTGTCTGTACTTGCCTTAATCAACATTTCCATAGGCTAAATACTCAGAGTCTGATCGATCACAGTTAGATACTATTACATTTGAAGACTTACCTATAACAGTCAAATTGACCCTCGAGTTTCTAGTCTGTGCCTGCTTGAAGTCGACCCGGCAGCGGTAGATGCCCTGGTCGGTCGCCTTCACTCGGTCGACCCCGAGCTCCGCCGGCCTCCTCTCAGGCAGGAAGTATGCTCGAGACGCGAAGACACTTTCGTCTGACCAGCGTTCTGCTACCCCGAAGTCGCGTTCACGAGCATCCACACTGTAAAATTAAAACACTATTGAATACAGGAGACTCAATCAGTCAGGAGCCATATTTTGAACTAGTATGGAGCATCTTCAGTACACTTACCATGAGAACGTCACCCCACGCGCTAGTGTCAGCGTCAACGATTTGTATGGAGAATGGTACATCGCCCCTAGTGGCTACTTTGTAGAACTACAACTCTCCATACAAATAGTTTGCGCAGTCGTCAGCGAGTACTGTCACTTTAAACTTATGGTAAGGGGACTGAGACATGGATCCGATCACGTGAAGTTCACGTATATTCATGGCAGGCTATTCCTGTATATGTAATCGATATATATGTCAGTGAAACCGTCATTTTCAATTTTTCAGGACCTTACGAAAGGTTTGGTGAGATTATTTTGAAATGTGTCGAGTCTGAAGCGAGATTCTAGTCATTTCATTTTGTCCATCGATGGCGATAGCAAATTCTAAATGGGCTTCGTTTGTTTAGATAGGAATAACCTCCCCTGATTCCTAGAAAAAAGTTACAGATTTCCCTGTAGCTTTAAAAAAAAACGGGTCTTATACGAATATCTACCTAACTGGTGACAACGGAACCGTACTACAAAAATCTGTTACTTTTTAGGGTTCCGTAGTCAACTAGGAACCCTTATAGTTTCGCCATGTCCGTCTGTCCGTCCGTCCGCGGCTTAGCTCCGTGATCATTAGTACTAGAAAGCTGAAATTTAGTATAAGTATGTGTATGTATCACTCCGACAAAACGGTGAAATAAAAACTAAAGAAAAATGTTTTTTTCGGGTACTTACCTCTCGAACACCTAAAGTGGGGGTGAATTTTTTTTTTCGTTTCAACACTAGTGTGTGGGGAGTCGTTGCATAAGTAGGTCTTTTAAAAATAATAGGTGTCTCGAAACATTATTTTTTGATAAAGTCAGCAGTTTCGTAAATATTCGATCCGAAAATAAAAAAAATAGTGTCCCCCCCCTCTAACCTTTCAACCACAGATCAAAAAATTATGGAAAAATTCATGGAAATGAGGCCTTATAAGTACTTTCAATGAAAACTACAACTATTGAACAAAATCGGTCAAGCCGTTTTTGAGTTAAGTATCGCAAAATTTCATAATTTTCTTCAAAAGGACGTAAGTTGACTTCCAAAAGGTAATAAGTAATTACAGTTACATTGGCGTTTACGACCTTTTTATAGAGCTTGAAATCTTTCTTGTAACAAATCTCGGGCTTAAAACCGCTGTTTTAAGCCCGTCTATTGTGAAGGATGAGCAACTACGGAACGGAACCCTACACTGAGCGTGGCCCGGCATGCTCTTGGCCGGTTTTTTTCTAGTGATCAGGGAGATTATTGCTACCAATAAAAAATTGTTCAAGCTGTTTGAAAATTTTCATCCATTTCCCATTAAAAAAAAACTATTACAGTTTATCTTTGTTTTGTTGCACTAAAACTATGAAAATGCACAGCATTTACACTGTACTGAAATTTCGTGTCGGTCTTCTTACTAACTAATAACGATACAAAAAAGTATTCAGCAATATTAATCTCGGCAAACCGGAGACGTCAGAATCATTGTTTTATTTAGCGGGACAATATCCGAAGGAAATTCTTAGGATATTGTCAGTAAATATTTCCCTTTGAACAGCTACCTTAGTTATTAACTAAATTTATACCAGTCAGTAAAATCAGAGAGAAATGTTATATTACTGTTCCAATTTTATCATGTTTCGCTTAAGGGGACGGGTAATGCGAAACTAGCGCCACTTACGAATTTTTATTGTATCTTCCAAACCAGATCAATTTTCAGTAATTGCAAGATATACGGAGCTGGAAAACACCTTTAGTTTTTATTAAATCACTAGCTTTTGCCCGTGACTACGTCCGCGTGGAACTTGGAAGTATGGAAGAAACCTCGTACAACACGATAGATATCCACCTAATCACCTTAATTAATAAAAGAGCGCCTAAGCAAATGTAAGATCAATTGTGCTTTTGGTTTAATCATTACATTTTCTACAGGAGGTCAATGAATTACTTACTCACTTTTCAATCTTTTTAGGGATAATTTCCAGGATGAAAACTATCCTATGTCCTTCCTCGGATCTTAAACTATCTCCATGCCAAATTTCATCAAAACCGATTCAGCGGTTTAAGCGTGAAGAGGTAACAGACAGACAGACACACTTTCGCATTTATAATATTAGTATGGATATGGATTATACACAATTTCTTGTTCTTTAGTTGTCTCTAAAAACTTGCCCAAAACTATTGTGGCCGCTTTTGACGTGAACAAGTTTTGTAGGATAAACTACAGTGAACAAATTGTATATAGTGACTTAATAAATATTAAAGATGTTTTGCTAGCTCCTAGACTTCAGCTATTTCTAAAAAAATATCAGATTATGAAGGTATAAGAAAAACATCGAAAGTGGCGCTAGTTTCGCATTACCCGTCGCCTTAAACTGTTTTGTGTCGTCTTTATGAAGGCGTGTACTTAAATTTTCATGAAACATCATACTGTGGTTGACTTTTGTTTCTTTAAGTAATCCATGTATTCCTTTCACTTTTAAATGTCAACATACAAATAATAACGTCGGTTTTTAGGGTTCCGTACCCAAAGCGTAAAAAACGGGAGCTATTACTAAGACTCCGCTATCCGTCCGTCTGTCACCAGGCTGCATCTCATGAACCGTGAGTTAGTTGATATTTTGATGATGTAGTTTTGTTGCGGCTATAACAACAATTACAAAATAACAGAATAAAATAAATAGTTAAGGGGGCTCTCAAACGAAAAACGTGAACGTTTGCCTTTACTTTGCACCTCATTTGTGTCCAACGCCATACATACCAGGTGCAAACTTAACTTAACCCGGCCAGTTAAGATGGGATAAGTATTTGTACGGAACCCTCGGTGCGCGAGTCAGACTCACACTTGGCCGTTTTTTTTGCATGTTACTATACAAAGATATGACTACTTTATTACTATGCAGCTCAATTAGACACATTCATTACGGATCAGCCATATTAATAGGGTTCTCTGCCTTTTCGCCGAATTACGTTTCGTCAAACTTTTCATTTCGCCAAAAGCATTTTTCACTGAAACTGTAAACTATTTCGAATGGTTATAAAACAAACCTAACCTAACCTAACCTAATCTAAAGGATGATATTTACAACAATCTGAAATAGTTTACAGTTTCAGTGAAAAATGCTTTTGGCGAAATGAAACTTTTGCGAAATGAAACGTTTGCGAAACATAATTCGGCGAAAAGGAAGTACACCTTTTAATAGCTATATTTCCGCGATATGACCAATAAATACATATAATCGCTGAATATTTATTATGTCAATACATTCGTTACATATCAATATCTATCGAATTAGGCTTTTAGCTTCAATACCATTACTAGATGCAGGCAACCGGTGTTATTTTCTGTATGAAGGTTTTCCGAAGTCATTTAAAAAAGTAACTATTTACAACTAGGTACGTACTGGCTATTTAAGATCGTATTTCGTGGTAGGTATAGTTTAATTTATGAAATATTGGATTCTAGGAGAGAAAATAAGACAGCAGAAATTTGGTGATTAATCCAACAAGTGCGCCGTTTTTATCCCAGCTTGTACGAGTATTACAGAAGATAAAAAGATTTAAAATGTTCTTCTATATAATTTTCTTATATACATTTACCGAATGCCTTATTCGGTTACCGTTAAAAAAATAAACAATGACGTCATTAGCTCTCGCATTTACGGAAAATCGAATAAATTGTTCACCTGAAAGCTCTTGCCAAGTTTCGAGTTGTCTTTACAATGTTGCAAAGAGTTTTGGATGAGGCACAAAATTTGGTCCAAGTGACAGGATAAGAGTTTTTTTTTTTTATAACTGCGTAACATAGTGGCTCCACTTCAAAATATTCGTTGTTAACTTTCTGATATATGGGTATACCTATCTATAATGAAGTTTGGGAGCCCAAGCAGACTGCTACACCGGTACGCAGATTTCGAAATGCACTGACTTCCCTGTATGACCACATCTTTTGGACGATGACTCGTCACCTTTGAGGATCGAAATGCAAGATCGTGGACTTCCAACGTCCGAGACATACCTGTGCTCACTCGGGGCACGTTTATATTTAATATCGATAAAAAAGATGTCGATAAATAAATATAATCATACATGTGCTCATTGAATATTCTGGATTACTATAAAAAGGTTCGGTATCATGTGTGATAAAGTGGATATTTTCATCTAGACGGCAATATTTTATACCGACGAATATGGGAAAAATATTGATTGTGCACTTACTATGAAAACTATTTTAAAATAACGAATAATAGACGTGTTATTGTTTTTATTTAAAAATGAAAAGAAAAAAAATATGTTATAATATTCAGGTCTTGACAGTAACATCGATATATTTTTTGTCGATAACATATTTTGCTACATCACTTTCGTATAGATGCCCTGAGTTATCCCAGGTATGGTCCGAGATAAATTAGTGAGGCTCCTTATTTAATGCACAATTTCTACATTACTACAATTCGCCTCGACGCACTTCACTTTCAATGTTTTATCTACGGGCGGGTCGGAACGGAATTTCTACAAACTTCAAAAAATCTTTGAACATTATCATTATCGTCTACCACAGAGTACAACCATACAAAATTACGACTTTTTCCATTTTGTAATTACGTTTCTGCTCCATAATATCGTGCACCAAAGCTGAATGTAGCTCAGTATAAGGCAGCTCGGCAGCTGGACTTTAAAAGCTGTTTCCCCAAATCCCTACAACCTTCAACGCAATGGACAGACATCAAATCTAAAATACAATGCTGTATACACGAGAATTCTCACTCCACCAAACAGAACTACATGGCGGTGCATCACAAGAGAAGCGGTGACAACCATTTCGTATTCTCAAAATTTGGCTAGTCGTCTTGGGTTTCGTAACGTATCGTAAGGCACCATACGAGCCCTTGAGTGCAGAATCGGGGTCGCAGGCACGCAACGACGCGCCTGGTCTTCCGGCCATCATTTTTGGGTGGCTATACAAAGAAGAAATCCGTACTCGCTTATACATTGGACCACGCGCACATTATGCTCGCCGCGTTAAGAGCGCTCATCGAATTTGGCCAATAAACAGGCTCGAGAGTTCTTGCCTTTCACGAGTTTCGCGCTAATTTCTACTTTTGTTTATGCTTATTATTCTGCAAGTACGTATTGTTCGGGCTATTGTCGGGGAGTCAATATTAAACGTTCGTCGAGGCAATTGAACGGGATTACAGTAAATTATTGACTACTTCTTATTGTTAATTTGAATACGGGGCGTAGGTAAACTGGTATTGTTTGTCTTGTGTCTGTGTCTCCTTGGCAATTATTTAGGTAGTTTTCCAACGACGAGGCAAAAACAGATGAGGCCAAACGAGAATTGTATAACAAAATCTTAGAATAACTACGCTTGGAACAAGATCTTCATACAACCGATTTGCGAATGATGAATCCGGTTTTGGTTTTATGTGTGCGTGTCTACGAACCAATCATAGAGACGTATTGCTTATGAGCCTGATGTGAAAAATCTATATTATTTCTAAGCGCATCTCCGGTAGATAGTATAGATAGACTGACAATGTTGACAAAGACGTTATGGGGGATATTATTGGTGTAACTATGACAGTATTACAGTGTATAATAGATTGTTAATAATGGCATTTTTGTTGGAAAGTAGCAAGTGTGATTTCAATTCTCTCCCCACCTTGCATCACCTCGCAACGAACAGAAGATTTATTTAAACTTTATTGCATAAAAAAAATACAAATGGCGGACGTAATGCCTTAAAGATTATCTACCAGTCAAACGCTAGATTTAAGAAATATGTACCTAGTCAGTGCAGGCTTGCAGATGCAAAAACGCATTTCCCCAACGTTAAAAAAAAGGATTACAGATACAAAGAGAAATAAATACAAATCAGTCAAATAACTAATATATGAATATAGTCCAAAAACTTACATGAATACTTGACAAATTAAAATGTTTCGAAGGAAGTTAATTAGAAAATATTATTGTCTGAAAAATAACTGCGCAATATGCGCTTGAATGTGAATTTGCTCTGAGCTCGCCTGATATTGAGTGGGAGAGTGTTCCAGAGGCGTATTGCCTGAACCGTGAATACATTGAACATGAAACTGGAGCGGTGAAGAGGGTCAACGAGCTTAAGGCGAATAATGAAGATCAGCACCCCTAGCAAAACTGACACACGACTATTTCTAGCGAGATATGTTACCTATCTCTTTCTTTGCAGTACTGTGAGAGAGTGACAGATGAAGATAAGTCATGCGGCAAGAGTTTTTCTTCTTTCACTGTTCTTTTTGCTCTATTCAGTGAGTCTATCGCAGGTGGTGTGACGATGCATGGTTTAGCGCATTGACTGACAAGAAGCAGAAATGACATGAAGGCGACCCTACATCATCAAGGGACAGTGTCTCTTGTCAGGTTTGCGGTCGGATATACCGATCAATTACCAATAGAATTGAAATTATTACCAGTCCCACTTCTGAGACGTAAATTATTAATTATACTCACGAAGAAATGTTATCATTCTATTTTAGATTATTTGAATGATGTTGACATTGTATCTGACTAATCTATATTTTATTTTTATTCCTATTTTTGCCTTCATTATTATTATTATATTGTTAACTTAATTATCTTACATCATCTCGACATTGAGTACTTAAATATATGAGAATTTAGTTTGTGTTTGTAATGCTATGTTACAGCTTAAATAGGCTTAATAGGAATAAGTACATAATATTATGTGCATTGTTTTTGTACGCCAATCGGCAAAACATAGTGATGCATTATGATATATAATTACACCACTGTATTTATGCAGCCTTTACCTATGTTTCACAAATAAAAACACTTTGACTTTGACTTTGACGTATCGGTCTTTTCAGCCACCAAAGACGGTGCTTCGCAGACTGAAGACCAAAGTCGTCTGTTATAGACTGAAGGATGAGTGACTAATAATGATGAGTGTGTCTATACGTTGATGTATTAATTGAACTTCACTGCAAACGCCGGGAAAGAAAGGCTTGCCGGGTGAGTAGGTATAGACGGATAGTGATATGAAGCCGGCAAGCCCTTTTCACGACTAGGTATATATAGTGCTTTTCCCAAACATATGCAATGAAATAAAAAATACACCACAAAAAAAAAACATGATACAGCTGTTTAGCATCTCCACGAACAGACGCCATGTTTAAAAAAATATACTTCCCGGCTTAGGCCTTCAATTTTGTATGACAGTTCTCTCGAGTTGTTCCGCCCGAAACGTGATACTTCGAAGACTTTTATAACGCACATTATGACATTTCATTACATGTTTGAGAAAAGAAATTGCTTTTAAATGTGTATATCATCTGTTGAAAACCAAAACTCACTAAGTAACAAATTCTTATTTAAAAAAGCTCGTATCTAAGTGTCAATGTACTTAGGTACTAGATACGAGGTTTTGAGCAGTGACAGAAATTTTACTGACTTTTGGTTGCAACAAGGCGACATATAGGGTAAATCGCCAATTACTGGCCACCGTTCAATAACTGGCCACCTCATACTAAAAATTAACTCTGTTCACCAGCAAACATAATTTATTTTAGTATAAGGTATTAATTACTGGCCAGCCTTCAATAACTGACCACGTTTTTAGTATGAGGTGGCCAGTTAAGTATTGAACGGTGGATCATCTAATTACCTGTATATAGGCGTCCCGAGATCCTCCTTGTACCACAGCACGAGCAGTACCGCGTCGTCTTCGTCTATGGACGCGATATCGCACGGGAGGTATACCGGCTCGCCCGCCACCGCTATCACTTGCGTCATGGTTGCTGTAACAAGAGAGAAAAAGTTTTACAAATTTTATTAACAATTATAAAAAAATTGGGCAAGTGCGAGTGGGACTCGCGCACGAAGGGTTCCGTACCATTATCTGTAAGTTTGTTGTATGGGAGCCCTTAAATATTAATTTTATTTTATCTTTAGTATTTGTTGCTATAGCGGCAATAGAAATACATCATCTGTGAAAATTTCAACTGTCTAGCTATCACCGTTCTTGAGATACAGCCTGGTGACAGAGTTATAAAACAAACCTAACCTAATCTATAGGTTGACATTTTCAAGTTTTCTGAAAAATGTATGACTTCCGGGGAAAAATTTGTCTATGAAATGAAAATTCCATGAACTGAAGCATTAGGTGAAGTGTTTTTCTATAAAATAAATGGACACAGTTTCGAACTCATATGGAGCTTTTCATCAGGGGCAGCTATCCATGCTGTTACGCGACTCGCGGCCCACTCCATTTGTTTTTGTAATAATATATGTAACTTAGAATTTATTTAACATGTAAAAGACCCCTAAACTTGTAGCCTACTTGCAGAATAAAGTTTTGAATTTAAATTAGAATATGGAAACCATAAAAAATTTACATTTTCCTGATCGATTATGTGCCCGATTTCTGAACATTTGCCTGCAGTTTCTCAGAGGTACGCGAGTAGCCCATAGTGTCAAAATATGCGTCTGCCGGAGTGCTAGTACAAATTTGTATTCCGAAAATCATTTGGTAACTTTTTAAGATTTTCTAAAATTTTACAAAACTTTCATATATATTTTTTAACTTGGATCGAAAATTTCCCAATAACTGTTTTGCGTTTTAGATCATTCAACTAAATATTTTTCTATGCGTTCTTTTTACTTTTAGGTGACAATTCACTTGACTTATTGCAGCTGGAATATAATAAATCAATTTAAATCGCTCGTACCATACCAATAATTGTCCATCAGATGGCCAATAAATCTCCTAAAACGGCAATATCCATACTAATATTATAAATGCGAAAGTGTGTCTGTCTGTCTGTATGTCTGTCTGTCTGTCTGTTACCTCTTCACGCTTAAACCGCTGAACCGATTTAGATGAAATTTGGTATATAGATAGTTTCAGTCCCGGGGAAGGACATAGGATACTTTTCATCCCGAATTTAGTGTTCCCGTGGGATGAGCGGGTAACACCGCGGGGCACAGCTAGTGTCAATATAAAACGATTGCCCGAAAATGCGTAAAACTTAAAACAGTACCCTTACCATGAGTGAACGTGACCGTACTCGCTATTACCGACAGCGTGAACGATTTGTATGGAGAATATTACAGCGCCCCCTAGCGGTCACTTTGTAGAACTACAATTCTCCATACAAATCGGTAACGCAGTCGCTAGCGAGTACGGTCACTGTAAACTCATGGTAAGAGCACAGATACTAGTGGCTGTAGACTTCGCGAGTTTATTCCGAAATGACTAAAATGTTTAGTTCTTAAATGTGTTTCCTCCTTCTTATAACTTGGGACCCTTCAAACGAAGCGTGAAGAAGCATCTCTCGGGCCAGCATGGCAGTGTCAACTGACTTGGCACCGTTGGTTTCTCGTCAGTTGCCATTGCGACTTGGGCTCCCCTTTTTGCTTACCATCAGGCGAAGTGGAGCCACTATGTTGTGCCATTATAAAAAAAAAAAAAAACTAAAAATTACGAAATTATTTCACGAGAATCGGTTGGGATTTGCGACTTCTAGGCGAGAATAGCCGAACACCCGAGCATCCGGACATACAAAATAATGTTTGTGCCAAGCTGAAAAAAACGCTTCGCTCGCTCAGTCAACTATACAAAGCAATTATATTGAGACAATTTCAGTTGTAACAGTTTTAAGTTTGCGAAATCAGTGCTGTTACAACTAACTTTCCTTTAAAACTACTTCAGTGTCTAAAAAACAAAACGAGAAAAAAAAAGAAAAACTATTTTCAAACGAATGAAACCATATTACCGAACCTTACTTCACCGTAATATGATAGATGCAATTCACTGGATTTCAACAGTTTAAAAAATTGAAACTTTGTAAAGAAAATGTTTAAAATTCAAGTAGGCTAGTAGTACTACTTATTACTAAACCAGTTTTTGTCATAATTTAAGCGGTCTTAACAGGTTTTACTATGAAAAGAAAACCGGTTGGATCTCGTAGCCTTTATTTTCTTTTGGGAAGCATAATTATTATTATAATAATTTTCCGATATTAAACTATTGATACTACTACTACTACTACTATTCTTCACGGCCGCTTTCGGCCACGACGACTGCTGTTAACTCCGATTTTGTCGATGGTGAGAACGCATGTGACTCACGTAGCCTACCTTATAAACAAACTATTGATACAAAGATCAAAGCATATAGATCCTTTTTAATGCGTAATCTGGTGGAAGAAACCGGGAGTCGAACTCGGTACCTCTGGATTACCGATCCAGTGAGTTAACCACTCATCCACCCTATCGTTCCGATAGTGTCCGCTTACATGCTTAAAACAAATTGTATTTTTACATGTTTACTTACTAAATGCACTTTTCCATTCCACAGATACACATCTCTCGCTAAAATACTTATACACGAAGCAATTTCGGTGTTTCCCGCCAGTCATAGCGAACAAAAAAATAACCCAGCGAAGCGGGCTAAAAATACACAGTAAAATATACTATAGCAACAAAGATATTGGAAGTAATGCCGCCTTGTTTGCTTCGGAGGTACGCAGAGTAAATAAAGCCAGAATTTCAGCACAGTCCGTTGGTATGTTTTGATAGCGTTGCAATTTTTTATCTTGATGAAATCTGGCTATTGGACCGTATTTTTAACGGTATAAGAGCACATTATATTGGCTAAGCAAACGGCTATTTTGGAAACTTATTCGTGTGTTTTGTACGGTCAGGTTAATTGGAATCCTTTCGGAATTAGGTATTGTAGAAGTCAAAAGCGGGAACTTGTTGAGAATTGAGATAATAAGGAAAGATGGGAAAAGACTAACAATAGTTTATTGTCTAATTATATATACTAACATTTGATTGTTTGATTTTCATTGCGTTCAGGTTAAATGCAACCTGAAAGCGATCAGTATTTCGTGTGTGCCGTGCCGTGGCGCCACCTATGGTCCCACCGGAAGATCAGCGCTGGCTCTCTCGGGAGCTAGCATTACGCTGAGGTGGAACCATTTCGAGGCAAGCATAATTTAGCATAAGTACTTTGGTTTATTGATTTTTTTCTTTGTTTGTCACTATCTATCTGCGTAATTGTGTTTTGTCCCCGAATAAATGTTTTTCTTTCTTTCTTTCTAACATTTTAATCTAGTTATTGGACTGTGGCAGTTTTCCCTAGGTGATAGTCTTACCCACATTGTAAGGTCCTATACTGACCGATCTCAATTTTCCATTTAGATCAGTCAGTATGGGTCTGATATGACATACAGAAATCTATAAAGAAGAAGTTCTATAGCAGGATATAAATTAAATTTGATGATTTAGTGACGGTTTTTGTAAACCAAAACGTTTTTCTAAAATGAATCTGAGACTGGACAAATTGCAAAATAATGTTGTATGTTTGTAGGTATTTAGACGTTTTTGACATTAAGAAAGCTCCGGAAATCGTGTTTTATGCGCTTGGCAGGATTTATTTGAAAAAGAATGACGACGCCAACCAATTCGTTTTTAACGTGGTAAAAACCAAAAAAACTGCTATTAGAAAGAGCACCGCTTAAAATATATAATAATATCTTTTCTTAATATCTATTTAACGAACTTAACCGGTTTTAATACAAGAAATTCGATGACCTCACTAGACCTAAATCAGTGTCTTGTGCTACGCTGAATGTACTGGGTTAGTCTCAAAAGTAAGACGTCAAAACATTCCAAAAGCACAATAAATTGCCACACAACCGGATAACCGGATAAGTGGGTCGGGCGGATATCCGGGCTCGCGTCTTGCCGGACGCAATGAGCCGGGGCAAAAGCGCGGTGGCTTACAGCGGGGTATGTCCGTCTAAACTAAACCCGTTAACATTGGATTTCGAAACACACATGGACAAACGGATAGAGGGATGCCCTGAAAAAAAAAATTGTTAACAGTAGTAAAATAAGTAATGTGAAATTAGCATAATTTTGGTTACAAACTTAGCGCAATTTGGCTATTATCAACTATTTAAAAAGTAGTTGAGTTAATTTTTTTTTTAGTGTAACAAAGTGAAAAGTGGGTTCCATTTAATTTGATATAAATCCAACCAATCATTTTAGCGTGATTAAAAAGTAGAATCTCATTAAATGTTTCGTTTTCTAAAATTGTTGACGTAGTAAGATGTCATCAACTGACAAACATAGCAAATAATACTTTCTGACAAAATAAACTTTGAACGGACCGCGAACAATTGATTATTGAGGAGAATCTTTTCTGCAGCTTTAGCTGATTTGTTTATGTTGTTTCATCATAGACGTCCACTGCTGGACAAAGGCTTCCCCCAAAGTTCTGCACAACGATCGGTCTTGCGCCGCCCTTATCCAAATTCTGCCCGCGATCCTCTTTCCAGGTCGTTGGTCCACCTTTTTGGGGGCCTTCCCACGCTGTCTCTTCCAGTCCGCGGTTTCTCAAGAACCGGTTATACGAGTTATACGAGTACATCGGTTCTAAATTAGGTTTACGACAATAAATATAGTTTTCGCGTCATTTAATATCAGATCAAAATAGCGTTTGATTTCGCTTGATTCTCATTATCATAAACGCATTCAGGCATTCACTGAAACATCATAAAATACTACTTGATGACGAATTAAACTTCCAACGGGCATGTTAACAGTTTTCACGAAACATAAACCATAGTTAATCCCGCATTAGCGACGCGGCGCGGGTGGAAATGGGCGCGTTTCCGCCCGGTCCAACCAGCGGGTAATGCGGTATCGATTTAATGTCTCAACTCTTTTACGGGAGTTTATTTAAACTCATCATTCCTTCAACAATGTAGCTCAGTGACGATATTCTAAGTAAAATATAGATTTAAAGTAACAAGGCTTTTAGTACTTACAGGTCAACACTTGAGGCCTTTTTACAAGATTTTATTTAACTTGCATTGTATGTATGTAAGTAAGTATGTTTGTTCGGGTGGAATCTTGCAACTCAATATTGAAGCAGATATCGTCAACCGATTAAGCTGAAATTTTGTATACTTACTTAACTTTAGTGGCAATACAATAATATGGTACCATGGGGCTGATCTGATGATGGAGCCGGAAGGTGGCCATAGGAACTCTACAATAGAAAAAGCAATCCTACCGACTTTGGGCTTTTTAGAATTGTCTCAGTGAGCATTTAATGTATATCCAAAGAAAATTACAGTTGGCTATAAAAGCTTGTCACTAAAATTAAATTTTTGACAGAAACTTATCTTATGCATAGCATCAATTTGCATTTATATTTCATTTTTGTTTTTCACATAACTGCAATTACCAACGACATTGAGCCACTGCAGTGAGAGATGCAGGCAGCCAACCGCCCTGAATGGAAATCTTTGGTCAAGAAACACACGGGCGTTTTTGAATCCCGTCGTCGTACTGAACTCAATGACAAGAGGGATGAGCTGAAAGCCCGACCACCAGCGGTGATCATCTGTAATTATAATAATGGTGTTCTCTCGTGCCGGTTGTGCTCACGGGTCTTTAATAACAAGATCGGCTACGTTAGCCACATGAGAGCACACGAACGCCAACAAAGGAGCTGAAGCAGCCACCGTGACCGAAAACGGTCAGGAGGGATATCATCATATCATTACTAACGTAATATTAAAGTCGCTCCTAGAATCAGCTCCACTATAATGTAGTTCGACTGTTATGGTAGACGTATAAGCTAGCTATGTAGATCACAATGCGTTTTAGACAAATTGTTTTATCAGGGACCAGCTATTTTAGACCACATGCATTTAAGAAGAGTTGATAATATGACAGTAGATGAAATAATTTTGTGACGAGTGGCTTTATACTGAATACGTATTTAAATATCTGCAAATTTACCCAATGTTCGGTGTACTCCTCAGGTAAGTTCTCCAGACTAGGAATCCCAGGATCGTCAATAAAGGAACACCAGGATAGTACTAATCTTCGTTTTAATTATATATAAGGACAATTACAATAGTTATGAAATAAAATGGTGTTGCCGCCACGGTTGTGCGGTGCAGTCTGCAGGGCGGCGGCCATATGACGTATGTGTGACGTCACTGCTGAACCGGTAGTACGATGACTGTTATGTTGCGCCAACATCCTCCCGCCTCTTAAATCTTCTGGCTTTAAGCTTGATCATCATCAAGGAAAGGACAGATTCGGTTGACTGCGCGACGAATTGTGCCCTTCGTAGTTAGAATGTCCGCAACTCGACATGCTCCATCAGTGCCAGGGTAGACTGCTTGTATTCTTCCTAGTGGCCATTTAAGCGGTGGTGTCGCCTCTTCCTTTATTAGAACCATCTGACCAATTTCAATATCGGGGCGGCGTCACTACCATCGGGTACGTTGCTGCAACTCACAGACGTATTCCTGGCTCCATCTTGACCAAAAGTGTTGCCTTGCCTGCTCGATTCTGGCATATCTTTGAAGTCTGTTGGGGTTCACTTCTTGCAGGTCAGGTGCCGGTTATGACATAAGGGGTCTACCTATGAGAAAATTCCCTGGAGTGAGGGGAACTAGGTCATGAGGAGATGAGGGCATAGGACATAGGGGTGCCGGTAATGACATTAGGGGTCTACCTATGAGAAAATGCCCTGGAGTGAGGGGAACTAGGTCATGAGGAGATGAGGGCATAGGACATAGGGGTCTGGAATTAAGTATGGCCTCAATCTGTGCAAACAGTGTTGTTAGCTCCTCAAAAGTTAAATGTGTATTACCTATCGCTCTTTTCATATAGTATTTTGCGAACCGAACAGCTGCTTCATATAACCCACCAAAATAAGGGGCATACGCGGGCGAAAAATTAAATTTCATTTTATCTTCTAAAAATGATGCTGACACAGAGCTAGAAGCGGCATTGAGAAATTCACCTAATTCGCGATTAGCCCCGACAAAGTTTCTCCCATTGTTCCAAAATATCTCTAGCCCTCGACGAGATATGAAACGACGCAATGCTAAAATAAAATCTTCAGTACTCAACGAACTGACAAGTTCAAGATGAACGGCCTTTACCTTAAAATCTATAAAAATACAAAGATAACTCTTAAACTGCCTTGCAGCACCACGACCTCTTCTATCATTTACCAAATATTTTTTAGGTGAGTTGATGTAGTAGATCACTTGATACTACCCGCATTTCAAGACTTATATTCTCACGACCTAATTTCGATCCTATATTCATAAATACAACATTAATGCGCATATTTACCAAGAGACGAGGAACATAACAAACAAATCTACACTCCGTATTCGCAAACATATAGCCTCCGCTCGAATCGTGAAACTCACGAACACGAAATAAGCAAATATTTTGCATATTGTCTTGGGACATCAGCTGTCGCGTCCCAGTTTTATTCCAATTCAGCGGAGGAATACCTAAAGGTGATATACGGCATGTCTTGTAGTGCGGTGTACGTGAACTTGAAACAATCGGCAGCGCGCGTGTGATGCTCCTGGCGTTACGAGCGTTCATAGGCGGCGGTAACTGCTTCACATCAGGCGGGCCGCATGCTTGTTTGCCACCGTCGTAGTATAAAAAAAAATGTGCACAACACAATCATTGTGTACCAAAGTAGCACACAGCTGTAATGAGGGCTGTATAAGCTCTCTTAAGAACCATGTGTGTTACGTGGGTAGTATCCATTTTATTTTTTCATTTTTCCTTATTTATATCTTGAAATAAATTTTTAATATGTTTTCTTCGAGGACTACGTAAGTACGTATAGGTACGCCTAAATTCTTATGATAGGTACAAATTAAGTTAAGATCATATTACTGTAATAGTTAAGTACTTATCCTTTCTGAAAACATGACTGACTGTTGAGTTTCTTTCGGCGTTCCTTCTCAACAGAGGTCTCCTCTTGTAAAATGCCGGTAGATTCAGACATGTTAAAGTGTCCTCGTGGGCCTACTTGCAGAATAAAGTTCATTATTTCATTATTTCGTTATTTCTATATTTTTTTCATTAGTTCATTATGTCATTATTTCATTATTTCATTATTTCATTATTTCATTATTTCATTATTTCATTATTTCATTATTTCATTATTTCATTATTTCATTATTTCATTATTCCATTATTTAATTATTTCGTTATTTCATTATTTCAGTATAAGAATAATATTCTTACTCATACTCCGTGAGGCGACACTAGCTGATGTCATCACTAAGGCTTCCAATCTCGGCATTTTTTTAATGGGAAATCCTGGAATCCCGTAATTGTCCATAGAAACAAAATCTGCTACTATGATTGGTTAGTTCTGACAATCTGTTTCTGTGTTGCCCGTGGTGTATCATAATCCCCGATTCCCGAATCTGATACAATCGTGTTTTAAATAAATTATTACGTCAAACTAAGATTTAGTCAAAGAAAATTGTAATACAACTTTTTTTTTGTATGAGTGACGGAAAGCTAGTGCGTAAAGTATGTCATTACTTCACTCGTCCGGCAGCTATTCCGTTCAATTCAGACAACTTATTAAGAACTGTTTTCAATATTTAAAAATAAACGTGTTATAATGATGAAAAGGTAAGTAATAAAATATGAAATATGTATATTTTTCGTATTCTTACATTAACAGTACCTACGTTTTTATGTTGATTACGACGTTTAAAGGAAACTAATATTAACACTCATCAATAAGTAGTCATGAATTGGAACAAGTATTAATTAAAAAAAAAATGGAAAAGTAAAAAGCAGTAGTTCGCGAAAACCAACTTTCCGCACGCTAAGCAGCCACGTAAAGTAGCACTTTATGAGCAACTGTATTAAAAATGTTTACATCCATATTACCTATTTACATTGTTACCAGTGAGTGGCAACTAGTCAGTAGCCTATGTGTCAGGATTGTTTCTTGTATCAAGCATTATACAATGTGGGTCCTGTAACATAAGCAAAAAATTAAAACATAGATTTTACTCGTTAAACTGAACAACATTTGTTCAGCAACTTTAAAAAAAGGTAATTTATTATTTCAAACAAATTAAATAGTATTTCCAATGTATGTCGTCCAACGTTGACATTCCCTGAGCATTGACATAGCTGTCACTCTACTAATATCGGACATTTCGCAATACATTGCTTCTTTGTCTAAACTTTATTCTACAACATGTCATTTAATACACGTTATTTTCAGAAGTTGCTTAGCAAATGTTGTTTAGTTTCAAGGGACGAATCCATGTTTTAATTTATTGCTCCTGTTACAGGGCCCACCCTTTATAATATAGAAAGTCACGAGGTGTAATTGGCTGGTAATAAAATTAAATAAATAAATAAAATAAATAAGTAAAATATTAAGGGACAATCATACACAAATCGACCTAGTCCCAAACTAAGCAAAGCTTGTACTATGGGTACTAGACGACGATATACATAATATATAAATACATATATAGATAACATCCATGACCCAAGAACAAATATTTGCCCCGGTCGGGATTCGAACCCGGGACCGCCGACTCAGTAGGCAGGTGTCTACGAACCGAGCCAAACGCGTCAAAACCGAATTGTAATCGAAACCGACAGTTTAAGGGTCATTAATGCTAAAAATCTTAATAATGTGAAGCGCTTTCTCTTTTCTTAAACACGTATTTAAACTAAATGTTGGTACAAAGGTGGCTGGACATTCAAGAGTTTTTAACCGGAAAGATTATACTGACCAAACTCACGAACACGAAATAAGCAAATATTTTGCATATTCCCTTGGGACATCACCTGTCACTTCGCGTCCCAGTTTTATTCCTATTCAGCCAAGAAATACCTAAAGGTAAAATATAAAGGTGAAACATTGTTTGTCTGAACAAAGAACAAATACTGTATAAGAGAAAGTCGTGGAGTATTGACTGATAATACAACCGTAGGTACTAATTTCGCGGCCTCTGCGGTAATGTTCAGCCCAACTGGGTGTTTTTCAGCGCACGCCATTTTGCGGACTTTTAGTGATACTTACCTACTAATTTTAAGTGGCAACGACAAATTTTTGGTAACTCACGTTGAAAGTCGGTGAATGTCACTGAAGTAAACAAAGAAGAAACAGGACTAAACATTGCGAAAATTTCAAGTATTTTTTGCATAATAAAGCTAAAACTATCCACAGTGATGAACACCAAGTTTTTTCAAATAGGATTCAGTATTTATTTCGCAAGAACGAAGGATGTAGCAGCATTCCGGTGAACAATGTTTTGAATTTAGTTAATGACAAATCCTTGAAAAATCGCTACTGACGTTTAATAATGCAAATATATGAGTTATGCACATTATTGTAATATTAAAGCTTTTTCTAGCTCCACTAACCCTGGGCAAGACTGACACTTGTTACCCAGGTATCAAAAAGGCTCTGTAAGAGCTTTATACCGCCATTATAAGTCTAATTTGAGCTGTATAAAGGCTATATAAGTGGTTATGCAGACTCTGTGCCACTTGGTTAGGCTATACAATTAGCAATTCACAGTTCGAGTCCAAGAAATAAAAACGTCCACTCAAATCGCCTAGTTTACAAGTCAACCAGATTGGCTCACCAGTTGCCAGGTAAAACTCTTTTTAAATTGATAATGCCACGAAACTATCGGTTTGGAATCGCGCCACTGCCGCTCCATAGATTTTGACGAGCGTCGCTTGGCACATGGTGGGACTATAAACTTAATGGTGGATAAAGCTGTTTGTTCTGTTGCTGGAACGGTCCCTATTCAGCTGTTTATACCCTAAACTCGAAATCAGCGGGGACATCCTTTGCCAAAACCACCCGAGTCGCTTTTGGAATAAGACTTTATTCGACACTAAACTATGAAGTTAGATTCGAGGTTGGGAGAATAATGGTATGAATTCGATTGTGATTTCGGACCGAGTATTGCGTTTTGTTTATGTGACAGGTGACTTGATAAAAGAGTTTTATGAGTTAGATTTGAGGCTTTTGTCAGTTAGAGTAAACTTTTTATGCATATGTTTAAAGGTCGATAAACGCCTTTAACAGTTATGTTAGCCTTAAGGGAAAGTGCAAATCTAAATGCCGTCTGCAGTCATTGATAATATTCAGCACTAACGACCCGCCCCGGCTTCGCACGGATGCAATGCTGATAAATAATGCATGTATTATACATATAAACCTTTTTCTTGATTCACTCTATTAAAACAGAACCACATCAAAATCCGTTGCTGCCTTGTTTTAAAGATCTAAGCATACATAAGGACAGACAGACATACAGACAGCAGGAAGGGACTTTGTTTTATACTATGTAGTGATGTTGTAACGCAAGATAATAGAATTTGTGATGGCAAGGCAGCTTAACAAAATTTCACCTTTATAAAGTGAGCTATAACTTATCTAAACTTTCGTGAGACATATTTAATTATTGTACTAAGCGGGTTCTTCTTTCTTCTCATTCGTTTTTTCTTTGTCGAACTCATATGGAGCTCTTCATTAGGGACTGCTACCCGTATACCGTCGCGGCAACGTTGTCACTGATTCTATGATCGACGCTCCGCTCTAATATGTAGCAGTCCCTGATGAAGAGCTCCATACGAGTTCGAAACATGTCGGGCCGTTCCTTACAATTTCACGTGAGTGTAAACCGGTTCATACAATAATGAGCTATAACTTTTTCCTTTATTTCTTTTTATAAATAAATAAAGTAAGCAGCAATTTACTAAGTTGCTCAACAAAAGAAATTCTCCCTGTCAGAACAAATACCCATAAGCCTACAGGCAGTACAGGCTGTGCATAAACTGATTAAAAGTACCCAAAAAATTCACGCACCCAACCCGATAGCCCTATCGGGCACATCCGGCGAGTAACAGTTCGAAAGTCGATTTAACTTGGCCCTTTTCGAATCTCCCGCTCGCCCCGGGCGAAAATTTATTTCCCATATCTGCGAAAACAAAGCATTTCCATTCGCCGAGGCGATTCGCGAATTTCGCATTTTACCAAATGCGCCTTGCGCACAGTGGGTGGTTTAGGAACAGTAATTGTGGATGAAATTAATGGTAGTCTAATGTTGACGTATTGATTTTATCATGTGTTTGATCTTTCGCGTTACCGATAACTTCACATTTCTATGGCTGTCTGCACCTATACTACTATCAATCAAATAGTGATCGATATTGAAACAACAAAGTCACGTATGAAGCCTATACCTACTATATAAAATGCAAACAGACCTCTTACTTCAGCGCATTTTAAAAGCAAGGTATTTTTGAGATTGTATCATGTTTCGGTTATTTAGTTATTGGGAAATTATTCCATAATGAAGGCAGGATCTAAGCAACAGTTCATATTTCATTAAATCCAGTTGCCTTCGAAGTTTCGACCATTCAATGCTTTGAGATATGATGTAAGCCAAGCAGCACACAGGATACTTAAGCGTTTATACAGCCCTTATACAGCAAATTTAAACTGTATAACGGCTTTGTAAGCGCTTGATCAGCCTTGGGAAGTAATGATGAAAGAACCCAATCAACTTACTGATCTATTCCTGTGCACTGTTGCGCCGCAAAACTTTTCGATTATTTTGAATGAACCAAATCAACATGTACGCCAAATTGGATTGCACGTAATTTGATTTTTTTATACAGTTTCTTTCGTGCCATTTGTGAATAGTTTGAAGTAAAAAAAGTAGGCAGTCCCGAGACGTGACTTAAGAAATAGTTTTTATTCTTAAGGCCATTATCTGTCTTTGGTACATCTTTTATTCCTTGTGTCTTCAGGTCTTGTTACGCCGTCGTTTTCTTTAAACATCTTTTGCTATCACTTGACGTACACCGCTGCCGCGCTGTCAAACGGCAAACCTTGTTGACTAAAGACGGTAATTAGATTTTAACAGCCCTCATTATGTCATTATGCAACGATTTATTTATTTATTTAAACTTTATTGCACAAAACAAGTCAGTACAAATGGCGGACTTAATGCCAAATGGCATTCTCTACCAGTCAACCATAGGGCCAAACAGAGATACTAGAAGTGGGTGCAAATTAGAAATCTGATGGTACAGAGAGGATCTAGAGTAGAAGTAAATACAAAATATTAATTATATTACTGTTTATACAAAGATACATAAACGATTGTATGTATATATAAAATAGAAGTTTCAGTCACTAAGTTAGAACAGTAATTTATGTAACTGTCACAAGTTGAGTGCATCCAGCAGAAGTTCTGAACTCCTAATCTTGTTCCGCGTCCACTGACGGAGCGAATCCTGTAGTGCATGTGAATTCACTCGGAGGCAGTGTTGTCACATCTACTAATTTTTCAGTAATCTACCTATTTTGCCACCGTTCTACCTATCTACCGCCCTCAGCATCCAATCTACCTAATTTTTAACCGACTTCAAAAAAGGAGAAGGTTCTCAATTCGAACTAATTTTTTTTTTTTTTTTTTTCTATGTATGTTACTCGATATCTCCGAGAATCGTGAACCGATTTTCAATTTTTTTTATCGAAAGGGTATAACTCCGAGTTGGTCCCGTTGGCACTAAGTCGGGATCTGATGATGGAATCTTGGAGAAATCGAGGGAACTCTTCAAATGTTATAGGGACATGTACGGCGCTTTCGGTAATTTATTGATAAAGTCAAGAATTTACATTCAGTAAATAGGATTTGGTGTAAGGAAACTGATGATGAACACACATACGAATCACTAAATAGCAAAAAAAAAAAATTAACAAAAAAAGAACCGATTTCAGTTCAGTAAAACTAAAAAGCCAACAATAACCCGTTCAAGTACAGATTACATTTGACTCACCCTTCGAAGTCGGTGCCAAACCTCGCGTAAACTATAATTTATAAATATAAGAACTGAGTGGTTTGGGATCGACTTCGAAGGGTGAGTCAAATGTAATCTGTACTTGAACGGGTTATTGTTGGCTTTTTAGTTTTACTGAACTGAAGTCGGTTCTTTTTTTTGTTAATTTTTTTTTTAAATATTACGATCGTTAACAATTTTAACGCGTGGAACGAATTGTTACTCACTTACTACTGAATGTAGCCTATTGTCCATAGAGCCAAAGCCTATCTTGTAATTTCATCACTTAAAACGGAACGCTTTAAGTGAGGTCTGACCATGGTGTGACTACATTTACTTGACAGTTGACACTGACAGTGACAGCTGACAGCATATTTCGCGGCAATTTTTTTGGCGAGGCAATGAAATTGCCGCGATTTTGAACACTTACACACTGTTTACGCATTGTTTATCATTAAAAACGTACTGACCCAGAGCGGTGGTAGATCTACCTATTTTTCATTTCATATTCTACCAATTTCTACTAATTTCCGCATCCTGTTCTACCATTTTGCCAAAATTGTATGTGACATCACTGCTCGGAGGCATTTACCCTTACCGTCAGTTAACGAGACAGTACTCGCTGGCGACAGCACACAAATTCAAAACAAGTGACTATTAATAAATATCGGACAACCTCACACAAATCAATCTAGTCCCACAGTACGCTCTATATATGTAGTATAAATAGGCTTGTGTTATGGACACTAGACGACGATAAACATACTTATATAGATAAATACATACTTAAATACAAATCACATCCATTACCCAGGCCATATATTCGAGTTCACCACTCAAATATTTGCCCTTGCTGGGATTCGAACCCAGGACCTTCGGCTCAGTAGGCAGTTGCTTAACCACTGCGCCAAACGCATTGTAAAATTGCCTCTATTTGAAATATTACCGCTGCCAAACCCTTTCAAGTATCACCCCCGAATTTACACCAACATTTAATACCACTGCTTATATTTCCATCCCAATCGAGTTTTCATTCTCGTCTGTTTCATTCTCTAAAACGTTGCGACATCTCCCGGATGTCGTAGCATAATGCTGAGTGGTGTCCTTTTGGGATCTGACATGACAGCACCATCTATTTTGTATTACGTTATTTCAAATTACTTTGTTTTACTTTTTCTGTCTACCCATAGTTTAGATTTAAGTTTGTATATGGTTTTTAGATTAAGTATGTTTGAGCTGTATGATGTATCTTTAGTCTGTTGTTTTGGTGCTGTTTAGTTTGTCTCAATAAATTTATTTTCTTTCTTTCTTTCTAAAACTTAACCGATCTTTACGAAATTTAAGGAACTGAATGGGAAAAAAATGTACTTTGTCCGACCTTGTTATGAAATTTGTGTACTACACTCCGGATTTTAATTAGGCGAACTAACTTGACAGTTCATTGCACACGAATGTTGCCACAGTTTCGCTAGTGTTGTTAATATCGATAATTAAAAAAACCAGTTCCTATAAGGTTGATTCACTAAAGCTGCCACGAATGGAATGAATGAGTGAATGATAATATTTATGTGTGCGTCACAAAATGATTACATACAGGTTGATACAAATCGAACCAAATTAAAATCAAAATGACGAATGGCTTTTTTTTTCAAGATTTCAAATTGGTGCTAGGAAGCTGGAACTCGGTATCGGGGGGCATTTGGGGCTCACAAATATGAATCTGAAATCGGTGTCCGAAAATTCGGTCAAAGTCGGAAAATATCGAAAAAAACAAGATTTGTATGGAGATTTTTTTTTAAGAGTCCCGTATCTCGTAAACGGCTAGAGATGGGTAGGGGGATGCTCAAACAAATATCATAGGGGACCCCCACCCGAGTACAGTCGTGGAAAAAAAAATCAAAATGGCGACTTCTTTTTCTCGAAAATTTCAAATTGGTCCGATGGGGCTAAAACTCGGTATTGGGGGGCTTTTGGGTCCTCCGACTCAGAATATGAAATCGGATTTTGAATATTCGGTCAACTTCGGATAATATCGGACAAACAAAATTTAGTAATCTTAGCTCGACGGAGGGCCGAGCCATTTCTGAGCATAACTTATTGAATCGAATGGGTCTTAGCCTCGGATACTAGTACTTTCAATGAAAACTATATTGAATAAAATCGGTCGAGCCGTTTTTGAGTTATTGCAAAATTTCATAATTTTCTTTAAAATGACGTAAGTGCCGCGCGGTGTCCCTTCACTTCGAACGGTTACCCAATTGGTTAAGTGCCAAACTATATTAAAACATTTCGCTCAATCTGTCGCGTATAATAGATAACTTCCAAAAGATAATAAGTAATTACTGTGTCTTGGCGTGTACGACCTTTTTATATGGCTTGAAATCTTTCTCGTAATTTTGGTCTATTGTGAAGGACGGGCAACTACGGGACCCTACACTGAGCGTGGCCCGACATGCTCTTGGCCGGTTTTTTATAATTCGAACTAGTCGTCCGTCACCTATTAATTCTTGACATTAACCCTTTACCAGGCCGCGAAGACAAGAAGAAAATGTGGGTTACGTTAATACCATTGCATAGTCCCACATGGTCAAACTCATACGAGACAATGGAATAGTATTACTTGTTTAGTCTAAATATTGTGCAGATTATGCTTATATTATATACTTACCTAATAATTTTTATTTTTCTTGAATAACATAAACCCATTTTGTTGTTGGTTACAAAATATTAGGAGGCCCCTGTATAAGAACGGCACTCACACTAACACTCGAAGTGACAAGTGACATAACTTTCATTCAATCCATTCGCGCCAGCTTTAGTGAATTGACCTTATACCAGAGATTTAGTTAAACACCATTAAAAAAAAGTAGACATTACGTATTTCATAAATTTTGAATTATTGTGTTTGAAATCTAACTAATAATTTTATTACACGAATCAATAATAAAAAAAACGGTTGCTATTAAAATACTTACATCGAACGAACTTTATTTTAGGACATCGCTAAGAACGCTGTCCTCCTCTTTGTTTTCTTGACAGTTCCATAGTACTATCGAATACACAGATAACTGTACATTTTTAAACGAATATAAACCTTATTACAACATAATTAAGTGTCTATGGGTGTATTGTTAAGGTTATATCGACATATTTGTATCCACATAAACGAATCACTATTTTTTTTTTCTATTCCTGACAACACTTTGAGCTGTCAAGTTAGTTCGCCTAATTAAAATCCGGAGTGTAGGCGTCTGTTTTTGGCCATTACTCTGCTGTTTGCGGCCATATCTAGTACACAAATTCTATAATTATTTGGGCAAAAATTGAAACTGTCCTGTCCTAAAATTTCGTAAATATTGGTTAAGTTTTGGTGGAGGAAACAGACAAAAGAACGAAACTTCGATTTCTATAAGCCTCATTTGAAGTCCCATAGTTACGAGGTGCAAACTTAATGTAGACTGATAGTCATCAGTCTGGGAAAAGAAGCAGTGACATCCTAACTAACCAATGCACCGTGATAGTACATTGGTACAAGAAGGTACATAACATACGTTTATATTACAAAAAAAATAGTGCGTGGAGTCCCTCCGCGCAGAAGAAGTGAAACTTCGTAATGTGGAAATGAAAATAGGAAGGGGTAGAAATTGATTTTTAGTGAACTCATATTGTTTCTTTAAAACAAATTTCTTCACTCTCGCTCTGTCTCTTTCTATTCACCCTCCCCATGAGCGTTGAACGTTTAACGCAACAGTGCTTTCCTACCCCTCCACGGTAGCGTTAAACGTTTAACGCAACCGTTAAACGTCTAACGCAACCTTGTTGGAAGTCGCATTAGAAGTTTCACTTCAAAAATGTTACAAAAGTTCACATATCGGTACATAGGTGAGGCGAATTGCGAATGTTTGCATCCGCTGTCGGTGAATCCTCAGCCAATCGCAGCGCCCGTAGATGACGTGATATCGACGCTGATTGGTTCCCGGCGTGATATGCGTACGGTGGGCCACACACGATGCGCGCAGGATACAGTCTTCCACATATGTTGCATCGACACACCTTTTATTCCAAATTGGAAAACTAATTCCAAACTCCCTGCATAATACATAAGATTCCATCTGCCACATCGATTATGATAATCAGACCATCAACACAACTAATCCAATCTTTTTGTCACAAAACGTTACCGCTAGAGAAGTAATACACCGACAAATTCAGCTTGCATTTTTAATACTACCATTGAAATTGAAGCTCCTACGTAATACAGATACAGTTTGGTTCTGTGTGGAGTGTCCTGAGCACCGTGCTAGGACATCATTTGAATAATTAAAAAGCTTCATCTATTTATTCAGTCGGTAGCTCCGACTGCAATTGTGCCAATTTCGGAGGGTTCTGCAGCCCGGATACATTAGGGCGTATGTTAATATTAATTTCAGTGAGTTACGTCCTTTACGCCATGATGTAAAGGTTTTTATAGTGTCCGCTTTTGTAGTTTCTAGTGGTTGAATTGAGGTCATTTTGGATTCAAGTGTCTGGAATGAGTTTTCGTATTGTTTTCGTGCAATTATTTGATCCTTTGCTTTATTCAATTATGACAATACAACATTTCCTGTCAAATATTATCTTTTTCGCTGATTATAAGGGGAAGACTTTTGACTAACTAGTTGTATACATCTAGTTCTGTCAATTCATTCTATAAGTCAGAAATTACCGTCAAACTTCTACATTCCTACGGAACGCTAAAAACTGTCCATACAAATGGCCATCTAATCGTGACGTCATTGTATATTATCGATACCAATATTTGTATGGAGATAATAAGTAGGTAATTTGCTATTTTCACCGTGAAAAAGTGCGTTTAAGTTCATAGTTGTCATTGTTTTGTTAAATTATTGTTTTGTTAAACTATGAAGATTCTGAAAGCAATTTCCAACTTTCTTTTAGATAAAAAAAAAATGCGTACCTTTGATGTCACATATTTCAAAAATAATATATATATATATTTTTAAAATAATATATATATTGGATTTAGAACGCTGATAATATTTTACTTACATAGTTACATGACGTAAACCGGGAATAGTCAGTGATATTTCCATATTCCCGTAGGAGCTTAAACTCCGCAAAAGCTAGTTCCAATAAAAGATAGTGTGACGGTAAAATATGGACTGAACAATTTCGAACATCTGACGCAAAATAAGCTAATTTCGTCGATCAAAGGTAAATGTGATTACGCAATACGCGACGTAGAAGACTTCAACAAGGGTATTCCTGTCAACGAGTCCTCAACGTCATCTAACAAGTGTATTGAGCAGGTCTATTCAAGCGAAAAACACGCTCAATTCAACTATCCGTAACTACAAATTCTTTAGCTCCCTTCCGAAAAGGCGTATACCTCGCTATACGACCAAGCTACGCGATTCTTTTTTAGTTATGGCCAAATTTACCTTTAAAAGGACAAATCGCGTTCTCAGAAAAGAATTCTATTTTGGAGAGTATTTGGATGGTAAGGAGTCAGTTTTTAGGTTGGTTGACTGGGTCTGATACGATTGGCCTCTGAATGGTTTGAGTTATGGACGTATTGGAGGTCAAGTTATTCTGGTCTTTGATCGAGATGATATAAAAATTGGAATTCGTATCAATTTTAGTTTTATTGCGAATTTTCTTTTTATTTGTACCTTTGTGATTGTTACAGAAAAATTTGTTTTCATTTAAGAAGGCGATTTTGATAATTATAGGTATTGTAAGTGCGTAAGCACAGTCGAGTTCATTTACATCTACACACTTACGAGAGCAAAAATATCTGAACACGACCCTATTGTCAGGAGCATAAAATCGTGTTCAGATATTTTTGTTCTCGTAAGTGTGTAGATGTAAATGAACTCGACTGTACTTACAATATTTGTGATTTAACATTTTATTATGTTACTAGACGATGCAAATTCGGCCGCATATTTCATTTTCTTAACCATGGTCGGATAAAACGTCAAAGTCAAAGCCAAAGTCAATGTCAAAGTCAAAGTCAAAATCAAAGTCAACGTCAACGTCAACGTCAAAGTCAAAGTCAAAGTCAAAGTCAAAGCCAAGATAAAGCAATGTTTTGGCTGACCAGCTTTCCCTGTACTAAAATTGGTCAAAATCCGCCCACCCGTCTCGGCGTGATGAGAGGATAAGATAAAAATTACCAAAAGATGACGCTGTATGGCTGGCCATGCTGCTGCATCACATACATAAAAAAAAACATCAACCACAGATAATAAAAAAAAGAAAGTTTAAGTTATTTTGTACTAATACTTAATAACTGCCTGCAAAACCGGCACAAAATGTCACTAAGAACTTTTTCTATACAACAAATACAAATACAAATGTCTTTATTTGCATAAAATGTGGTATTAAATAATATTACATTTCAAATTAAATAGACACACACATTTTACCAGCAACTGGCATGCAAAAATATAAAGGAAATTGATTAAAAAAAAGTTAACACTAACAAACATTACCTTATAGAGACAACATCTTTAGCTTATGAAATAATACATTAATTTATTCAATTACGACGTAGCTACTTAAACCTAATGAAATGTCATGTAGTATATGCATAAAATGTCCATTAATTTTTATAATAATCAAAATATTCGTCCACAGAATAAAAACGTTGTTGTACAAGCCAGTTTTTAAGTTTATTCCTAAACAAGTTAATTGGCAACTCTTTAATGTCTTCAAGCAGACGATTATATACGCCGATTGACATGCAATAAGTGCTCTTACCATACAATTTTGTCTTTTTAGCAGGAATAACGAGACGATTTGGGTACCTTGTATGAAAATTACAGTTCGTTTTATTGGTTTTGAATAGTTCAGGATGCTCTTTAACTAAACGACAAGCTTCGTATATGTACATGCATGGTACGGTCAAAAGATTTAATTGTTTGAATAAGGGCTATTTATCTATTAAGGGCTATTGGTCTGCATACACTGCAGTACTTTCACAACAACCAAGCTACAGTTAACGATAGGCAGCTTCGTATTACATTTACCACTCGGGCCGTATACGCCCCGCTTCACCACACCTTGAAATACCTCACGCACGCCCGGTCTCCCAAAACTAGCGAATTTCAGACACTATGTAAAGTATCCTCTCTACATCACCAACCACGTTGAATATAAAACGGTGCACGTACCTCACACATTGCTAATACTGAACGCACACGCAAAAACAGCTCCTATTTTGAGGTAACACGACCGATTTTATACGATTTTGAGGTAACATACGATGCTCACGTAAAACAAACAATCTGCAGGAGACTTGGCTTTATTTCATACATGACGGGGTGTTTAGATAGATATCAGTGTTTATGTTGGAGCGTAGGTAGTTAGGTAATCACTCAAGTCGGATTTGTGTAGACATGCTTAATTCGCGCAGGTGTGTACGAACGAGGGATTTTAAATACACGAAAATCCTTAACAGATACTTATTTTTCGGCACATTAACTTACTGTGACAGTAACTTGACTGTTACAGAAAGTTTATTTGTCAAAAATCCTTAACGGATACTTATTTTTCGACAAATAAACTTACTGTCACTGTACATGTTTACTGTTACAATAACTTTATTTGTAGGAAAATAAGTATCTGCAGTAAGTTTATTAGTCGAAAAATAAGTATTTGTTAATGATTTTTTTGTATTTAAAATCCGTTTGTACAAACCTGCGCGAATTAAGCATGTACTATACTGAAAAAGATTTGTTAAAAGTAGCCCAAATAATATTTTCTTCGGTTGCCGCGACTGTCACACATTTAAATAAAATAATTCAAACGTCAAGAAGGCTCAAGTACTTTTACTTTTGTATTTTGTGCATCAAAGTTTAAATAAATAAATAATAAAATCTTGTTCAATCACAATCATGAATCATAATCATAACGCTTGTTACCATTTCATTGCCTGTTCTTTTATTTATGATGCAAATTGAAGTATTCATTTATTTCTAGATAAGTTTTACTTTTTATCCCAGATATTTATTGCCTCTTAAGTTTGCGTCACAAATAAAATTAACACGCTATGGTAACTTGCGTTACTCTCTGCCGTAGCATTACCTTGTTCACTTTCCAAAAACACGACAACAATACGTATTTTTCCAAATAAACTCTACTCCTCCAAATTGTTACACGGTGTCACATTTCAACAACAAAAACCTACACGTTAGATAAGAATAATCTTCAACAAATACAATCTGTATAATAAATACTTTCGGGCTATTTATTCTGGAGGGCAAACACGTCGGTCCCTCGCGTAATTCTATTATGAATGTGGACGTAGGTATTGTATTATTCAACGTCGAACAGACTTGTGTAGTCTTGGGCCTGTGTGCTTAAAGACTTAGTACAGAGCTCAGCGAGATGAGGAAAGTAATTCACTGCTGAAGCGCCTACTTTGCAAGTTTACAAATTCATATTGTTGAACACCTCAAAAAATTTTTTTTTCATATTAGGTACGTAATTATATTGATAATCTCAAGCAACTTTTTGAAGTCAATAATACTTTTCTCTGAGTTCTAGAAAGTAATATAGCTATTTCATGCTTTCATTGCGTGCAGTTGAAAAAAAAAAAAAACAATTTCGAGTAGTAGCACGTAGTAGGTATTTGTAACAAAAAATATCAATGAAAAATTCAAACTGTAGGTTTCAAATATATACTTATAATTCGCAATGGCACTGTTTTATGTAGTAACATTGATACCAAAACAGTGTCTGTGAATTGAAGACATTCTACAAAAAATAGTTTTTTTTGTATACTTTGGAGGTGTCACGTAGCACAATGTTGTGTCACTCGTCGCACAATGGAGGCAAAATACTTCACTACCTAACCAGAAATGGTTCACACTCAATAAAATAAACGAGTATTACTAGTGAACTTTGATGTGTAGCAGCACTATACTATTATAGTTTGCAGTTAATCATTCGCAAGCAGAGAAAGCGTGATGGAAAACAATAAAATTACATAAGAAGTCACAGAATTTTAACGCTACGCGGAGCTTCCACCAACACGATGCTCGAATGTCAGTAAAAACAACATGGCGGCACTATCGAAGTCAAGCTTGCAAGTTCGGAGTCAGTGTTCCATTAAAATAATTGAAATTGCTACTGGAATAGCGTTGTAAATTCCGTGTAACGTCGTCGCACAACTGGAGGTTGCACAATGGAAGAATATTTGGGACATGCATAAAATAGCCGCAAAATTTAAAATGATGAAGGATATCGAATATTAAACTATACCTGCGTCTTAACAAAACCAAAGACTATATATACAAATAAACTGTATAAGTTAAGGCGTTCGTACTTTAAAACAAAATCAATATATTCTCGAGAAAGCAGAGTACGGACATATTAATTTTCTATGGGACATAATAATAAAGAGGTTTACTATTGGAAGGCATAAAATCATTAATACTAATATGGTTACGCATAATTGCTTTTCGCCGAAAATGACATGTGCATAAGCCTCATTACGCATATTTTTTTACGCATAACATTAAAAAGCATAAATACAGAAAGCATAACCGTCATGAAGACTAATAACAAAAAGCATAAGCATAAATAGGCATAATAATCAATTGGCATCATATCAAAATGCATAACGCTATTATCCTATTAAAAGTTGCACTACGAGAGAAGGTTAGTATAGTGTGTAAAATATATATTTAGGAACTAAAGCGAGGTCGACGGAGGTCCGATTCGCAGACCCCCTATTCCGCGTTGCTTAGGCGCTTCGCGCCTGGTTATCATTCTAACCTAACCTAACCTAATGTACCTACCTAATGTGACCTAACGTTACGTAACGTAATATTTTGTTTTGAAATATATACATACAATAATAATAAATGCATGTTAACCACGTAACTGAGTTTCATTCATTTAGACAACTGAAATCCATGCTAATATTATAAATGCGAAAGTGTGTCTGTCTGTCTGTCTGTCTGTTACCTCTTCACGCTTCAACCGCTGAACCGACTTAGATGAAATTTGGTATGGAGATAGTTTGAGACCCGGGAAAGGACATAGGATACTTTTCATCCCGAATAAATTTAGTGTTCCCGTGGGATGAGCGGGTAACACCGCGGGGCACAGCTAGTTATGTATAATGACAGATATACCAAATAATTATTAGCCCAAACAATAGTATGCGTAAAGTATATTCGGCCAATACAAATTAGTCCAACTAAAAGTATGCTAATAGCGTAGTATGCCAGAAAAACAGTAGGCCAAAATATTACTATGCGAAAGTACTATTATGCCAAAACAAATTATGCGAAATCAATTATGCGAAACAGCATTAGTCTAAAAAACATTATGCGATCCAAAGGGATCCCTAATAAAGATAAAAAAGTATATTTCTGAATGTTACTTCATTTTATTAGTAAACGAAACACAAGAAAAAATTAACAGTACACAACTTAACCTAAATAAAATTAACTAACAAAACCGATGTCCCCCAAATCATGGCCCTGCGGCAGGGTACCCATGAATATTTTTTTATTAACTATTCTGAAAATCAATTCGTTTATTGATGATTGGGTTAAACAGGAACTGTTATTTGGCGTGTTTTTCTACTCTACAAATTAACGATAAATGTTCTATTTTTAGTTTGAGATGAGGTGGACATTAATGTATGACAGTATTTGCAAAGAATTTGGTCCTTACCCAGGTATGTCTATAAATAAATAAAATGAAAATAGGCATCATGCTCCCTTTGCTGAAATACAATCAATGTTATGATACAAATAATTATGATGATACGATGACGATAATAATGATTCGATGACTTGCCCTTTCCCCCGCTAGGTAAGAGACGATTATATTTAGATCATATTTAATTATTGACTTTTATTTTATATTTTTTCTTATTTTTTTATCCTTTATCTTTGAAATAATGTCCTTGACGTCTTACTTGACTGTTTTAACTATGCGAATGAGACTTTTCCGGTAATCAGTTTCTTGCTTGAGCGTAAGGGTTGCAAGGGTCTTGGATTTTGACCCTGGCCGAAAATCGTAAGCAGCTAAAGAACGTTAGCTGAAATATATACTAATAAATTGTCTTAAAATATGAATTGTTAAGTTCGAGATGATAAATGTAATTAATAATGTTATTATTGCTCCGCATAAAGGAAGAAAGATACAGATCGCTTCGGATAGTCAAATAGAAGGTAGCAGACGATTTCAGTCCTGTAACTTTATGACTTCGATATATAAATTAAAACATAGATTCTTCGCTTGAAACTGGACAACATTTGTTAAGCAACTTCTGAAAATAACGTGTATTAAATGACATTTTGTAGAATAATGTTTAGACAAAGAAGCAATGTATTGCGAAATGTCCGATATTAGTAGAGTGACAGCTATGTCAATGCCAAGGAAGATAAAAGGTAAGGAAGTACGATGTTCATAGTAAGGAGCGTACGCCGATGAAGATTTTATCGTCGGGGAACTAGATGCCGTCGTATGTATCAAAATGAATTAAAACGGCGTTTCAGTAGCGACATAAACGACATAGAACGGTGTATTTCAATGTATTAAGACGAACATAAATGGCCACGAATTTCTGAACGGGTTGTCGTATAGGTAGTTCTGGCTAATGTATGATATAGATAATATGATATCATTGGAGCGCTAGAAAAGTACGCACGTACGTTTTTGACTTATGACGTTGGCTGTACCTATTCAATAACCAGTCTCCTTGATTATTCGTGATTAAGAAATCAACACGAGTAGTTTCAGCGCCATCTAGTTAAGAACTATACAGATACCACGCTGTCTCTTTCTGGTATAACGCTCAGCGACAACGACATTTATTATGTGTTTTAATAAAACATTGCGTATCTACGTCTTATAATCAGCGCCATCTAGAAATAAGACGGTATTTGAGCTTTTTTCCGGAGTACGTTTTTTTGTATGAGATTGTCAATCCCTATGTATGATCCTTGGTCAATGCTCAGGGAATGTCAATGTTGGACGACGTACATTGAAAATACTATTTAATTTGTTTGAAATAATAACATTCTGAAAACTGACTTTTTTTAAAGTTGCTGAACAAAATGTTGTTCAATTTGAAGAGTAGAATCTATATTTTAATTTATTGCTCCTATTACAGGAAACACCTGGTATAATATAGGCCTCTAACGATTGAAAAAGGTAACATTGGTTGAGGATTATACGATTTCCACACATTATATGACGACCCGGTTGGCGCTGTTTGTAGGTAGCTGCACTGTAAACTGCGCCAACCGAGTCGGCAGTCCTGGGTTCGAATCACGGCAAGGACTATCATATATGTGAAGAAATCGAATATTTTATTCCTGGGTCATGTTATTTATACATGTATTTATTTATTTAATCTTTATTGCACAAAAGAAATCTTATCGTACAAAAGGCGGACTTAATGCCATGAGGCTTTCTCTACCAGTCAACCATACATTTATATACAGGGTGGAACATTTGTAAAGACTGAGCAGACAGGATAGTGTCATCTGAGTGATCTACAAGTGACCCATTATAATTGTTGTAAAGCTGGATAACAAAGTAAAAAAAAGTCATCAAAATAAAATATTTTAATAGCAGTGACAACCTTGTAATTCAAAGGTTTTATTTACATTTTAAATTGACACCTGTCTAACGAAAGCGATGTTTAAAAGATGCTAGGGTTGATATGTGCAGATTTTTACACTAATGTTTAACAAACTGTATCTCAAAAATGGATAGAAATATTTACATAGTAAAATGGTGAAAAATAAAGTACTCAGTCTGAACAATTCCCTGTTTGCAAACTCCTTCGATCTGTTCCATCAGGAATTTGTTTTGCGTTATACGTGTATTTATACATTATACAGATAATGTGTAAATACACGTATAACGCAAAACAAATTCCTTATAAAAATATTAATCTTATCAGTTTCAAGCGCATATTCTCTATTATAAAATTATAAACCCTTTATAATTCGTTCACACCAGAACAAGAGACACACTCATACAAATATTTCATTCCACCTTTAATCAATACACTCCAGTCATTTGATAAAATCTTATTACATAACACACAAGAAAAGCGGTTTTGTCTCACTAGTGCGACAATCGTTGATCACATTATCTCGTAGATATATGTGTGGAGCGCCCGGCTTACATCGACGGGCGACAGTGAGAAATGGCCAGAGACCCGTGTCAACGCGATATTGCGGCACGTGATTCGTAAATATGAATGAAATATGTATAAATATCTTTCACATACGGATGTGGAATACTTTACTGTCAAGTTTAAAATGAGCTCAGCATTTTCCTACTTCTGAGTCCGTTTAGCAGCAGTTTCTTACTCCTTTAGAAGTGTTTCTTTAATATGTCAGACAAGATATATTGGTACATATGCACATATATTATACGTTTATATTTTACACTAGCTTATCTGTGAGTTGTAGATCTTGCGAGTTTTTTGTGACGTCTTCTACTCCGAAATTTAAAAAACACTAAAGACTGAATCAACAAAAATATTCTATATTAATGAACCTACGATAGAATCAGAAATGAGGATATTCGCAGAAGAAACAAGGTAACCGACATAGTTCACAGGATTGCACGGTTTAAGTGGTTATGTGCCATGAAGCCCGGAGAATGAACGGCTGTTGGGGCGGCAAAGTCCTAAAAAGGCGACCACGTATAGGAAAGTGCAGCGTGGGTTGGCCCCCACTAGATGGACGGATGGCCTCGTGAGGGTAGTGTTGAATCAATGAATACGGTCTGCACAGGATCGCACTTTGTGGCGAGTCATGGGGGCGGCCTATGTTCAGCAGTGGACGTCTTTGGATGATAGATAGATAGAATGAATTTACTCACAAAATTTCATGCGACTTGGTGGAGGATGGCGATATCAAGGTGAGAACAACCGGAAATCCGGACAAAAGAATATCTGAACAACCAAACATCTGGAGATAATACCATAGAGTTTTAGGCCAAGCTGAAACGGAGGCTTCGCTCGCTCGGTCAAAGAAACTACGAAGTTTTTGTTCGACAAAAGGTAAAACAAGCACAATATTAATGTGTAATAATGCAAAACAATTAAGTGAATTCACACCGTAATTGCAGGTAATCACCCGATTCACAGCAGCAAAACTGATCATAAAATTCTGATATTCGCACAATAACTATTCAGAAAACGCGTAAAATAATAAAGTTTGAGTGTTTCCGTAACTCCGGTATAATAATGCTGAATTTAGTGCTTTAGTGCGAAAAACCCCGTGAATGGCACGTGTAGCAAAAAGTGAATTATATATTTCGGCTACCCTTCGGTTTTTACGAGCTAAACACATAGGAATGGAATGCTGGCAGAAAAGGTAAGGAACAGTAGAGAAATACTATTAGAACACGAAAAACTATAAGTTTCTCATTTCGGTGTTATAATTTTCTTTCTTTCTGCTTTAGTAAATACTTCATTGTGATATTGGATTGATATTTGATAAATGTGGCAGCGTTTGTAGATCTGCACGTCTGTGACTTTCACTTAGTGCCACATGCGACTCTTTGCCGCGCGGCAAATGCTACCTATGACTTTCCTTTCAATGCTGTGCGAGCAAGACAGGTGGCAATCAAAATCGCGACAAGATGTAGTTGCCCCGCAAGTGACCTGATGTACAGGTTCCTTCTCCTAAGTTCAGGCACAAGTAGATATTTATATATCCAAAACACATAAATCGTAGAAATTTATTAAAAATACGACAAAAATCATTTTTGTTTTCTTTGTATCATCTTGGTGGTTGCATTTCATTTCAGTGACGCAAGACGCAGGACGCAGAGACGCAATGTGGGAGTAAATATAGCCATATTACCTATATTTTGTTACCTAACAACATTCCACTTTGTTACTAAGTATTTAATACGAAAATGCTGGTTATATAATTCATCATTACATTTAAGAGTCAACTCTTGTGGGTGTAGCTGATGTAGTATGTAGTTTTCTCTTTCTATCTCTATCCATAGCCAGCTCCATGATTTTCATTTACAACATGAAGTTTACTTTCTCTTTTATTTGTTTTATGTAGCTTATTCTTTCTCTTCCCCTGCCTCTTTTCTTCAACTTTTCCTTCGATGATGTTGCTTATAAAAGCGTTATGTCATAATAAGGTGACCAAACATCTACCCTTCTTCTGTATGGCGGTTACATAATTGAACATCATAAGTATTAAATATTAATGATGATGAATTAATGATTTTCTTAATTATGTCATAATTAAGTGCATCACTTACAAAAATACCCACAGATGGAAATGGGACTCATTGAAACTTACTCTACTGTTGTTCTAGACTACTCTGTGATGCCTGCGATTGATAGAAAGGTTTTACGAGCCACGCGCTTCATGTGGAATTCATTATAGGCCTCAATATTAATACGATCGGGATCTGGAAAGATTTTTTTCTCAAAAATGGTCAGGAATGTTGACTTTATTGATAAAAAATCAGGCGAAGTGCACAGTTTATGGTCAGTCAAAAATTAAAAAAAATTAAAAAAATAAAATTAAATTCGGTTTACTCGACAATAATGTTGTATGCAATTTATCGAGGTACATTTTCTTTTTAAAGTTAACACTGCCATAATAAAAAAAGGCATAGGTCCTAAACAGCCAAAACGGGAGATGTAGGTACGACTTATCGCGACTTATAAGTTGCCTCAAATAGCTTATGTCGTTTTCGGAACGAAAATACACTTCTAGTTTTTTATCAAAAAATTAAAAAGGCGGCAATGCAAGAAATCAGTTTTGACATATACTTTGTGGCTAGTAAAACTTATCTGTTCTTGCAACATTTTTGAGAATACCACTATAATTGTCTCAGCCGAAACTTCCGTTAATATCGGGTCCACAGCTCTCTAACGTCCGGACGGCCGTAAGATGAGAAATCCGATGCTTATGATCTTTTTTGAAGTGAAACTTCTAATGCGACTTCCAACAAGGTTGCGTTAAACGTAAATAACGGTTGCGTTAAACCTTTAACGCTACCGTGGAGGGGGTAGGAAAGCACTGTTGCGTTAACCGTTCAACTCTCCTGGGGGAGGGAATAGAAAGAGACAGAGCGAGAGTGAAGAAGTTTGTCTTAAAGAAACAATATGAGTTCACTAAAAATCAATTTCTACCCCTTCCTATTTTAATTTCCACATTACGAAGTTTCACTTCTTCTGCGGGGAGGGACTCCACGCACTATTTTTTTTGTTAATGTATACCTCCACCCCCCTTCTAAGAGCTAAATCCGTTGCCTTAAAAATACATCTCAGCAGTAATTTTTTAACCGTGCATGCACATCCCAACTTTCAACCGGCTCACGTATAGCGCCGATATCAAGCCAGTTGAAGTAGCTCAGATATTTCCCGTCCGGCTCACATTAGCCTAAACCGCGCATGACCTTGGGCGTCCTTGGGGAAATCTCAGCCGTAGCCATATCCGTGAGATATGAACCTGAGACGAAAATAAAACGAGCAATATGTTGGATTATTATAATAGAAGTTAGAGAGAGACAGCTGCTATGATATTGCGAATGAGTAATGACATGAACATGACAAAACGATACGAAAAATTAAAACATCTTCTAAATGTCCTATTCAAAACCCAGATTAAAGACTTCTTCAGGAAATCATTATTTTTTTTTAAAGTTTACAAAGTTTATCAAAAAATTTCAAATAGGGTATAATTATGAGAAATACTGCCATTAAGGTTACGGTTGAATAGCATAATAAATATATAGCTACAGTAAGCATATTTTAGCGAGATCTCAAACGTCAGTGTCAGGAAGTAAGCATCTGCAGTAGTATTCAAACCGTGCGCACATTCGAACATTCAAGAAACAATGTAACTGTTGAATTCTACTAGCCAATTGAACTAGCTCAGGTAATATAATATTTCCCGTCCGGCTTACATTAGCCTACGCCGCGCATGACCTTGGGCGTCCTTAGGGAAATCTCAGCCGTCGCCGTATCCGTGAGATATGACCTGAGACGAAGAATAATGCTCGCAACATGTCGGATCATGGGATTAGAAAGAAACAGCTGCTGTGATATTGCTTCGATGGATTTGCAGTGTTGTAGATGTCGCAGTCAAAAGTGTGAACTGGTCAAAAGGACTTCTAACCGACAAAAACAAGCAAAACTGCTTTTGACTGAGCGTGCTGGTCAAAAGTAGTTTTGCCTGAAAACCATTGGTTAATAGTACTTTATGTCAGAAAAAAAAAACCTTTCAGAGCAGATCCGACTCGGCCGGGTTAGGTTAGGTTAGTTTTTTTTTTATATCCCTAACCAAAAGTGTGAACTGGTCAAAAAGACTTTTAACCGACAAAAACAGGCCAAACAACTTTTGACCAACACGCTCAGTCAAAAGCAGTTTTGCCTGTTTTTGTCGGTTAAAAGTCCTTTTGACCAGTTCACACTTTTGACTGCAACATAGATATTTTGAAAAGGCATTGACTTTCATAAGGCTGATTATTCTTCAACTTTAATTGAGGCAAACGTGTTATGTTCGAGAATATAAAGGATAACCTTACCCAAATCGATCTAATCCCAAAGTAAGCTCTAGTAGACTTATTTGATGGATGCGAAACGATTGTATACATACTTAATATTTAAATACTTAGAGTTTATCACACAAATATTTGCCAAATGTGTGCAATGAAGAGAAAATCTTAAAAATTTAATGGTTTTGGCAGCGGACAAACGGAACACGGACGTCCTACCTATAGGACCACTGAACCTGATGCGAGAGGCATTGAACCAGTTGCTTCCACATACCTTGGGGTACCATTAGAGTGAACCATTTGGTTTACGCTAGCAGATGTTACTGCTTTAATAAAAGAAATATGTTCCCTTGCCGGAATTCGAACCCGGGACCGGCTCAGTAGGCAGCTGCACCAGCAATTCGCTTGCAATCTCTCTGTATATTGGTCATCCCTAAAATGGCATCTAAACTGCATTTGCAACTCATTTGCAGCCCATCTGTTTCGTGATCAAATTCTATAGCTTAAAAATATCATCATCATCATATCAGCCAATAGACCCCACTGCTGGACAAAGGCCTCCCTCAAAGTTCTCCAACACGATCTATCTTGTGCCGTCCTCATCTGATTTCTACCCGCAATTCTAACCAGGTCGTCGGTCCACCTTGTAACTTTGAGCCTTCTTATGAGGCCCATTGTAAGCGACCACGTTTCAGTACCGTATATCATCATTGGCAACACACATAATTATTAAAAATATAACTATTTAAAAATCAGGACACTAACTATTAAAGTGATTTCAACAACTTCCATATTGTTTCCGATTAAAGATACCATCTATCCCCTTTAATTGGGCCGTCTACATCAATTTCTATGGAAATCGAGTACTCTATAACCGGAAGCTAGTGACGCCATCTTAATATACGGTGTTTCACGTTCTCGTTCCGTAAATCACAGGTTATAGCGTAGCCGTTTTGGATGGGGGCGAATTTCCGGGATTTCCTGATAGCTACATCTCTATTGGGGGGTGTTGCGAGGGAATATAGGGTGAGTAGTGCTTCAGTTATCCGCTAGCCGGTTATCCTATTACCGCCGCCTCCCGTAGCGGAATGCGGACCGCAATTGAAAGTCCGCACGGAGATGCAAAGTCAGTGTATTGTGTGGTTTTTGTATAAACTATATTGCAGAGAGAAATATCTCTATGCCGACTTTGGGACACGTCATGCTGCAGAGCTGAGCTGGAACGAGGCTAAAGGTAGCTGAAGATAGAAAGGCGTAGTGCGAGCTTATAATGGCCCTCTGCACCTCCAGGGTGCCAGAGGACAACAACAACAACATCTAGTGATTTCGTAAACAGAGGAATAGGTTAATTAATAGTTGCACTAGATAATTTATAAACTGACAGTGTTCACAATCGTACAATTCGTACACGTTGAAACTTTTCACAACGTTCCATCGGGACGTAAAATTTTTTCACTTAGGGATACAGTGAAGGAAATTTAAACACCTCTTTCGTTTTGTAATAATGACGATAAGGGTCAAAAAGTATGCGTTCCAGTTGCTTTTACATGGCTTTTACTGTAGGTACAGTCAACCAATTTGATTTCTAGGCCACTATAGAACCATGTCACAACGACAATGATATGAGATTTTAAGCGGCTTTCATATTGACGTTCACTGTGACTAGGTAAGAAATGGCCTAGGAATCAAATTGGTTGACTGTAAATAATTTTGATAGGCCTGAGTATGTATGTGAGTACAAGAGTGACGGACTTTTTATAGTTAGGTAAAGTATAGCCCAAAAAACGATCATCTTGGGCCACCTGAGGTTGACAAAATTGTATTTTATTGTTTTAATCGTATTCAATGCCTTTTATATCGGCTTATTTCCACGTGACGTTAAATCATCGTGGCACGTTGTCGTAACGTTATTGTCACGTCTTGGTGTCGTAACTTTTTACATTGCACGACGTAGTAGGTAGATCTTTAATGATCGATAACCCAACTTTCCATATATGCTACACAATTTCTTGACATTCGATTTTCATGATAAGAAGTGAAAAATAAAAACCTTTTACCGAGCGAAGTAGTATTAAAGACACTTTGAGAATAAAATAATATAACATTATTGTACGAACAAAAATAACTACTAAACTTTTAGTTGACTGATGCTTATAAAAATACGCTGTATAACTGCATTAAAAAGTTTATCTAATTATGTAAAGAGAACTTTCATAGTAATCAGTGAGCTATGATAAAACTTTTAACAATGTATTAGTGACAGTGAAATGAGCAGCGAAAAACTACTTTTGACTCTAGGATATGAAAGTTCAGCGTTACTGTTTATTTTTACAATTATTCTTAAACTAGGTTTAGACTATGATGTTGGTGTATGGAGGCAGTCAGACACTCGAGTATATCGTGGGATCCAAATAGCATACAGGCTTATACAAGGACTTAACATAAGTCATAAGTATTTATTCAATTAACAATTTACATTGCGTTTGAAATCACATTAATAAAAAAAAATACAATAACAATAAATTAAACAACCATAATTAATAATAACTCAATAAAATTAGATAATACCTACAATGAAATATGCAATAATTAAAATGTCAATATTTAAATAATTAATCAAATACAACCTTTATACAGCTTAAATTAGAGTTATACTGGCTGTAACAGCTCTTAACACGTTCACTGTGTATGCATCACATCTGTAGCATTTTAGGGTATATATGATACGTGCATGCATCACTGATGATGCACGACCCCTTGTAAACTTAAGGCATTGCCAAAATTGACACGTGTGAGCTACGTCTTTTTCATTTGCGTGCACATACCGGCTACCAAAATGTTGACAAAAAACACGTGCGTCCGGATGACATTTATATAATGTTGCCAGATTATGGCTGTTACGAATAAAACACAGAAATATATTTTATTTCAAAAGGTTTTTATTTGAAATAATAAAAAAACAATACGAATTACTTGCACTAACTGCACATCATGATAAAAACAAAAGAATGATCAAATAAAATTTGCAAAATAAAACGTAAAAAAAACTGCTGGGGCTTTTTAATGGCAAGCTAGCATTGTAGCATCGAAGACACAATGTTTTTTTGCACATCGAGCATTCAGTGTCTGTTTGCTTCGCCTTTTTGCGAGCTTCTGTAGGTGTGCTACCCTGTTCGGTCATTAATTTATAACATACAACGCAACGTTTTCGAAAACTTTTATTGTTACGGCCTAGAATTTTGATCAGTTCATGGCGGCGGGATAAGGTAGTCTGTATTACTGAAATAGTCAGAAAATTACCACTAAACGAAGTTCTGACAAATTTTGAGCGTTTATATGGCATTGACTAACGTAAACCACAGATATACGATTAAGAGAAACGTCAAACTGCCTTAAAAACGTGCATGTGATGCACTGCGCAGTGAGCTAGTACGTGCATGCATCACATTGTGGGCACCAGTTTGATAGCTCATACGTGCATGTATCACATGTGGGGCACTCGGAAAAATTGGAAAATAGGAAAAACTATGTTCATGAATGATGTTTTTAAGCATAAATGTAATAATATGAACTATATAAAAGTAATTAACAAAAAAATAAAATTGCACGCGAGGAGACGATTTCTGGTTCCTAGTTACACAGGGAACGTGTTAAACAGCCTACCTGCCACTGACGCAATAAAAACAATTGAGCCGACATTGATGTCAAACTCTCGCGATCCAATAAATAATTATAGTTGTAGTCTTTGTATGCTTAAACACACGTAAAAAGAGTGCTATAAAACTTTCTGCGCAGTATAAATTAGTACTTCGCAGCAAGATTGACAGCGCCCAAGATATAGGTAAGCCAGAAGTTTGGTAGGTACATTTCCGTGTAAATCTCCGTAACTTTCTGTACTAGAAACAAAATTTGAAATGTAAAATAAAGTAAATTTAACTGTCTACAACATTGTCTACGCTGTTTTTTAGCTAAAATGCTCCTAAACGAAGATATGAGCAAACATCCTGAAGAAAGTGCCGGTTTTTTCAATATGATAGCGGATGCGGAGGACGGGGAATTGTGCATTTTGCATTTTAAACATTAACCATGGTGAACAATATATCAAAAATTCAAAACTACCGGACCGTTTGTAAGGTAAAACCCCTTTATTCAATGGATTATTAAGTCCGTCTTTTGTATGATAAGTTTTCTTTTGTGTAATAAAGATTGAATAAATAAATAAATAGATTATTGAGTGTAAATATAAATGTGCTTTAATTGTAATTGTTGTAATTTTCTATTTAAATAAGTGTACTAAAACGGTTTATTGTGATGCTCTCTGATGTTTTACTGTACCAACTTTTATGAATGCACAATATGACAATAAATGATTTATTATTTATGAGATCGTTTATGTTCGCAAGTTTAGTGGCATTATTCTATTTTTTATTTATTTACTAAAATCGCTTGTGTCCAATCAGTTGATCGCTTTTAATTTGGTTACCACAGCAGTACTATGTATTGGAGCAGTACAGTAATCGGAAATCATATAAATACTGATTTTACGTTTATGTAGTTCTATGAAGCGGATCGCCACATTTATGGCACATTAAATTGACAATCGTTCTGTTTTGTTTTGTAGTATTTAAAGAGTTTTTTTTATAAGAATGATAATACCACCATCAAGGTATTTAAATAACATATAGAACGCGATTATGTCCTATTTTGTTATAATAATCCCAAGTAGCACACAAGCTGCATAAACGTGGTAGGATTGTATTCACAACTCTTCTGTCTCACTCTCACGTTACACTTTTAAGATGTTTCTATCCTTGTCTATGCTACTGGTGTATTATCTATCAAATGAGACTATTACGGTTCGACCTAAACATCGACATTACCCTTACATGCCCTTTGAAATTCTAAATTAATATTTATATTCATATACCAGGCCAGGTTAGGCCAGGGCAAATATTTGTGTAATGAACTCGAATATTTGTGCTTGGGTCATGGTTGTTCTATGTATTTAAGTATGTATTTATCTATATAAGTACGTATATCGCCGTCTAGTACCCATAACACAAGCCTTCTTGAGCTTAATTTGGGACTAGGTCGATTTGCGTGAGGTTGTCCGATATTTATTAATTTATTTATACACTTTTTAATTTCACATCTTCCTTACAAGCGTTTATGAGGCTATTACACTTTCCTAATTAGTCACTGACGAGAGGGATGCAGCAATGCGAAGGAGTGAGATGGAGTCATCTCCATACTTGTTTCACATAATATTGCTGCATCGCTCTAATGTGTTCTCAGTGACTAATTTAGAAAAGTGTAATACCTGCATTATATAGCCCTTTTATTGCCGCCAAATAAAGCTGAATGCACAGGCTGTGCTTTATTCAGCTTTATTTGATGGTATAAGGGCTATATAAGATGTGTGAAAATCATGTAGGTTTGAATCAATACCCGATGTTTTTATATTGAAATGCTTGGTTGCTTCCTCCTCTCTCACGTCAAATTTAGCCCCAGTTTCCCTCGATACATCTCAAGGGCGAGCCCGCATCAAACGTCCCCCACCCCGATGTAAATGAACTCCATTCTATACCTATTTTAATATACAGCATACATCCCAAATAAGCCACGATTATACACGTCTGTGCCTAATGACCAGATATATAACTCGCCTGTAACAAAAGATGCTTCATAAATATTGAAATTCTCTCCCGTTATGGAGATCGATAATGCCCGGGTGTTTAGGTACGTAGGCGTTTTACATGTATATTGTAATGAGACTAACAATGTTAGGAGAGGTTAGGGTGCGTTTTCACTGATGCGGAGTTGGGCGGAGCAGAAATAAGCCAGAATTGACCGATTGGCCAAGGCAACTTTAATCGCGCAGTCGGCTAAAAAGTTACCTATTACCATCTTTGGATGTCCAGTTATCCACGTATTAACATTGGTTAACTCATCATCATCATCAGCCAAACGACGTCCATTGCTGTACATAGGCCTCCCCCAGAGAACGCCACCATGACCGGTCCCGCGCCGCCCGCGTCCAGCGGACTCCAGCGACTTCATCAGGTCACCAGTCCACCTTGTAGGGGCCTTACCCACGCTGCGTCGTCCGGTGCGTGGTCGTCACTCAAGAACTCGATGGCCCCAGCGGCCGTCGGTTCTACGAGCGATGTGCCCTGCCCATTGCCACTTAAGTTTTACTATCCTTCTGGCTATGTCGGTTACTCGGATCTCTTCACCCATTTGGTTAACACGTTGCCGCATAATTATAAAAAAAAAAAGATATAGAATTTTGACCCGTGTCAATAAGGTCTAAATTATTGTCTGACATACATGGCTTCGTATGCAGTAAAGGGTTAAAATCCGTTCAAACTTTCGGCGTGATGGCGCTGTACGGCTGGTGCTGCACGCCCATACAAATCCTGCATCGCGCTGTTAAGATTTTCGCAATAATAACTACTCCTTTCCGTAGAAAACTGAATGAAAAATTTTGTAATACTTATTCAATTAGATTCAGTACATATCGCCTTGAAATGGCTGATACATATCATCATAAACTTGACAGCTAGGCTCTTCTTGATTTTCTGATTCGACACGCTGTTTACCTTCTTCTTGACTTGGTCTATATAAGGACTCCTAAATCTTCCTCTTTCCGTTGATCTTTCCTTCCATGATGATCGTCATGTAATCGTCGTGTCGTATCATGTGTTCAACCATCTTTTCTCTTCTGTTCTCAATGGTTTTCAAAAAAGTTCTCTTCTCCTTTACTCTCTCAAGCACTTTCTCTTTCGATTAATTTTCCGTTCAGCTTATTCTCTTCATTCGCCTCCAGCACCTCATTTCAAAGGCTTCCAACCTCTGTCACGCTGAGTCATCCTACATGTTTCGCTTCCATACAAGGCTGTGCCCCAGATGTACACTATTATAAGCCTTTTATGAATATAGTCCGAATACGAAAAAAAAACACCGCTAAACTACTTTAGTCACGTGCAATTCTGATAGGATGTAAAAAAAACTATCATAAACGAGAAACTGGATAAACGTTTTCAACATTGAATTCGTTCAGGTATTAGAGCACTCCCATTAATTTTCCGGTTCATTGGGCCCTTTTAAACCGTCTTCTGCAACTGACGGTTACAGATTTTATATTATCAAAGTTTTTATCTCGTTTTATTAAATCTTATAGCAATTTTATGAGGATATATTGTTTGTTTCCGTTGATTTTTCTTCATTAGTCTTTTTTGTGTGTATCTAAATCGGTCGACAGCTCCAGAGCCAAGGTTACTCCAAAGTTAAAAGTCTATATCATGCCGTTCTCCTCGCACGTACATAGTTTAACAACAGACGGACAGAGACAGCATGTTTGAATACCTATAAGTTCTAATTAAAAGCTTTTATTTAACTTGCAATGTATGTATCTAAGTATGTTTGTTCGGGTGAAATTTTGCAACTCAATTTTGAAGCAGATATCGTCAACCGATTGAGCTGAAATTTTGCATACTTACTTAACTTTAATGACAATACAATAATATGGTACCATGAGGCTGCGCTAATCTGATGATGGAGCCGGAAGGTGGCCATAGGAACTCTATAATAGAAAAAGCAATCCTACCGAGCTTGGGCTCTTTAGAATCGTCTCAGTGAACATTTGATGGATATCCAAAGAAAAGTACAGTCAGCTATAAATGCTTGCCACTAAAATGTCATTTTTGACAGAAACTTATTTTGACCTTCAGCCCTTCATTATTATTTTATTTGACATATTAATACTTCAACTTTGTTGCATACTTAAATGTATTTGACAATTTGTTCTAATTCACTTAAAAAGAGCGCTGTCAATCTTATTGAGCAGTAGTCATTTGTACTGCCGGGGAAGATCATTAGAACGCTCTTTGTTCGTGTATTTAAGTATAGCGTGTCGTAGAAAAATTATGTACAGTTTATTGGACTAAACTTAATCTGTTCCACACGCTTATTTGGACAGGCTTATAAAAAGAGATTCACAATTTTTAGACTATTAGTGAGAGTTCGCTGTCCGTCCGTCCGTCTGTCACCAGGCTTTATCTCAAGAACGGCGATCAACTGTCTAGTTGAAATTTTCACAGATGATGTATTTCTATTGCCGCTATAACAACAAATACTAAAAATAAAATAAAATAAATATTTAAGGGGGGCCATACAACAAGCTTTTTTTATGATACGGAACCCTTCATGCGCGCGTCGGACTCGCAATTGCCCAATTTTTTTAGGTTAAATACAGGTAATAATCTGGTTACAGTGAATGAAAACTTCACGCACTTTAAACATGAAGAAACCCATATCCAATTACCCATCTCATTCCATTTACCGTAGTGTAAGAGGAACAGATAATGGCTATTCTGAACCAAGCGTCCCTTATTTAAAAAGCCTTTGAAGAGCTATTCTTAAGTGAATTCAAACCGGACAAAGACTTATTCAGAAGCATGCGTCTCCGTCGGTGAAGCCACATATAGACCAGTAAGAATAACCGTTGATAGTTTTTAAATCTTGGATTTTTGTTTGGGTGGATTGTTAATGTTATTTGAGAGCTATCCATTGACGAATTTTTACCTTATTCCATTGACGAATTTTTTGAGGGGTAAATTCCGTCACTGGTGACATTGACATGCGTTTAAATGTAATTATAAACTAATGTAAAATATAAATATAATGATAATGATTGAATATTTTTATAGTTAATTATTAATAAAAAATGTAAAATGTAATAATATAATGCCGTATAAAATGTATTTTTATGAATAAATAATTGAATTGAATTATAACCACTCAAAAAGTTAGAAGACCTTATGCTTGATTTTTCCCCTGGTAGCAGTAGTCCGGTTGTTAGTCCGGCTAACCGAACTAGTGTAACTTTTTAGTAGCAGTTTTTGGGCTACTGCCTGGTGAGATGATAATCAACAGTGTCCTATACATAGCCGTCTAATATATTCGTAAGAATACAGCGGTGTTTATTTTGTAGAGATATATTTGCAAAATGCATTGCAGTAATTTTAAATTTGTAGTATTTTCACATATATTTTTTTTATTGTTTTAAATCATATATCAAGGGTCGATTGCAAAAAAAATTGTACATAGTTAAGGGCTTTAGTTAAAACAAAATTAATTGAAGCGATCGTATTGTATGTTAACTAAGCTTTTAACTATGTACATTTTTTTGCAATCGACCCTTAAGATAATTTTACATACCTAGCATTTAACGTAACCCTCGTGACCCTCGTAGGAACCTCATGATACGGCACCACGTATGTGGACGGTGACTAACTGCTACTCCGTCTACAGGCGAGCATTTCTAATTTTTGACTAGGCCTTTTTGGTGTAAGTTTTATCTGTGCCGCAGCATGCAATTTTCAAAATGTTACTGTGTCTTTGCACGTGTTAAATATTTATAATCAATTTTTGCATTAAAAGGATAATATTTAATTGCACCGATTGCACAAGCATAGATTTTCTAACATTTTGGAAATAGCTTTCAAATAGCATCATTCATTCACACACCAAAATCCAATTACTTTAAAATTACCAAAGGTTAGCTTTCGATTTCACTCTTTATTTTATGGGACTAGTAGTTTAATGGACTGGTGATCAAGCCGGCTTCCAAGTAGGACTCATCGGAACGTGAAATAAGTAGGTAGGGATTCGTTTGACGATTTGATAATGGACCGAAACAAAGGAAAGTAGTCTAGAGAGCTCGCGTCGGTGGAGCGAGAATTTTCATATTGATAATTTAATATCGGGTTTTCAGGGTATGGCGGGTCGATCTGACACACAAGTAAAACATACATACAGGTACATGTCAGATAAAATTGGTCCGATTGGAAGCTACAATGCCACAGACAGACACACAGATACACAACATGTTAAACTTATAATACCCCTCTGTTTTCGTCAGGGGTTAGAGATAGGTTTACGCGGAAGAAGTTTATTTTCAGGCGTATTTTTCGGAATCTTTTTGGAATAAAGTCAAGGTGTAAAGTCGTGTATGGAGGCGCGGCTCGGTCGGAGCGTGACAGCTGATACCCTTATCACTGGTGCCCAAACGGCTCATGCTGCCATATGTCGCTCTAGACAACAAGATTGTTCTTCCCCAACAGTTTTTTGTGGTACTATTATAAAATTGTATTGAGAATAGCCACTTGAATTCCCAAAACTGGGGCTCAATTCGAAATTTTTTTGAGATATCTCCGTTATATCGTCATCTGTCAAATTTGTCCTGACAGATGACTATATATAATATATTGAAAACTAAAATTCGAGTACGTGACCATTCTTTGTGCGAATGTGGTTTGGACGAAGGCAATCCGGATCATATCTTCTTTAACTGCCCTATAATTCCAGTTTCTCTGTATGATTTGCTTGCTAACTTCATTCACCGTCCAGCTAACTTTAGTTACATCCTTACGTTTGTTAATACCCCCTTCGTGTATGTCTTGGCAAAATTTATTAAGGACTTCGGTATCAAGTACTAATTCCTCGCACTTTTTGATTCCGTTTATTAGGCGATGTATACCACCGTTTAAATGTTCGCGGCGTTTGGAGGTTTGACAACTTTGATAACCGATTACTTGTAGCTCCCAACTTTGACGCTGGCAGAATTGTCCCAATGGACAGTAGCCATTTTTTTATAAAAATTGAATTGAATAAATTGAGAAAACACTCGCAAACTACAAACAGAAAACCCGACCAATGTCGTGAAACAAACACAACGTACAAGTACATAGATATAGGTACAAATATCGATGGACAAACAACATTGGCACATAGTGTATTAAGTGATTGAGCTCCGCAAATAAATCAATAAATAAGTCGGTTAAGTGCGATTTGAACTAGAGCTGGGGGTTCCATTCCGCCAATATAACAGACACAACGTTTGTTAGTATACATACACTAACAAACGAATTGCATAGCGTTTTATGAACGTTCCTTTGGCTACGGAACTCTAAAAAAGAAACAAAAAATGTAAAGAGACAACGATGTCCGCGGGCGCTTGTAGATTTTTTTTATTTATTCCTCCGAAGAGTAGCAACTATGTTCGATTTTTTCAATAGAATTTTTCAACGGAGCGGTCCGTATGACGTTGACACAGTATGTGAATTCATTGGCCTCAGGCAACCTACGCCATTTTTTTTAGATCTCTTTTGTTTTCAATTTAACGTTCATCTGTCAGATGGGGCATCCCATGGCAAGAAAAAAATCGTCGAATCTACATGCGAATTTGAATGCTTTGTAGAGTGCCTAAAAAGTAAATGTTCTCTTCATTATTGTTGCGTGGAATAAAAGCGACAAATACAGAATTTTGTAAGGAGTACACCAGCTTGCGGATGCTCTCCCTACCTGTGTTCTAGTCATCTTATATACGGTGTGATGAGAAAATTTTCCGCCTACTAGAGCTCAATGTGGAACTAGATCCATTTGTGTAAGGTTGTCCGATATTTTTATTTATTTATTTATTTATTATTATCATCATCATAATCATCATCATCATTACCATCATCGTCATCAACATCATCATCATATAAGACCTGTTTTTTTACCTAGTCCGTTGTTTCTAATGTATCTCATGTTGTTTTTCCACAATGCAATCATGAGGTGTGCACATAAAGAGCAATTGTATTGTATTTGTAAGTTATAATCCCATCAAAAACATAAATGTTAAATGAGAGCCAAGTTCAATATCGCGTGCAGCGTGACGTCGACTTCACCGACAAAAGAATTGAGATCTATATGGGCACCAAGTTCTCTGCCCTAAATTTTTTAGATACAAGGACATGCGAAATACTCAATGCATTTATTTTACTTGGGTGTAATTCAATACCAAGACTTGACTTGGCTAGTTTTTACATATAAATTTATTTTATATTTGTCTAATCATTAACCTTATGTAACCTATGAAAGCAATAAATAAACTGAACTGAACTGAACTGAACTATTTTCGTAAAGGTAAGTACGCAAGTTAGTACGTCCTGTTACTTATACTGTTAGCTTGATAATAATACTATGTTACTTTTAAAATATATTAGTTAGTTTGCTGCCGCGTGTCTATAACAGGGGGTTTGAAAATGGTCTGAATGGCTTCGAGAAAAGGATGGTACGGCGTGTTGGCAAGCGCGTTTTCTCGATTTGAGATATTATTAACCCAGATAACCCGACCAGGTGTTATAACACCGCTCTTTTTTTTAAATAAGTTACTCTAATGCTTGTTGCGATTTCAGATATCGCGAAATTTACCCAGGTTCCAAAAAGTTCGTTTAGGTGAAAGTGGGTTAAACCTACAAGAAACGTAATCGCGTTTAAGTTTCGTTGCGTCAGCAACTTACACTCGAGACTCAGTATTGAGTTCGAGACAGCCCCAAACAGCCTAACATAATCCTGTTATAATATAATTGTTTTCGAGTTACCGGGACACAGGTGTGCTCAACGTGGGCTTCGGATGACAAACGACGGGACGAAATAAACACGTGCCTAATTAGATAAACCGTGTGCGTATGTGTGTGAATTCAGCTGATGCCATTAATTAAGAATATATGGATTATATTAAGAATATATGGAGCTTAAATTATAATTTGTATGAATCTATTGACATTGATATTGTATTTTATTTATATTAAATTTGACATGTTATTCCAATATATGAAGGTCATTTTGTAATAGTTAACTAATCATTTTGTAATTTTATTAATATTATTAAGGTTTTACTGTATAATTTTAAGCGTGCACACCTGCAAAGGTAGGGTTCGGTGAAACTGTTTTATGTAATGACATCTGCTTATTGTAAACCTGAATTCCCATACACGCAATAAATCATTCATTCATTCATTCATTCATTCATTCATTCATTCATTCATTCATTCATTAATTATGCTGATTATTGGGGGTTGAAGGTACAAATACAAATAGAAATTCTTTATTGGTAACACAAAGTTACATGTCAACAATTTTAAGCATAGGTTGGTACTTCCTTATTTTACAAATTAATTTAATTTATGGTTATCACATTGTCTACATTATCCACGCTCACGGAAAACGGCCAAGTTATTGTGTGTAAAGAGAGCTACCTGATAGATGAGCTCGCAGGGAAGGGGCATAATGTTTAACTCCTATAACAACTGTCTGCACGAAATATCATTTGATTATAACGTTACTAAAACCGCTACTTAATTATAAAGTGCTATAACGTTACTGAAACTGTTATTTGTGTTGTCACTGATATGAAAGATGGGTCGAACGAAGCGGGGAGTAACTGAGTTATTTATTTATTTAAACTTTATAGCACAGTACAAAAAAGCACAAACGGCGGACTTAATTTCTTTAGGTATTCTCCACCAGTCAGAAATATGTAGTCGGTGCAAGATCAACGGTTACAGACAAGTAAATTAATTACAACACAAATCAATTACCTAAAGAATAAATAAATACAAGAACGATAATATAATTACCATAAACTTACACGAATACTTTATATGATATATTGAAATAAAACAATTTAAACGGATTATATTGCGTTTATTAATTATTTGAGCCTCCCTGACGTTTCGGTGCCTAGATACCGTTGTAAAAGGTGGACTGAGAAAAACACAATCGCACGCTTGAAGGAGAGTTTGCTCTGAGCTCGCCTAATGTTGAGTGGGAGACCGTTCCAGAGGCGTAATGCCTGAACCTACTAGAGTTAACTGATCTTCTTCAAGTCACTGAAATTCCTCAAATCGACATTGATGCCGGGTCAAAGTAGCCCTCACCACGTGGTAGAACTTTTATGAGGAGGATTTTTACTTAAGTATCAGTTCAGACCATCGAATTGGATACCTTCCGCGTGTTATTGAGTCATCGGTGATTTCAACAATGACAGTTTTTGAAAGATTACCATCTTCTCTACGCCGAAGTAAGTAGTATGCGTTGCAGACACATCTGTCCAGTCTACACAGGTCAAACGTATTGCCATTAAAACTAGAATACAACAGCAGTGATTGAGTTTATGTTGCTACAAGTTATAATACATTTTTTTTCTAGCTCTAGACGCCGGAAGCCTAGTTTGGGTGCATCCGTTAGTTAGTAAATGGCGGGGGCGGGGCTTATCCGCTAGAAATTTCGAACCTTTAATACATTTTACATCGGCCAAACGATACCGCGATGCAGAAGTTGACTTGTATCAAAAAGTGCCATCTAGCGGCAAATTGGGTAATTAAAAAAGTACAAATTCACAGAAACAAGCTGATAAAACAGCAATGCCAAGTTGAGAGAGAATTTAGATACATTTCTGTGTTTGGTTGACCGATCGCAGCACTTAAAATTACCACTCTATGTCAATGAAAACAATATAGGAGCGGAGCCAAGCGAAGAGGAGCGGAACGTATATGAACCAAACACAGTGCTTAAAAATAAATATCCACTCCACGGCAGTTTAAAACAACTTACTTTCTATTAACTCCAACCTATGATTCTCCATACAACCAATCATTTTTATCTTTTACCAACTAGCATGCTCAAACTATAGCCTTACTAGTGTCGGTCCGGCCCGGATAGTGATGCTACAAACAGCTTTCATATGGCAATAATGTGCATGTCAATAGCGATTTGTCAAGGTTTTGACATTAACCAAATTTAAAACATTGTGTACCGGAATGCTGCTCAATCCTTCGTTCTACTTGCGAAATAAATACTGAATCCTATTGAAAAACAACTCGTCTTTCATCACTGTAGATAGTTTTGGCTTTGTTGTGCAAAAATTACTTGATTGCAGAATATTTAGTCCTGTTTCCTTTTTGTTTATATCAGTGACATTCATCGACTTTCAACGTCAGTTACCAAAAATTTGTCGTTGCTATTTAAATAAATTAAGTACCACTAAACTGCCCTGTTGGGCTATACCATAAACATTTTAAAAAGTAAAAATACAGTTGTATTGAGAGCTCGAAGGTTATCTATGGCATTACTTCCGTGCACAGCGACGTACGGCTCCCTACAGAGCAGTTTCAGCCTCTAGTGATGAGGGTATCAGCAAACCCTAGAGATCTGTACTTTGCTTGCTTTTACTTGCTTTGGAGCTATTTCTACCAAATTTTACAATCTTATAAATAGTTTCAGGAACGCAAGTAACCTACTGGCGCTAAATAACCTAATATTAATATCCTACCGGCCATGTTGCCGTGTGCCGTGTGCTATGTTCCCAGGTAGAAAACAGACTGTATTAGAGCTATACAGCCATTATGAATCTAATTTAAGCTGTATAAAGGCTTCATAAGTGCATATGCAGCGCTACTTGGGTTCTTACCCTATGCATATGTATAAAATATATATATTATATTGAAACTACCCAAACATACAACAAAAAATCATTACAAAATCTCAATAAATACATATAAATGTATCGGCAAATGTGTCGCCAAGCGAAAAGCTCGAGAATGGGTGGACCGATTCAGCAATTTTATATGTATAATTAAGTTTCCTTTAAGTTCAAGGGACGTTTTTATGAAGAGAAAATATCCGGAAAAAACGTATAAACCCCATTTTATTTTTCGCATATAAACTGCTGTACGCAAATGTTTTGACAGAAATCTGGGGTCGATAGTAGAAATCGTATAATTATAAACTCGTACATTGATCGATCTAGTCCCACAGACGGTAAACTCTGGTAGGCTTATGTTATGGGCACTAGATAACGATATAAATCTTTAAAGTGTAATCTTAAAAGTGATAAAATTGCGAATTATATAAATTTGTATAATGTCTATAAGAATATAGAAATTTCTACATACTATTCGTTATTTCCGATCGTTTGTATCAATAATGGAAAACGTCCATCAGGATTGAACAAAAGGTTACCGCTAAAAATAGCGATGCAAACGGTAAAACCGACAGCTGACATTTTAATCTGCGCCACGGAGATTCCCATTCCATGTTTACAAAAATATTTGAAATACAAATGATATTTGTAAATACTCATATAGATAATACGTGGCCTAGGCACGTTTATTTATTCAAATTTATGGCGAAAACTGTTGTAGGAAATTGAATAATGTGTATCCTGGTCACGGAACCAAAATGTAAATGGCCCCAGACACCTATATACTGCCGTGTTACGGTAAAAGGTCGTATCTTTATATGGATGTCATAGTAAGATACGATCTTTTACCGTAGTATGGCAGTATATGTCTTCATATTGTGGCAGGCCCATAATGTCTAAAATGTTTCAAGTAGCGCCGCCATTTTGCTGAAATCCACGCAATCACCAACCAACCTGTGGTTGACCACAACAGAAAGGGAACTATTACTGCTCATTTCTCCATAAAAATCGAGTTTTCGTTTTCGTCTGTTTTCACCTTCAAAACATAACCGATCTTTATGAGGTTTTAGGAACTAAATGGGATAGAAATGTTCCCATGGGATGAGCGAGTAATACCGCGCGGTGTAGATAAATCATATTATAGATGGTTGCACTGACTACATATTTCTGTTTAACCCAGTGGTTGACTGGTAGAGAATGCCTAAAGGCATTAAGTCCGCCATTTGTACTTTTTTGTATCGTGCAATAATGTTTAAATAAATAAATGAATAAAATGATTGACCTGGAAGCGACTGTTAGTGTTTCCCATTGGGCAAAGAGGTTATAAACATAGGAACCTTTACGACTTCATCATGACACGGACACATACAATTTTAGTACAGACATGGTTAGACATTTAAAGATGATAAAAAGATAAGTTTTAGAATGCCTCCTAACACAAGTGTCAAACTTAAAAGGAGGATTCGACATATTTTTCTAATTGACGTGTAGTTGCAAATAAATAATATTGTTTTTTTTTTTTTCGGTAAAAAGGGACGTTTACACAGACGAAGTTGCTGACATTGATTAGTTTTTCATCAAATAATTAAATGTTAAACAAAAATTGAAATGCGTAACCTGGTGGAGGAGACCGGGAACCGAACCCGGTACCTCTGGATTTCTGGTCCAGGATAGTTGCTGTGGTGTGTACATTAAAAAATATTATACATAACATGTTTCATATATATTTGTATAACTAGAATCTTTTTATAGATTCATATTTTTTTATGTGGTAATACCACATTTTAATTTTATAAATAATGACACAAAGGTAAATTAAGAAAGAAAAATTGAATGCGATCTACTACAATCGAAGCGCCATCTCTCTCGCAGTATTCACACTTGCTGTAAAGCAATGGGGATTGGGGATCGTGCGTGTAAAACGCACATCCTAGGGTATGGCTAATGCGCATAAGCATTTCAAAAAAAACATATATGACGCAGAGGGCGCTCCAGTAGCGTGAAGAATTAAGGGATGAAAGATTTGGTGTGATTGACGTAGCGATCGGATAGCTCAGTTGGAAGAGCAATGCGTTGGAAACGCAGAGGTCGCGGGTTCAAACCCCGCTTCGATTGTAGTAGATCGCATTAAATTTTTCTTTCTTAATTTACCTTTGTGTCGTTATTTATGTTTCATATATTTTCAAACACAAATTGTTAAATAGCTATGCTGAAAATATCTAATATGACCGTTTGTTTGTACCGAAAGTCAATTGTAACCGGCTACGATAATCTGTTTTATGGAACAAATTGAACATCAAAAGAGCCAATATTTGTGAAATTAAAAACAATATAACAGTAAGCAAGGGCAATACAGAACAATTAATAAAGCTTGTTTAAAATTCGCGTTCCGTAATTGAGTTCGAAGTCTATTTTAGTTGGGTTCTTCAGTTAATAAAACAATAATTTGTACGACGACCATGTACAATGAAATTAAGAAAAAAAAACAAAATTGTTTACCTAATGAATTAAAAAACGATACATACTTGTGACGATGCGATTGGCGCAGCTTGTAGTGCACCTGCTTATTGAGCCAGCAGTCCTGGGTTCGAATCCCGGCCAGAGCAAACATTTGTGTGATGAACTCGAATGTTTGCTCTTGGGTCATGGGTTTTATCTATATATTATGTTTTTATATATAATGTATATCGTCGTCTAGTATCCATAGTACAAGCTTTGCTTAGTTTGGGACTAGGTCGAGCCCGCAACTTTCTTCGCATTTTTTATCTTCACACACTGCCACGCACCCGTACAAACCCTACATCTCGCTGTTAAGATTTTTTCTGAAATAATTACCCCTTTCCAAACAAAACTGATTTCAATACAATTTTACTACTATAGATATACATGAAATATGTACGTTATTGCCATATGAAAGCTTGTAACGCCTCTATCCAAGAGGCAAATCCCAACTTGTCAGACTATACATAGGCACACTTGCATATTTGGTAGCAGGTAAAAGCAACCCCATTGATCCCAGCTTTGCGTCACGTCACGATACGTGTCGCTGGATCAGATGTTCGAAATTCGATCGTTTAGTGCCGTCCCGCTCACACAATATACTTTGACAGCAGATCGACAGGGACACTATACGACGGTCGAAATTCGAAATTCGGAGTAGCCCTTCAGTCGACTTCGCACCCGCTGCATACCTACATTACAGAATATGACAATTACACCTATTAAACTTTACAGGATCCTCACGAGATGGTTTGCAAGAGATCGCTCTTTAGCGAGAAGAGCGCCTGTCAACTGCTTAAAAATGTCGTTATGTTTGTGTTCCTAGAGTATTTATTTTTGGCGTGCAAAGAGTATTTTGTATTTTGTAAGTATATAACCTACCCAAGGACGAAGTCTTTACCCATCTGGCCAACCCGGTCGCGTTAAGTTTGCGCTCCATTTGTATACGACGCTATAGATGGCGCAAACTTTAGACGACAGGGTTGGTAATGTGAAATGTTACTTTATGAAGCTCGAATTGTTTACCTTTATTAATGAACCAATTTGGACAGACACGCTGGACCGGTAATCCAGAGGTACCGGGTTCGACTCCCGGTCTCTTCCGACAGGTTACGCATTTCCATTTTTATTTGTGCTCTGATCTTTGTATCAATGGTAGAAAGTGGCAATACTGTAGTGACGTCCCTTTCTAATCAATCTAAGAAAACAGGGTCGACACTAGTATTGCCATTTTTTAATTTCTACTCTTTTTTGTCAGACTATAGAGGATTCCTAGATAAAATATTCCAGTTGCTTATCAACACGCTCACCGCTGCACTCGTAAGTGGAATATTTTTATTACGTCTTCGAATTGTTATCGAGAGACCTTGATCTGTTTTGTGAGAAATGAGAACTAATTTGTTACGATATGAAATCAATGAGAGACAGCTTAACATTACTATAGGAGGTGAAATTGAACGTGATCGTGAACGTGAAAGATGCCCTTCAGACGTTTCAATCAGAGAAATTATGTTTACTGTGAGAACGCTTAATGAGACTTTTATTACCCTTATACCGTTACCTTCTTGAATTGATTCTTTAAATACATTGACGTAATAATTACATGGACACACAATCAGACGGAAAAAATGGCACCCTCACAAATAATGCAGAATCACAAATCGCATTACTTGGGCGAACAGTCTCTTTTAGACCATGACACGTGACGGGTCTCAAAAATGACTAAATGTTCAGTGAAAAATTGCAAAAATAACAGTTATAAAATAAAGAAAAAGGACGGAATACTCTTTTTACGTAAGTTCTATTGATTAATTAACGAGTCCTATGTAAATTAGGTATATATGACGTTAGTACCTGATTGCAAGTTCAGTTGAGGCGCTCCCCGATGTAGCAGGGAGGAGCGGATGGAACCTGGGCGGGTGATATCCATATTATCTGTGGACAAGATATATAAATAAATAAATACAAATAAACAAATAAATATCGGACAACTTCACACAATCTATCTAGTCCCACAGTACGCTTTAGTAGGCTTGTGTTATGGACACTAGACAACGTTAAATAGACTTATACAGATACTTGAATACATAGAAAGCATCCATGATCTAGGAACAAAATATATTTCAGTTCATCACACAAATATTTGCCCTTGCCGGGATTCAAACCCAGTACCTACACCTAGAGAGAGACCTAAGACTACCTGAACAAATGTGTTGGCAGACATGGAGAAATGCAATGTTTCCGAAGACAACGTCATAAATAGGGCGAAGTGGAGAAAGAAGATAGGAAGAACTGACCCCACCACCATGTGGAATACATATTCAGGAAGAGAGAGATAACTGTCAATGTAATATTGTTATCCAGAATACAGGCTACGTCTTTGATTCCACAATTATCCAACCCAATTTGGCGTTTGACGGTATGGGATTACTCAAAACTGTTATCAAGCAGTCTATTATTTTTTCGTATGAATTGTATCTTTCTCTAATCATTCCACTCTGTTACACACACAATAGTGTCAAAAATTGCGCGTTACGCAGTCCGCTGGACTCCCCCTCAAAATTACATCGACCTGTCTGGAAATTTACGGGATAACTTTGGATTTTGTGACCCCTTTCCAGAGCTTAGGGCTGTCAACCCAATAATATACGGTGTCACTTCGAAAGTTATTGAACAATTGTGTAATATCAATTCTTTAGAGTGTGTTGAAATTGAGAAGTTGGCTGTAGTTTTTTTTTCTATAGTTTCAGGATATTTTAAGTGTAAGTATGTTTGTAAGTATGTAAAAAAAACTTAAATGTCACACACAATTTCTGAATACATAATAAATAGGCTGTATAAAAGCCTTTGCAGCCGTTATAAGTCTTATATAAGCTGTATACGGGCACATACATAAGCGCTTATACGAGACTTGAACCTTTATTCTTAAATTTTAACGACGTTCCTTGTTAGAGTACAGGCAAAAATTGCTTCATTATACATATAAAATCCCACACATAACTACGCGATCATCGCCTACGCGACAGAAGATTGAATTTCTAATTTAAGTTAAGCAAAGGATGTTACGATAACCAATTAAAAGTTTATTGTACACTAAACACAGAAATATAACAAGCTGTCAGATAAAGAGACTTGGCGTAGTAATAAACTCCAAGTCATTTTGAGACAATGGCCGTGACGAGGCGGTCGAAACGTGGGAAAATTAACTAAACATCCTCCTTCTCCTAGCCTTTGTCCCATATCTTTGTAGATAATGAGTTCTCAATCGGGGTCGGCTACCTAAATTAACAACACATAGGAAATTAAATAATAAAAATATTATGTAAAACGAGAGGTTCCGTTTTTATTGTGATAATGGGCAAAAATTGTGTCTTTAGAGTTTTTTTTAACATAGGGTGTGAAATGTCACACCTCTGTGTGTCACCTGTAGAATGCTACACATTGTTTAAACAAAAAATACAAACAATTGTATTAAATTACCCATTTATTCCGCCATAAGTATTCCAACGCCAAAATCGGTAGAAAAATAAAAACACGTCAAAATTCTAAAGAAAAAAAATACGATGAACCATTTTAGTCGCATAAAGACACTAGGAAATTAAATTCCTATATCCTTTTTTGCAAATAACACTAACAATAAAATTGGTGACAAAATTCAATTCTCGACACCCGTATATTTGGGCCATTTTTTCTAAAGTTGTACACAGACAGGACAGTTTTTTTCTCCCAATTAGATCGAAAGAGCTCGTGATTCTGAGTAGAAAATACAAAAAATATCGAAAAAAAAAAAAAAGTGGGGTGTACAACTTTAGAAAAAATGGCCCATTTAACCCTGTTACCTCTGACAACCCTATCTCGCAACATATATTATACGCCACCCGTTTCCATGGCAACGTCTCTGGGGGCCCGCGAATTTTACGCCGATTGGGTTGTCCTACGAAACACGAAACCGAACGTGATTCCTCGTCGGCTTCACGTGGGCTTTTTTGAGCGGTTTAAGTGAAGCCGTGTATAATTTAGCTATGTTTGGTAGATGTTCTCAAACTTTTGTGAGCACTGAACGTTTTTGAGACGCTTTAGGGAACGTACATAATGAAGGTGCTGCCATCTATAGTTTCTGCTCGTCCTCTTGCAGAAGGAAGCTTCTTTTTTTTTCTAACCTAACCTAACCTACGTTTCTAATTGAACTTTTGATTTAAGTTTTTTTTTTATGCCGGGGGGCTTCGCCCCCCGAATCCCCCTGTGGGCCTCTCCGCCCCCCCCGCCCCCCAATTTCTCTGTACCCTATACGTTATGCCATTTGAACGTTAGATAAAATAAACGTTATACCATAAATTCATTAGAAGAAATATGCATTATACTTACAGAATGTTTTATTAAATGTTATTCGATAAAATGATCAGGGGCCCTATGATGGTTGCTTTTATCACGCGATAAATAAGTGATAAAGAATCCGTCACGTTTTGACATATTGCGAGTGTGAGTGACAGATGCTTTGTCACTTATGTATCCCGTGATAAACGCAACCATCATAGGCCCCCAGTATATGAAACAATAATTATATCAAATGTTGATATATTAAGTGTTGTTATATCATTCAATAATTATATCAAATGAGCGTTATAGCGACTGAAATTATATCAAAAAAATTTATAGCCATCGTTACGCACCCGTAAAAGTGCCCTTGTGGCCTACTTGCAGAATAAAGTTCATTATTTCATTATTTAAATATCATTGCTCGAAATTTATATTTACAGTGCTGCCATCTATAAGTTCGTACACATTTCTTATGGGTATTCAAAGGCTCTGTTGTAACGTTCATTGTAACACACAAAACGCCTTCACAGCGCAGCGTTTGTGAATAGTAGGTAACGTTTTTTACTTAACAACGAAACTGTGACGAAACCCCGTTTCACTCTGACTATTTCTTAATAAAAGCATACCTATATTTTTTTTTATTAAAAGTATTTTTATTTTTTCACCTAATACAATTATTGTAAGGGAGGCTGAGTGAGTTGAAACGACGTCGATTTCTCGGATCTACATCACGATGCGCGGGAGGTGCGGCCGGTCAAATCAGCTTTGTTGCTGGCTAGCTAACGGATATAGATACCGAGGAATTGACGTTTATTCAACTATCAACTCACCTCTTTTTCTTTGTCTCCCCTACCCAGCGCTATCATAAATAATTAAATTTTGCATGGCGCTTAACGAACTAGCACCATTCCATCGCCCGTCTTCAAAAAAAGCGACGCAGCTTTGTGCAGGCATTTTTGTTAGTCTTGTTTGACACAGTTTGAGAATAACCTGATACAATGGCTGCTACAGTACAAGGAAGTAACATGCCTAGCTATATACAGGCTGAAAAGGGATATGTTTATGAGGAGTCAATGAGACTTGCGCCCTTTTTGAAGAGAGCTATGGTTTCTATGGCAGTGAAGTCAATGGGATTAAAGGTTGACTTCGTGCGTGTTTTTGTATCCAAAAGGCGTGGGTTCATGTTCTTGATAACATGTTGTGATGTTTCATTGAAGGAAAAAAATACAAATGGTTCAAGGTATTCTGTACAGATCAGTAAATAAGAGGGCGTGATCAATAAGATACTGTTTACAAAGGAAAACGATTATAAGCGTTACTATTAATGTAACATGTGAAAAATACCTGAAGCATGAATTATATTCAAAAACATTTTAACAACGAATGTGAACCTGTCATCACCCTTGACTTTAATAGAAAATAAACATAATTTATAATAGTAGGGTTCTACACTCGTCCCAATATACCTAACAAGAAATGTCAGTTTATTTGCGCAAGTGGCACATAGCTCGTTGAACCGATAGCCGTTGAGCAGAAATGTTCTTGAGTAGCGACCGTAGACCGGAATACGCAGCGTGGGAAGGCTCCCAACAAGATTAACCGACGACCTGGTTAGAATCGCGGGCGGAAATTGGATGAGGGCGGTGCAAGATCGATCGTTGTGGAGAACTTTGAGGGAAGCCTTTGTCCAGCAGTGGATGTCTATCGGCTATGTCTATGAAGTTAACCAATTTCGCATTATCTGATATTTGGGTGCACATTTTTACATAACGATTGATTGTCATAACGTACTGTCAGTCATAAAATCGTAAGCCATAACTCTGAAATTACTAACATTACAAGAATTTTTAGAGTAAAACCTTCTTAAGCTTAGATTAGGTTAGGTTTGTATTATCCTGAATCACAATTCTGAAAAGTTATTTGTTGCATAGGAACGTAGAAATTATGACTTCAAAAATTATGAATAATTATAATTATGAATAATAATTTTAAGTGAGCCAGTATGGATCCCTGATATTTACTTATATCGTATCCCTCTTTTAACTCTACTGTGTGGTATAAGTCCTGTTTGATGTCCCAAACACATGTTCATCCTAGTTTACGTAAAATTTCAACAAAAACAAAGGCCTCCATTTACCTTGATGCCGTCATAAAAAATGCGATGCGTTCATGATTTGCATTACTTACTTTTTTAATATTAATCTTATGTCCCAGGTTTTAAGGATGGTAATAAAACGAGCTCACATCCGCTACGAGCCTCGGGCAGTCTTATATTAAAACTCTTTACTCTGTAATCTACAGAAAAAGGTCGTAAGTACCTGTATTTTCCTCGTAACATACGTCATTTTAAGCAGAATAAGCTGCTTTATTAATCCTGCATACCGTTTTTAAGGTTTTTTTTTTAAGAAAAGAATTGCACGTGCGCTATTAAACCTGTCTTTGAATGTAATAAACATTTTTGGGCGTAAATGCAATGTTGAAAGATTTATAAATTAAAAAAGGAATTTTCTTCGTTTACCTTTATTGTTGCAATTAGTCGTGTGTATGGTAAACAATGGTTTTCCGCTTATCTTTATTTTTATTTTTAGGGACTACTGGTAGCAAAATTGCATGAATTCGATGCAGTAATTTTATTGTAATATAATGTTTTAATTCATGAATTCACGAAAAAAAAATAAGTTAAATGATAAATGTCGTACTATGTGTTACCTTTTTATCTGTTTTTTTTTTTGTTATTTTTTAACCCTCATAAAATTCGATTTTGTCCAATAATAAAACAACATAAAATCCTTAACGCACTCTTGACAACTAACAGACCATAGAACTTAAGCACATTTTTAAACTAAATACCTTAATATTAGTTTATGCGACTGTACATAATGAAACGAGCCGAAGGCGAGTTTCATAATAACATCACACGAGTGTTTTAATGCCTAACTACTTTATCTACCCACATATCATAAGCCTCCATGCTGCATTCAGGAGCCGCACATTATGAACACCATAAAAATAGACTGTTTTGTTAAAACAAATGTGTTGGATTATGAATGCAATATGTTTTCTTTATAAAGTTTAATTAGTAGTTTTGTGATTGTTTATGGTGCTCTACTTTGTCTATGGACGTCATTCGTCTTTTGTTCGTTCTTCTCATGTTCTCGGATAAATAACATCAAATATTTCAGTCTCAAGTTTATCTTTTATTTGCTATTAGTAACCAATATCCTTTATGGTAGCAGAGCGTTAAAAACGCAGGATAATCGTTGGTTACCCGGATTAGTAAACAGAAAAGACCGAAACTTAAATTTGAAACGAAAATTCTACCGGACCCGGCGTCATACAGTTTGAGGTTATAATTGCTAGTGAAAAAGTGAAAAATGGCTGTTAATAGTGCGTTTAGTATAGAAAAACTCACTGGTCGAGATAATTATGCCTCATGGAAGTTTACCGTCAAAGCATATATGGAACACGAAGATCTTTGGACCTGCGTCACAGGCGAAAAAGTCGATTCTGTCAAAGACATCAAAGCAAAATCTAAACTTATTTTGCTAGTGGATTCGATCAATTACGTCCACATACAAGATGCAAAGACATCCAAGGAGGTCTGGCTTAACCTTGAGAGAGCATTTGATGACAACGGTTTGACGCGAAAAGTGGCTTTATTGAAAGATCTTATCACTACAAGCTTGGAATCCTCGAAAAGTGTCGAAGACTATGTCAATACAATTATGACGTCGGCTCATAAGTTGCGAAATATAGGATTTTCAGTTGACGACGAATGGCTAGGAACTTTGATGTTAGCGGGTTTGCAGGACAAACTTATATCGTATCCCTCTTTTAACTCTACTGTGTGGTATAAGTCCTGTTTGATGTCCCAAACACATGTTCATCCTAGTTTACGTAAAATTTCAACAAAAACAAAGGCCTCCATTTACCTTGATGCCGTCATAAAAAATGCGATGCGTTCATGATTTGCATTACTTACTTTTTTAATATTAATCTTATGTCCCAGGTTTTAAGGATGGTAATAAAACGAGCTCACATCCGCTACGAGCCTCGGGCAGTCTTATATTAAAACTCTTTACTCTGTAATCTACAGAAAAAGGTCGTAAGTACCTGTATTTTCCTCGTAACATACGTCATTTTAAGCAGAATAAGCTGCTTTATTAATCCTGCATACCGTTTTTAAGGTTTTTTTTTTAAGAAAAGAATTGCACGTGCGCTATTAAACCTGTCTTTGAATGTAATAAACATTTTTGGGCGTAAATGCAATGTTGAAAGATTTATAAATTAAAAAAGGAATTTTCTTCGTTTACCTTTATTGTTGCAATTAGTCGTGTGTATGGTAAACAATGGTTTTCCGCTTATCTTTATTTTTATTTTTAGGGACTACTGGTAGCAAAATTGCATGAATTCGATGCAGTAATTTTATTGTAATATAATGTTTTAATTCATGAATTCACGAAAAAAAAATAAGTTAAATGATAAATGTCGTACTATGTGTTACCTTTTTATCTGTTTTTTTTTTTTGTTATTTTTTAACCCTCATAAAATTCGATTTTGTCCAATAATAAAACAACATAAAATCCTTAACGCACTCTTGACAACTAACAGACCATAGAACTTAAGCACATTTTTAAACTAAATACCTTAATATTAGTTTATGCGACTGTACATAATGAAACGAGCCGAAGGCGAGTTTCATAATAACATCACACGAGTGTTTTAATGCCTAACTACTTTATCTACCCACATATCATAAGCCTCCATGCTGCATTCAGGAGCCGCACATTATGAACACCATAAAAATAGACTGTTTTGTTAAAACAAATGTGTTGGATTATGAATGCAATATGTTTTCTTTATAAAGTTTAATTAGTAGTTTTGTGATTGTTTATGGTGCTCTACTTTGTCTATGGACGTCATTCGTCTTTTGTTCGTTCTTCTCATGTTCTCGGATAAATAACATCAAATATTTCAGTCTCAAGTTTATCTTTTATTTGCTATTAGTAACCAATATCCTTTATGGTAGCAGAGCGTTAAAAACGCAGGATAATCGTTGGTTACCCGGATTAGTAAACAGAAAAGACCGAAACTTAAATTTGAAACGAAAATTCTACCGGACCCGGCGTCATACAGTTTGAGGTTATAATTGCTAGTGAAAAAGTGAAAAATGGCTGTTAATAGTGCGTTTAGTATAGAAAAACTCACTGGTCGAGATAATTATGCCTCATGGAAGTTTACCGTCAAAGCATATATGGAACACGAAGATCTTTGGACCTGCGTCACAGGCGAAAAAGTCGATTCTGTCAAAGACATCAAAGCAAAATCTAAACTTATTTTGCTAGTGGATTCGATCAATTACGTCCACATACAAGATGCAAAGACATCCAAGGAGGTCTGGCTTAACCTTGAGAGAGCATTTGATGACAACGGTTTGACGCGAAAAGTGGCTTTATTGAAAGATCTTATCACTACAAGCTTGGAATCCTCGAAAAGTGTCGAAGACTATGTCAATACAATTATGACGTCGGCTCATAAGTTGCGAAATATAGGATTTTCAGTTGACGACGAATGGCTAGGAACTTTGATGTTAGCGGGTTTGCCGGACAAATACAAACCCATGATTATGGCCATTGAGAGTTCCGGAGTGAAAATCAGTGCCGATATTATTAAAACTAAACTTCTTCAAGAAGTTAGTTCCGAAACCACTGCTTTCTATTCATTCAAGAAGAATAACTCTCAACCGAAACAGAACTATGTTAAAGGACCAAGATGTTTCAACTGCAATCGATTTGGACATCTCAGTAAATATTGTCGGGCACAGAAGAAAACTTCATGTAAACAAAGTGATGATAAAGGCTTTGTTGCAGCTTTTTCCGCTTCTTGTGCAACAATAGGCAGTGACAGCAACAAATGGTACCTGGATTCTGGCGCTTCAATGCACATGACAAACCGCAGCGACTGGTTGTATGATGTGACAAATCCACCGATATCAAGTATCACTGTTGCAAACAATTCATCTCTTCCTGTTCAAGGGATTGGAAAAGTAAATATGGTTTTAGATGGTGATGTTGAGAAGAAAATTCAGGTATGCAATGTCTTATATATACCTAAACTTGCTGGTAATTTACTTTCTGTCAGTGCCATGGTCAAGAGTGGATGTACAGTAAATTTCACTAAGAATAAGTGTGAGATTTTAAATAATAAAGGAGACTTTGTCTGTAATGCTAAATTAGAGAATAACTTATATACACTCACAGTTGATAGAGAAATAAATGCAAACTTGAGCATTTCCGATATTTCAAAAGATGTTGTCCTATGGCATCGACGCATGGGACATTTAAACTTTCCAGATGTGAACCGGTTACCAGAGTGCACCGAAGGAGTGAGCTTGACTTCAGATAAGAAGAAATTACCCGTGACCTGCACTACATGCCTAAAGGGAAAACAGTCAAGACTACCTTTCAATCATGAGGGCTCCAGAGCTACAGAAGTACTCCAGGTGATACATTCTGATTTGTGTGGCCCCATGGAGACGCCGTCCCTAGGAGGTATGAGATATTTTCTTACTTTTGTGGATGATTACTCCAGATCAGTCTATGTATACTTTCTTAAAGACAAGCTCAGTGTCCTTAATGCATTTAAAGATTTTCACAAGAAAGCCGAGAATGAGTGTAATAAGAAAATTAAAATTATTCGTACAGACAATGGCCTTGAATACTGTAACAAAGATTTTGAAAATTACTTAAGTCAACATGGCATTAAACATCAAACCAGCACACCATACTCACCGCAGCAAAACGGGCTCGCCGAACGTATGAACCGTACTCTTATAGAAAGGGCGAAGTGTATGTTATTGGATGCAGATTTACCTAAACCATACTGGGCTGAGGCGACTGCTACTGCGGCGTACATCATCAACCGCTCGCCTACTACAGCTTTAAGTAAATTAACTCCGTATGAATTATGGTCAGGTAATCGGCCCGATTTATCCAATATGAGAATTTTTGGTTCCGAAGTCATGATGCAAGTTCCCAAAGAAAAGCGTAAGAAATGGGACCCGAAATCGCAAAGGATGATCTTTGTAGGATATTGTGACAACACCAAAGGATACCGTCTTGCTGAACCTAAAACAAATCGAATCATGAAAAGTAGAGATGTTGAATTTTTGGAGAATGTAACGAAAAATAATAATATATACTTACCTTGTGATGTTAACAGCTCAAGCTCCACTGAAGAAGTGCAATCACCACCGTCTCTGACAGCTCCTACACCCGGAACAGTACAAGTACTATTGGAATCTTCAGAGCTCAGTAAAGCAGAGAGCATAAGTGGCAGCTCCGATGAGTATGAAACAGACACAGACGAAGATGATTGTTATGTCGCGCGTAGCTCAACACAGGGCTTACCACCAAGTACCGTGACCTTACGACCTAGAGACAAGACTGGCAAGACTGTTTCAACACCTAGTTATTTTTGTTCCGTTAAAAATCTCAGAGATCCAGAATCAGTAAAGGAAGCTCTATCCTCTGAAAATGCTGAGAAATGGAAAATTGCAATGGATGAAGAATACCAATCACTATTAAGAAATAATACCTGGAAGCTTACTGACTTACCAGCTGGAAAGAAAGCTTTACCTTGCAAATGGATTTTTAAAACAAAAACCGATGAAACTGGGGCTGTGAACAGATATAAAGCAAGATTAGTTGTAAAGGGCTATGCTCAGAAAAAAGGTGTTGATTATGATTTAATATACGCACCTGTCGTAAGATACACATCTGTAAGATACTTAATTGCATTGGCTGCAAAATACGACCTGGAAATAGATCAAATGGATGCAATTACAGCATTTTTACAAGGAGATCTAGAAAACGAAATTTACATGGTCCAGCCCGAATCTTATGAAGAAGGAGACAAAGTATGTATGCTACAGAAATCCATTTATGGTTTGAAGCAAGCCAGCCGGCAATGGAATCTTAAGCTAGATAGCGTACTTCAGAAAATTGGCTTAACAAGATCAAAAATAGATCCCTGTATTTATTACAGCGTTAAAGAAAACACAATGATTTTTGTGGCTGTATGGGTCGATGACCTTATAATTTTTTCAAGTGATCGTAACATTACGACTGAAATAAAAGAAAAATTAAAGGGAGAATTTCATATGAAGGATCTTGGTGAAGCGAAACAATTTATAGGGTTGAATATCAGTAGAAACCGTAAAGAAGGGAAAATAATGTTGGATCAAGAAATTTATGTCAACGAGATATTAGACCGTTATGGTATGGCAGAATCAAAACCTGTGAGAACTCCAATAGAAGTTAATGCCAAATTTGAATCCGATGATACACACATCAATGACAGCATTCCATATCGACAGGCAATTGGATGTTTATTATATTTAGCTCAGGCAACGCGACCTGATATTGGATTTGCAGTTAATAAACTAAGTCGATATGTCAGTAACCCCTCAAACCAGCATTGGCTCGGTGTCAAGAGGATAATGAGATACCTGCAAGGCACTAAAGATTACAAGTTGTGCTACACCAAAGATGCGTCTAATAAGATAACAGGTTTCTGTGATTCAGACTGGGCTAGCAGTCCAGAGGACAGAAGGTCCTGCACCGGTTACGCTTACATTTTTCAGAATGGTGCCATAGCTTGGAATAGTTGTAAGCAATCTACAGTTGCCCTATCCACAGCTGAAGCAGAATACATGGCGATGGCTGCTGCGACACAGGAGGGACTATGGCTCCGTCAACTCCAACAACAACTTGGCTTACAGGATGAGTGTCCCCTATCTATTAATTGTGACAATCAAAGTGCAATAAGTTTAGCTTCTGTTGATTGTTACAAACCTAGAACAAAACACATAGATATTCGATTTCATTTCTTGAGAGATAATGTTAACAACAAAAATATTAATTTTGCATATTGTAAAGGTAGTGAAATGGTAGCTGACATTTTAACAAAGGGGACTACTTTAGAGAAACATTTGTATTGTATAAAGAAAATGGGTTTACATTCTAGAGGGGGTGTTGGATTATGAATGCAATATGTTTTCTTTATAAAGTTTAATTAGTAGTTTTGTGATTGTTTATGGTGCTCTACTTTGTCTATGGACGTCATTCGTCTTTTGTTCGTTCTTCTCATGTTCTCGGATAAATAACATCAAATATTTTAGTCTCAAGTTTATCTTTTATTTGCTATTAGTAACCAATATCCTTTAAAATGTCTTGAACGCATCATGGAGGGTTTATGATATTTGGATAGATAAAATTGCTTTAATTATAGTTCTTATATCATTTTCCTACTTAAACGTACAGTTACCCTCTCCTCAAATTATGTTCTAAATTAAAAAAGTATTTTTAAATTGTAATCTGAGAGGCATTCGCTCAACGGCCAGCATTTGTTTTAGCAATTAACTTTTTTATTACAATACTTCGCAAAGGAGTTTGTATTTGTGGCGCGTTTTATGTGTTCTACTGATGTGGCCAGTGTTTTTTGATGGCGCTTTGCAAATTGAAAATGGAATTAGTGATTTGGGGAATCGACATCTGTACTCGGATAAAGGGAGCTAGAGTAGGTAGAAGGTGTAGACTGATGTTAAATTATATAACATACTGAGTCGTTCAATATGTCAGGAAACAAAGGAAACAAAAAAAAAATTATATATATGTGACTTCAAAGGGTACACATTTTGTTTTTTTTTTTTATCTAAAACACAATTTTAAATTGTTTTCAGAATCCTCATAATTTTACAAAACAATTGTATGACATGAAACTGTGTCTCCATCGAAATCCCTCACAATGTTTGTCCTAAAATCATAAATTGCCCTAACATCTATGTCCTAAACAAATTTGAAGTTCAAATCGTTCCTTTGCCATAATGCTCTTTTGCCCTAAAAGCTCTTTTATCTAAAAGTCAAAATCTATAATATCAAATGACCTAATATTTCGACTCTTGTGCCTTAATCTATTTTATCTTAATATTGGAAGACTTTATGTCTGTTTGACCAGTGGCAGATTAAGGGTCGAGAGCGCCCTAGGCAAAAACCTCATCGGCGCCCCTTTGCGCTCCTTTGCGGACCTTTGCGCCCCTTTGCGGCCCATTGGCGCCCCTTTGCGGCCTTGCGCCCCTAGGCACGTGCCTACTTTGCCTTAATATTAATTCCTAAATATGAAATACGTGATTTAGGTGTTCGTTAGGTACGACGACAACTTCTCTTTAAATAAAATGGACGAAAAGAATTGCAATACAAAAATTCAAGACATCTTTACAGGCGCGAGCGTAGCGTCTCGAATCTTAGCGAAAATGGAACTATGCCATTAAATAAACGTTACAATAAAAAAACAGAACGAGTCAGATATCAAAATAAACATAAGAAGGTCGCAATAAAGGTAAGTAACGGGAGGAAAAGAACTCCCAACGATTATTTGTATTTATTACGTTCGTTCAAACTTCCCTTTTCCACGCTAACGATTGAGAAAATTAAAAGAGGTCATTTCAGAACTTGGCCCGTTCATTCTCGTTCCTTCTTTGTAAACGTGTTACTGTGTTTTATTTTATTTTTATCGCTGGTGTAAATTTGGAGTGGAAATAAAAGTTTGTTTATATAAATGGGCCTTATTTCTTTGTTCTTAAGAGTCCGCAGCAAGGTCCGCTCAACTCCGCGTTGAAATCGCGCGCTTACGCTTTAAAATGTTGTTGTTTCACCTAGAGGAAGACAGGGCGCTAGCAGTAAAGCGAGAGCGCGCTAGGAGCAAAGAGTATGTAATCACTACGTTTTAAGAGACGGGAGTGCCATACGAAACATACTGCCAATATGAAGCCGCAAACAATATCAGTGTCAGTGTCAACTCATGACATAATGCCAACATCAAGAACAAAATAGGGATGTCACATGTTACACAAATTATCGAATTATCGATATCGATTTCGGTATTTAAAAAAAATGGTTCAGGCGGGGTTCGCATTCGCACCCGCGTCTCCAACGGCTTTCCGGTAATTTAAATCATTAAATATTTCGCTTCAATGTAAACATTTGGTTTACTTTAGGTTACTGACTTCATAAAAAAAAACAAAAGTGTGCAAATAATTTTATTTCGTTCAAACTTTGCTTGGCTTGCTGATAAACATAGACGAAAAAAGCGGTTTCATCACTCCAGTCTGTGCTCCAGGTTGGAAGTTCTGCAACACAAATAATACAGGGTAAACAGAAAATTACAGAGTAAAATGAATCTGTTTGTCCAGATGAAACCGTACCATTCATAGTCCATTGAAGATTTTTCGTAAAATATTTCTGTGACCATAATCTAACTCAAACTGGCATAAAAAGTAGTGGCTTTTGCTTGAAGAAAGATATTCCGTATTTACCCAGGTATTTTCCACTTCAAATGAAAATTATCGATAAAACTTACATACAGCACTATTGTTTACATACGTATAAGGGTATGTATTATTTTACCCGAAATACCAAGTTTTCAATGAAACTTACGATTAACATGGTTATAACACGCAGTAATTAATTATATTTTTTACTTACCGATCTTCGTCCGGTGGAAATCTTGCCATGAATAGTCTTTTTTGACCGTCCATTCGACACGTTTTCATTCTGCATATTTCGCACTTTTTCCTTTTCAATCCACTCATTTTTGCAATTGTGATTGTCTTGTGTACCTTCTAGACGACCACTACACCCAAAGAATGCAAATTATTAGATTATTTGTGAAATTTGAATTATTTGAAAAGATCGCAGAACCTTGACAGAAGCAAAATAGAAACGTCATCTAACATGGCATGGCGGACAAAAATGGCGGCTGAAGTACAACCCGCCTAAATTCGATTGTCGCCAATTATCTAATGCTTTGTAGGTTTCAACGTTCTTTCAAACTTAGATAGGTAAAAAATTCACCCCCGTTTCATATAGCCGTTGTCGTTCGTTTTTTACCTTGAGAGTTGCGCGAGGCTGGCTAGGAGTAGCTATGATAAGGGCGGTGCTTACCGCCGCCCCCCCGGACCGTTCCCCGCGCTAGAGTAATTCGCTGCAGTTTCGCAACAATTTTTTGTAATTTATTTTAAGGTTTTCGTAGTTACGCTCTCATTTTAAAACTACGAGATCAATTTTGATAAATCTTTTTTCTTATCAAACTGCATAGTTTAATCGACACCGGAAATAGGTTTTGACTTCAATCTAAACTATATTTTGGTCGTAGTATGCCGCCAAACTGAACAACTTTCTGGGGTCTAAAAATGCAAAACTTGTACTCGCTCTATTTTCTTTCTATTAACATTTCAAGAGTCATAAACTAGTTTTAGCCCTAGATATATCTTATCTCATTATATTTAGAGAATTTCATGATAATGTGACATGTTATATTAAAATAAGGACGTAACTACGTTTGTATGAAGAATCGAGCTTGCTGCGGACTCTTAAGTGCAACGAAAATGGAGTGCAAATCGATAGGTTAAGTTAGTTCGTGAGTTTGGATGTGACAAAGTGGCACCAAGTATTGTATATTGAGACACACTAGTGTTGGAACGAAAAAAAAAAATCACCCCACTTTTTATGGTGTTCTTTTTTCTTTAGGTGTTCGAGAGGTCCCGAAAAAAATTTTTTTTTTAGTTTTTAATGTACCGTTTTGTCGGCGTGATACATACACATACTCATACCAAATTTCAGGTATCTAGTTATTATGATCACGGAGCTAAGCCGCGGACGGACAGACAGACATGGCGAAACTATAAGGGTTCCTAGTTGACTACGGAACCCTAAAAAACTGTACCTATACGTAACGCTTCAGGCACAAGAAACTGCGTAGGCGACCGATCCATCTCACGCCATATTAAATAACAATTAAGCGTTTGATGAAAAAATAGTGAACAGATAAAAGTAGGTCAACATCGGGCAAATACGTTTTATCGAGACATAATGGGTCTCTTGCGCTTAAACATTAAACAATAGGCAAACAATACAATACAAAATGTATTATCGCACACAAAAAAACAAAACAAATTAAACACGGATACAATAATTTTAATAACCGTGACGTCATTGACCTGTAAAGTGTAAGAAATTTGGCATTTTTATCGTGAAAAATGCGTTTTTTAAGTGTATGGTCGCAGTACAATAGGCTAGTTGACTCATGTCAAATTGTAATAAACTAAAGTTTATTCCGTATAGTGTTTAGCAAAGGAAACCTAAATATATATTTTTCATTTCATAAAAGTGAAATATGGCTGAAAAAAAATAATTTGAATATATGGTTTTTAATCTGTATTTTGAAATGCTTAAAACGCTGTCCGACATTTTCGCTTATGATAGCGACGTCATCGGTCATGTAAACAAAACTGAAAGTCTACTCTGACGACTTCGAATAGTGCCGTCCCTCTCGATCTCCTGTCAAAGTATATTGGAGTGAGCGGAATGGCACTATACGACGGTCAAATTTCGAATATTTACAGGTAATTCTTTGTCACGCCACAGATTAGCGAAAGGCAAAAATGGCGGATGGCGTTTTTGACCGTTCACGAAGTTGCTGATTTTCAATTGATAAAATTTAGCTTTCTAGCTTTCACAAAAATACAAGACTTTTTTTTAGAGCTAGTAAGATCATTATTAACTATTTGAAATATATTTCAAAACTAGGTCTACTAGCCTAATATTGATTTATTGAAATATGAGGATTCTGAAAACAATTTCAAAGCTATTAAATTTAAAAAAAATCGTTAAATTTGCTTACCTGCCTTTGAAGTGTCATATTTCAAAGTATCTACTTTTTTTTTAATTTCATGGCATATTGAATAATTTCTATTAATGTAACTACATTATCTTGTAGAATTTAACATCAGTTACCATCCTTATTATTTCTTCGGCTCTCAACCCATCTCAAACCTTTTGTTACGCTACCCAAAGGTTGTCTCAAAGAGATCACTCCTAACGATAAGACCTTTGTTGTTTACCTCTATTTTGATGTTATGGGTTATCTGTGTATTTATATTTTTCGTAAAAAGTGTGTAATACTTTATGCAAATGCTACATAAGGCTACCGCGGGTGAGGTTTTAACTTGACGTCTTACCATGCGCCTTATTTTGCTTGAAAATCATCATTATCAGCCTGTATCAGTCCACTGCTGGACATAGGCCTCTCTCATGGCACGCCACTGAGCTATTCAGCTCTCCTCCTCCAGTTACCACCCACTGTCCTACGAATGTCGTCGCTCCACCTTGTCACAGGGCGCCCTACACTACGTTTACCGATTCGTGGCCTCCACTGCAGAACTCGTTTGCCCCAGTAGTCATCGGCAGCCTGAAAATGCTACAAAATAATAGCCAATAAAATATCCGTTATGTTTTTATGAAGCGAGCCGTGAGGCGAGTATAGGTACCTATTCAACATACTCTTTAATGACTTCATGGATTTTATAACCACGGTATGCTATCAAATGTTCTAACCCTATTTATGACCAATGCTTCGGTTTTGAGCATGAAAACTCATTACATAATAACGTATTTGCGCCAATGTGAGTCTTTGTGCGCGCTCCAACTATTCCGGCAGTTTTCCACCGATCAGTGTTATAGGCGTGAAGTAATTGAATTTGGAATTTGTGGCTGTTCTATGCGTACTATTATATTATTCTGTAAAAAAAGTTTTTTTTTATTGTATTATTCTGTGGTTTCGGGAAAATACAGCGCAATATTGTTGATGCGTACTCCCTAATATTTACCCTGGAAAATCATACCCCAAGTTAAAGGCGTTTGTACGAAATATATTACTGTCCTTGTTTCATAAAGGCATTTTGAGCTTCGCATTCACACGACATTCATTTCAGACACTGACTATTTATTCCAGAACGTTTCAAGAACAAGAAGAACACAATTCCTTCCATTTAAAAAAAAACGTTTTCTTGAATTACCTGCCCTATATCTAGCTTATTTTGAAAAAGGAACGCTACGATTATTTTCAAAAGATCGTAACTAGCGTAAGTTTTGTATAGAAATACGACCTTTCTAGTTAAATAGCGTATCTGGCTGGTAGAAAGACGTCACCTAAGAGGCCTTTAAATGGAAAGAAAATATTTTTGTTATTTTTTCCTTCGCCGGTCGTCGAGCCGGTATGAAGAGCCTCTTCATCTTGTAATAAAACTGGAGATGTTTTACTTTTAGTATACTAGTGGTTACTGCTGGGTGCGGCTGAATACTCCCGTTTTATATGTTTCACGATAAGCTCTCATGCCAGGTTATGTTTATGTATGTGTGTTTCTTTGATTATTTAGAAACATGTTGAATGTGAATCGCGAGAGTTGGTTGAAGTATGTAAGATTGTAAATGTCATTTTAATTTAACTATAAAAAAAAACGTAATAAGATGTTTTAGCTTCGCTACGACTCGCTATATTCAATTATAAACTATTTGATGTTTAATTATCGTATTTAGCGGATGACACTCACGTGAAATTCTCAGGAGCGGCTCGACATGTTTGTTACAATCAGTGACAAAGTTACCGCGCAGCTGTACGGGTAGCAGTCCCTGATGAAGAGCTACAAACGAGTTTAAAACATGTCGACCCGTTCCTGACAATTTCACGTGAGTGTAAACCGCTTAATACAATAATTAAATATGTCTCACGAATGTTTTAATAAGACTTTGATGTCGATACTAAGTCGGCTTGTCTTGTTCATATGAAAAAAAAACAGCAATTTTACTCTATCCCTATACGATAAAGAAACAAACCATGCAGTCTTGCATTTATTGTATAATTGTATACTTAATAAATACCGACTTGGCTTCACCCTGAACTCTTGGATTCTTTTGACGACGTGTTAAAAGAGTCTATAGAGTCACTAATAAATGTCTCCCTCAATCCGGACCAGTGGGCCCTTGCATCATTACCGATCCGGAGTGGTGGTCTAGGTGTCCGACGAGCGCGGGATGTGTGTCTACCGGCTTTCTTGGCTTCGGCGGGTGGGGTGGAGCCCCTTGTTGCTCAAATATTAAATTTGGATGGTAACAGGGTTGCTGTACCTTTCGCTGCCGATGCTTTGGAGGCCTGGAAGGTTGTCAACCCGGGCGAACCCCCGCCTGAGAGGAAAGACATTCAGCGGCTGTGGGACGACGTTGGAGTGAAGCGGGTATTTCAGGGCTTGTTAGGGACGGCGGTGGGAGTGGGCAGAGCGAGACTTCTTGCGGGATCGGTTTCCGAGTCAGGCGCGTGGCTGCATGCGCTTCCCTCCCCGCATTTAGGCACTCTTCTCGACAACGATTCTTTGCGGGTGGCGGTTGCTCTCCGCTTGGGCTGCGATGTGTGTGTACCTCACTTATGCATCTGTGGCACAATGGTAGAGAGCAGCGGCCACCATGCTTTGAGTTGTTGTCGGTGTGCAGGAAGATTTCCACGCCATCACGCTTTAAACGATATCATCCGCAGGGCACTTGTCTCTGCGGGTGTGCCGTGTTTGCTGGAACCTCCTGGCCTTAGCCGTTCGGATGGCAAGAGGCCGGACGGTATGACGTTGGTGCCTTGGCAGAAAGGAAAGTGCCTTCTGTGGGACGCTACATGCGTGAGCACTTATGCTGCGTCGCACATCGGTCGTACCTCAGTTTTGGCCGGGGCCGCTGCTGAGACTGCCGCCTTTAGGAAGAGGGAGAAGTATGCGTGTTTGGGGGGCTATTTGTTTGTTCCTCTGGCTGTTGAAACGTCTGGTTGTTGGTGCGCGGAGGCAAAGGCGTTCCTGAAAGAGCTTGGGGGTCGCTTAAGGGAGAAAGGGTTTGATGCTCGCTCCGGATCATTCCTGGCGCAGAGGTTATCGATCGCTGTTCAACGCGGTAACGCAGCGAGTGTGTTGGGAACTTTTGCGCCTGGAATGGTGCAGGGCGGGTTATTTGAGTAAGCTTTTGTATTTGTTAAAATTTTATATTATAAGAGACTGTAATGTGTATTATTTAATATGTGATAAATAAATTGAATTGTTCTTAATAAATGACTAATTTTATAATTAATAAATGATATGTTAATTTAGTAAGTACAGAGCCTTCTGCGCGCGTCATTTCCCGAAGTCAACCGCGGTAAAGACACTTTAAGGGGCCTTATTCCTTTTTAAATTTTCTTTTTTTATGTTATGACAAATATGTAGATAATTTCAAGCAACTTTTTGAGATGAATAAAACTTTTCCTTGTTTTAGATAGTAACATAGGTAGCCATTTCATGCTTTCATTGCGTGCATTCGAAAATAAGTTAAAAAATGTTTTCTGCGTGAATTTTGTCAATTTAGACTAATTTTGAAACAAAAATTATCAATGAAATTTATATTTATTTATTTATATTTATATTAAATAATCGCAATGGCCCTGTTCTAAGTAGTAATATTGATTAAATATTAACAAAAATGTTTAATCATAGAGAAAAATTTCTAAATAAATCAGCATTTTTCAACAGATAAGCAGCTTTAAGACTGCAGTCATTTAATCTAATCCAACATTTTCACTAGGATGTCGAACCTTGATCTTTTCGAACATTATGCTTTTTTTTACGTCGTGCGTCTTAAAGCTGCGAATTTTCATGACGCGATAAACTCGGAAAACAAATTGAACGACAGTTTTATTTCGAACGCAGTAAATATGGTATTAACAGTAAACTTTGAGGAAAAAAAAACAATGTCACAATGTACCTACACTTTTTTCATACTATACCTATATAATATGCTTTGTATTTATTATTTTACTGCAAAAAGTTAGAAATAGATAGATAGATCTTTTTATTTAGTCTTCCAAATTTGAAACGATCTTTTTTAGGGTTCCGTAGTCTACTAGGAACCCTTATAGTTTCGCCATGTCCGTCTGTCCGTCTGTCCGTTCGCGGCTTAGCTCCGTGATCATTAGTACTAGAAAGCTAAAATTTAGTATGAGTGTGTGTATGTATCACGCCAACCAAACGGTAAAATAAAAACTAAAAAAAAAAATTTTTTTCGGGTACCTCTCTAATTTTGATTTTTTTTATCGTTTCATGTCGTTGAATAGGTCTGTTAAAAATAATAGGGTCTCAGTCTCTAAACATTACTTTTGATAAAGTCAGTAGTTTTGTAAATATTCGCTCCGAAAATAAAAAAATAATATCCCCCCTCTAACTAATCAAGCACGGGTCAAAAAAATATGGAAAAATTCATGAAAATGAGGCCTTATAAGTACTTAACGAAAACTATATTGAACAAAATCGATCCATCCGTTTTTGAGTTATCGCAAAATTTCATAATTTTCTTTAAAAGGACGTAAGTTGACTTCCAGAAGTTAATAAGTAATTACAGTTACTTTGACGTTTACGACACTTCTCGTAACTAAAAATCTTTCTCGTAACTTAAACCTCTGGCTTAAAACCGCTGTTTTAAGCCCGTCTCTTGTGAAGGATGAGCAATTACGGAACCCTACACTGAGCGTGGCCCGACATGCTCTTGGCCGGTTTTTTTTTATTAAGTCCTAAATTGCAATTCTGAGTATTAAGCCCAAAATTGAAAAAAACTTAACGTAAACTTTTTATTTTACAAACCACAGTTCATGGTTTGTAAAAAAATTGGGCAAGTGCGAGCCCGACTCGCGAATGAAGGGTTCCGTACCTATACATATATATAATCTATAACAAGTTTGTTGTATGGGAGCCCCCTTATATATTTATTTTATTTTATTTTTAGTATTTGTTGTTATAGCGGCAATAGAAATACATCATCTGTGAAAATTTCAACTGTCTAGCTATCACCGTTGTTGAGATACAGCCTGGTGACAGACGGACGGACGGACGGACGGACGGACGGACGGACGGACGGACGGACGGACGGACGGACGGACAGCAAAGTCTCAGTAATAGGGTCCCGTTTTTACCCTTTGGGTACGGAACCCTAAAAAAATGAATATTGGAAGGAAAACTACAATTTCACATTGTTATCATAAACGTCCGTTTGATATTAAACAAAAAAGCTGTCCTTTCTGTCCAACATCTTTCCTTTAGAAACTTGATTCGGAGACTGCGCAAAAATATAGAATTTCCTTTGAGCGTGTTTGGTTGAAAAATTGTTTTAAAAATGGAACGTATTTCACGTGTATTTTTAGTATAATGCACTTTAACAGTCGTTAGTGCGGCAATCCAATTTCAGCGAGTTGTAGTCCTGTTGTTCAGGTGAAAACAGCTCCTTCGGTTTTTTTACTTAGCGGAGCAGTTTCTGAGAGTAAAGAGAGGAAGTTTTATGTTTCGAACGATAGCCTAGGCGCTATCTATCAGCCATAGACGGCACTGCTGAGCATGATCCCGTGAAAACCGCATCCATTTTCCCGCGCTGCACGTCTCAATGAAGCTGGAAACAGTCTCGCTATGAAAGGGCTCAGGACTTTCCTACGAGATCGAATCAAAAAATGTGAAGATTCGTACGTAGACGAACAAGGTCACCGACATAGCAAACCTATTCGACATAGCAGGCCTATTTGGAAACGTATGAGTCGTCGGATTCGCTTCGAATACTAATGGACCAAACAATAACACACTAATTAACCGAAAGGGTAACTTGTTTACGGGGGCCTGATACCCGTTCGAATAGCCTTAATACCCGAATTATTCCGAATTATCCCGAGTTATACCGAATTACGCTGAAATTTACATCTATAGGAAATTGTTTGTGATACACGATTAAATCAAGTTCAATATTCATCGTGTTAAAAAGCCTCAAGTATATGTATATACTTTTAAAAAGTAGCGTTATCAATTAATATTTACTTATCGTATGCCTTACATTACAGATCTCTACTTAAATATTAAAAGTTAATTCGGAGATAATGCGATGTACTATCTGATTTGAGCAACCACACTCGCATTCCGCAAATCAATTAGTACAAAAGTTATTAAGGAACAATATAAGTTTAGTGTGTGAGCCTTTCCTAAGTATGAAATATTATCTGTATTTGACATGTATTTGAGTATAATTTAGAACACTTTTTTTAACTGATAACATACGTGCGTCGGGCTTTGTCAGATGCATTGTAAATTTTTTTTACGTCACCCTCAGACTGTAAGTGGTCTGCCCGCTAGGCAGGCAGAAAATCTCAACGTAAAACTTTAGACAAACCACAGGCTATAATTCACAAAGCCCCAGATCGCAATATTTATGACCCTCACCTTCGGTTCAGGCAACAAACTCCTACGATCTGGGACATTCACCACTTCACCACCGTGGGTATGTAATACTAATTATTTTACAAAGATAACGTCATGTAGTCTTCGCAACTGATAAAAACGTGAAATTGACACAGATTGTTAATACAATAATAGAAGTATCCCAAATGCCGAATTTGTCGCATATCCGTATAAGTTTTTTTTTTATGTCATAGGGGGCAAACGAGCAAACGTATCGCCTGATGGAAAGCGATTACCGTCGCCCATAGACACCTGCAATACCAGAATATCGGTCCGGAAATACCGCAAGCGACAATTCATTCCACAATGCAGTCGTGCGAGGCAGGAAATTTCTATAAAAACGCACAGCACAGTCCACACTGCCAACTATCTAAGTGGTGAGAATGAAAGGATTCTCGCGTAGAACGATGGCGGAAAGATGCGGCAGGAATCAATCCGGACAACTCCTCGGAGCACTCCCCGTTATATAAGCGATAAAAGATGCAGAGAGAGGCTACATCTATAGCAGCGCTAAGGAGTCAAGCCGATCTGAAGTTCGCTGGCAACCGACGATACGAGTCGCTCTCCGTTGAATGCAGTATGGTATATACTCGGACATACGTAAATACTAAAGCATCTGGTATGACAAGGTTTGATAGATATTTTGCTTAGCATCAGGCGAAGTGGAGCCACTATTTTTTGATACAATCTTTTATCGATTCTGATTTAATGTGGAAATACACAAAGGTAAATTAATAAAGAGAAATGTAATGTGATCCACTACAATGTAAGCAGGACTCGAACCTGCGACCCTACGTTTCCGGCGTAGTGCTCTACCAACTGAGCTATCACATCGTTACCTCAATCACACCAAATCTTTGATTCCATATTACTACGCTACTGGAGCGCCCTCTGCATCATATTTATGTGTTTAAAATGCTTATGAGCATTAGCCATACACTAGGATTATTCTTCTTTCATAATTTACATTTGAAGCCACTATGTTGAGCCGTTATAAAAAAATCGATGGGCTGAACTAGGCCGTTCTTATGTAGTAATCGTATTTAATAAACTTTACATACTTACCAAGGTAACCGACATAGTTCACAGGATTGCACGGTTGAAGTGGCAATGGGCAGGCCATGTAGCGCGGACAATGCACAGCCGTTGGGGCAGTAAAGGCCTGGAGTGGCAACCACGTAAAGGAAAGCGCAGCGTTGGTCGGCGCCCGACTAAATAGACGGATGACCTCGTGAGGGTAGCGGGGAATCAATGGATGCGGTCTGCACGGGATCGCAATTTGTGGCGAGATATAGGGAAGCCTATGTTCAGCAGAGGACGTCCGTGGCTGATAGATAGATAGACTTACCAAAATAAAAATACTTTCTACATATTAAGTTAGAAGAGTAAACGCTCGTCCAATTTACCCCATATTTACAGTAGCCCCCGTTAACCCCGTGTTTTCTATTGGGTCCACAAGTCTACAACCATCTGAAATGGCTCTATACTCAGATGTTTACCGAATATTAAACTTTATTATTCGGTAAACATCGGAGTTCGCCTAGTACTAAAAGGGTCGGATATTCTGCCATGCTACGGTAAAAGGACGTATTTTACTATGACATCTGTATAAAGATACGACATTTTACCGTAACCCGGCAGTATTATGATAGTATAGCCTTACAAATGTCGGTCCTGCCCAGGGATAGTGGTGCTACAAACAGCTTTCGTATGGCAATAATGTGCATACGTCATATATTTGCATTATTAAACGTCAGTAGCGATTTGTCAAGGATTTGTCATCAACCAAATTAGAAAATTTTGTTTACCGGCATGATGTTCAATGCTTCGTTCTTCTTCTGAAATAAATACTGAATGCTGTTGAAAAAAACTTGACTTTCATCACTGTGGATAGTTTTGGCTTTCTGATGACTTGAAATTTACGGAAAATTTAGTCCTGTTTCCTCTTTCTGTTCATCAGTGATATTCACTGACTTGCAACATCAGTTATAAAAATTTGTCCTTGTCAGTTAAATAAATTCTCGGCGCGGCGCGTGATACGTGTGTCTCGCTCAGTATAGTCGCTTGGATCTCTCGCTCAACCGCTCACCGCGGCACTGGCCGCGCAGTCGTAGCATCACCGTAATGATGAGTAAGGGTCAGCTCACACCGAGACGCGACGCGACGCGACGCTGCGCGCACATTTCAATAGAGTGACTCAAAATTATACTTTATTTACTACATTAAAAGGGACACATTTCATCGTAAGAATTCAAAATACGTTGCGCCACGCAGCGCTGCGCCTCGCGGCGCTGCGCCGCGCCGCGCGGCGTCGCGAGACGCAGCGGTGCATCGCCGGTACGCGCGGCGTGTATGAGCGGCGCTGCGTCTCGCGAAGCCGCGCGACGCAGCGCGACGCCGCGAGGCGCAGCCTGAGGCCGCCGTTCTCATGCGCTTGCAATAGGTAGACTGCGGGGCGGTTGGACGCGGCACCGCGCGGCGTCTCGCTGCGCAGCGAGGCGTCGTGCTGCCAACGATTTTACGATGCGCCTCGCTACGCCGCGATGCGTCTCGCGGCGGCGCGCGGCGCAGCGCGAAATCACCGGCCTCTTCCAGTATCGTCGCGTCGCGTCGCGTCTCGGTGTGAGCTGACCCTTAATCTATTTCTTCAAGAGTGCTTTATTCGAGAGTTCTTTAATATATAATATTTTGAATTCAATACCCGTACCATGAGTTGACGTGACCGTACTCGCTACCGACAGCGTGAACGATTTGTATGGAGAATAGTACAGCGCCCCTAGCGGTTACTTTGTAGAACTACAATTCTCCATACAAATCCTTTACGCAGTCGCTAATATCTCGGTTTGTCACAGGAGACCTTATTCTATAAAAAAAAAAAAAATGTTATATTATGACAAATATATTGATAATTTCAACCAACTTTTTGAAGTGAATAATCCTGTCCCCCGATTTCTAGGTAGTAACATAGCTATTTCATGCTTTCATTGCGTGCAGTCGAAAATAAGTTGAAAAAACGAATTTTCCGCGTAAATTTTCTCAATTTGGAGTAGTTTTTGAAACAAAAATTATCAATGAAAAATTCAAACTGTAGGTTTCAAATATATATCAATAAATCCCAATAGCCCTGTTCTAGGTAGTAACAACGATAACATGTTAAGAAACATGTCTGAACTTAGAGAAAAAGGTCTAAAACAATCAGCAATTTAAAAGGTAAAGGCCTCTTTGCTTTAATCTCGACGATACAGTAAAGTTGTCACGAGTCGACGGATTAAGTTAAAATCGTTTGCTTCTGGCCGAGCGCCAAATATAAATAATATAATACTTGGAAACGACTGATCATTCCAATAAAATAATTTTGTGACAACTTTGTGCTAGTAGTATTTACCTACACATACTTGAAATGTTTAGCGAGAAATTGAAAAAATGAATGTTTCGGGATCGAACCGGAGTCTCTAACGGCTTTCCTTGCCAACACGGGCCTCCTACCTATTGGACCAACGAACCTGATGCGAGAGCCATTGCATTTATCAACCAGTTGCCTCTTGCTTGCCTTAGCGTATCGTAGTGCCATTTACCGTAAAAATTCTGATCTTATTAATATGATCGGCACCATCGTCTCAAATTATTTTGAGAATCGATAGTAATGATGTACTACACCCAAATTAACTCTTACAGTTAATATATTATCAACAAAGTTGTGTACTTAGTTTTCTGATAGACAATTATATGTGTAGTAAAATAGTGTTTTATTTTTAAATCAAAAGTGTTCTCTTTTGTATTTATCCATACGCCTTTGTGTTAAAGTTTAAGCCATGTACCTACGAGTACACGACTGCATAAAATGATAATAAAATTATACAAGCACTTGGACGCCGTCCTAATGACCCACTCGCCCATACAGCCACAATTAATGCTTTTTACACAAGGGCATTTAAAGGGCTCGGGCTTAAGGTATGTCCCTATTTGAGCAGCCAACACATTCATTGCCAAATTGCTTATCATCTTCGCAACATTCGAAAGCCCGTTTGACAAAGCTCTGGAGGCGACACGGTTTTTGAATGAAGGCAGCGTACGAAGGACGTGCTTCTTTTACCTTCTTTAACCGATTTCAAAAAAAGGAGGAGGGTTCTCAGTTCGACTTTTTTTTTATGTTTGTTGCCTCAGAACATGCGACTGGGTGAACCGATTTGGATGATTCTTTTTTTATTTCAAAGGTGTTGCTTCCCGTATGGTCTTATTTAAATTTGGTCTACTATTAACAAAGACATCCATGAGAAAATAACATAAGTGTTATTGTATGTTCCATCTCGCTCATTGAAGTCGGTTATTTTTTTTTGTGAGCAACGTTAATTTTGTTGATGAATTAGAAATACTGTACCTCGTATCTCTTACCTAAGAGGCAATAGTGGGATACAAGTATATAATTTAATACAAGTAAACCCACTGTTTTCCATGATTCCCAATTTGGAGAGCGCTATAGGGTCACAAACATTCTACCACGACGTTTCCCAGTGTTGTTTTTCACTATACTGGTTTCATGCTGTTGGGACTGAATAGAGAGATAATACGTAACCACAATAGCTAGACCAAAAGAAAGAAAAATCGAAATCAAAATCAAAACGTTTATCCTGTAAGTAGGCCACACATTCATAAGTCTTAATCTGAATCTACCGGCATTTCACGAGAGGAGACCGCTGTTGAGAAGAAAGCCGAAAGAAACTCAACAGTAAGTCATTTTTTTGTAAATTATACTTAAAAACTAATCTTAAGCGGTGGTAGCCTAGTGGTTAGGGCATGCGACTTTCAATCCGGAGGTCACGGGTTCGAACCCGGCCTGTACCAATGAGTTTTTCGGAACTTATGTACGGGATGTCATTTGATATTTACCACTCGCTTTTCGGTGAAGGAAAACATCGTGAGGAAACCACCTAAGCCCAATAAGGCCTAGTTTCCCCTCTGGGTTGGAAGGTCAGATGGCAGTCGCTTGCGTAAAAACTAGTGCCTACGCCACATCTTGGGGTTTAGGTAGCCGACCCCGATTGAGATTTCATTCTCTACAAAGATATGGGACAAAGGCTAGGAGGATGATGATGATACTTAAAAACTAATACAATTATATTATAACTAGGTAATTCATACATTAGAGGAGATGTACAAGATTCTCCCAATCAATGTTTACACTAATAATTATATAAAATAAAGTGAATTTTTCAGAAATGTAGAAGGTCTCTTTCTAGGCGTCACGACATGCAATATAGAAAGGTATAATTAATTAATGATATAATTTAATTTCATTGAGATGTTTATGGTCTCAAGGCGACAATTAAAATAAAAAAAAAAAACTGTTGCTAAGTTGCGGACTAGCCGCCTACAGTGTGTTGTAGTGCATAGTGGCAGTGAAAGACTCAACTTTTTTGAAGACTCGCCCTTGACACGCCTTTGCAACATGCTCTTGTACCTCGCCCTAAAATAAAACAATATAGTTATTTACGATACAAGTGTGGAAGGTAGGTGATTTCAGAAGAGTGTGATTTTTAGTCACGAGCGAGGTACGAGCGAGTGATTAAACAAACACGAGTCGGAAATCATCTTACACACGAGTTCCGTACAAAACTTTACTATGCATGTACGAGAAAATAGAAAATACTTTAATACTCACAAAGACTGTTTACATTGGAAAAAAAGTGTTTTGATTTGATTTATCCAACAAGAAGCTGTCGTTCACATTTTTTACTTCTTCAATAACATTTTACGGGTTTAAATTCATGATTCGTGCCTTTATCTCGCCATTATTTCAGCAGATTTGCACAAAACAACTTCAAAATAAACTAGACATCAATAAAAAATGGCGGAGTCATTTGTAATCCGCGCTCGACATATCTACTACTGCGCATGTGCAAAAGTATTTTTTTAATATTCGTCTTATGTCAAAATGGCACAAGCGCGTGTACATTCAGCCAAATTAATTTAATGAATAACGATTTAAAGTTCGTTTATTAATCAAATTTTATATCTAATGTAATTAATGACGTGTTAAATGAATGAATTAATGAAATATTGGTTTTATTGTACTTTTATATGTGATAATAATCGGTATTTGACTTATTTATCAAACTTTTTGTAAATAATAAAAACTCTTTGTGTCAGGCTGTCAGATACGGCTAGAAATTAAAAAAAAAATGAAAAGTAAAAAGCACTAGTGCGGAAAAGTAGTACTTTCCGCACAGTTTGAATGCCTAGAATACGCTCTTTTCGAGCACATTCATTGTAAAATAATAAATAATACCATTTGCAAATAGTACCTACTAGCCAAGGTAATCAAGTGCTTAAAAATTACCGGCCAGCCGAGTGAAATTTTTATTTAGTCATCTGCAAATAGTTTCCTTTCATTTCTTAAACGTTATTCCATCATAACATTATTCTCGCAAACCGCGAATTCGGTGCCAAAGTATAATTTTAGTGCAGTTTTATGCTAACTGCAGCAAATGTGGTTTCAGATGTATCTACTGTTTATACACGAAAGGTTGTAACCACCGTGTATTTCCCGCTAAAATACTACATTTAATTTTTGTAGGTTTGGAGTTTTAATGTACTCCACGATGGTAAGCATCGGCAGAGTACTTTGACATATTTTCCAGGATCAGTTAATATTTTTTATAACCATTGTCTTCAAATAACACATCAATTTGAAGTAGAATCATGATAAAAAAATAGATTATTTAATGTTTTTTTTTTTTTTTTTTTTTCATTTATTTAGCCAAGGGGTTTTAGCGACTATTTAATGAATTTGCGTTTATTAACCAAGCTACACCAATATATTATTTTTTAAGTATAGGTACCTCTAGATCAACGTTATTAATTATGGTGTCCGAAGTTATCCTTAAATTAAGGATAGCAAATTTGCATACAATATCAGAACGATGTAAAAAGGTCAGCGTTTTTTAATTTAATATAAACTTTAATAAGCCGTGAAAACAAACAGACAGGGCCAAGTCAGACAAAAAAAACACTGAAACTTTTTTAATCACACCAAACGAGTTCCATTACAGCCCGAGGGGGTAAAACGCGCCTTTATGAGCCAGAACAATGTTTAATTTAACACGCTTTAGCTAGCTCAGACTGAGTATAGAAGGAAGCTCAATTTAGACAGGAATGTTAGTTAAATATTACCGGCGGGATAATTAGGTTACTGAATGAATAATAATAATACTGTTAGAATTTCGCAACCACCCATATTTCGCAAACTAATAAATATTTCATTTCATTTCATAGTTCATTTCATTTCAATTTTGGTTTTATTAACATTTATTTTAAGTGGGAATTCCACGTGCGTTCTAAAACGCGACATGGCATCGCCTGTCACTCTCTCACTACTGTGAAGATAGAGACAGGTGATATTTCTCGCGCGAGAATTAGTCGCATGTCACAGTTGTGCTATAGGAGCTGTGGTATTGCTGTGTATGTCGACAGTGAATTGGATAAAAATTGTTCCACCATTAAACTTGACTCTTGAGAAATGACTGATGTAAGTACCCGTGGTACGACAAGTCGTTTCAAGAGTTTTAAATTTTATTTTATTCATGTTATGACAAATATAATGATAATTTAAACCAACTTTTTAAAGTGAATAACACTTTTTCCTGAGTTATCTTGAAAGTAACACACCTGGTCTATTTCATGCTTTCATTGCGTGCAGTAGAAAATAAGACGAAAGTTTTCTGCGTAAATTTTGTCAATTTCAGGTAAGTTTTAGTTTTTGAAACCAAAATTATTAATGAAAAATTCAAACTGTAGGTTTCAATGTATACCAATAAATCTCAATAGCCCTGTTCCAAGTTTAACATTGGTAATATAATATGCTAAGAAACATGCTTAATCATAGTAAAAAAGTTAAACAATATGCATTTTTGATCGGATAAGGAGCCTTAAAAATGGCAGTGTAGCACTAAGAGTCTGACAAAAAGAGTAGAAATTTAAAAGAGGCAATACTGAAGTGGTTTTCTTAGATTGATTAGAAAGAAACGAGACTACAGTATAGCCACTTTTTAATTCCTACTCTTTTTTGTCAGACTGTACCTGTGGCTACGCCGTCTTTAAAAGTTAGGTATTGTTATAGGGGGATGATTAATTATCCGTATCGGTTTTAATTAAACAGTTATTAAACCGTTAAAAGAGCAGTTAATATAAAGCATGCTCCAAATTTAAATTAATCTTTTCATGGCATGTTCATAAAAATGATCAAAGCTCCTTAATTAGTAGATACAAAAAAATATTTTAAGGATATGAAGTTTGACTTTACTTTGAAGTTCCCTTGGAAGCACTAACCTAAGCCGCCGAATAAGGAAAAATAAAAATTAAATCTACAATTATACCTAGGTACTATTATTTATTTAAATTCAAAAATTGTGTTTAACAATCAGTATTTTATGGACACAGGTCATTATTTCAGGACAAGTCTTAACAGCGCGAAATAATATAATAATTTCAAAACGAATTCAAAGTTTTATCAAAGTATAGATATTTGACGACGTGGTTGGCGCAGTGGTTAAGCAACTGCCTACCGAGCCGACTGTCCTGGGTTTGAATCCCGGCAAGGGCAAATATTTATGTGATGAACTCGAATATTTTGTGCCTGGGTCATGGATGTTACATATTTGTATTTAAGTATGTATTTATCTATATGAGTATACCTATTTATCGTCGTCTAGTGTCCAAAACACGAGCTTACTAGAACTTAAGCTGTGGGACTAGATTGATTTTTCACATTTGTGTGTTGTCCGTTATTTATTTATTTATTACAGATATCGCTAACTAGTGCGTAATCTTCATTTTTCTCTCGTAGTAGTATAGTAGTACCATTTCATCAATGTAATTTAACACTAATTAACTACATTTGGGCACATGCGTACGTTTAGTGAGTAAAAAACTTTATACATCAATCACCAACCTATTCAGTATTAAAGAAAAAGGACGTTCCAAAACGCGTAAGCTACAACGTATCACAATTAGCTGAAAAGCAAAAGACCGGCCATTTCTTCCACCCTCGCATTCAAAGGAAACAAATTACCGTTACCTATGGGGTAACTCGGATATTCAAAATTCAAATGTTTTGCCGTCCCTTTCACTATCAAGTTCAACACCATTTGAATGTGCAGGACGGCACAATAGGATGTTCGATTTTCAAATTTCTGGTAAAACACTTCCGTAGAAAGGAACATGGCGTGCGTTCGGTAATACACATTAATTACACAAAGTGAAACGGAATAAAAGAAAATTTAAGGTTGTGAATAAAAGGAAAAGTTGATTCGATAGGCTGTGGCTTAAAAAAAGACACCCATGTACGAGGTGACCTAAAAAAATATTAATTTGTTAAGAAACCTTTTAGAATTGATGTAAAACTTGTATCCCGCTTTAACTATACCGCGTTGCCCGATCCGTTTAAACATATCACGTGATAAATAAGTCATAAAGCATCTGTCACTCACGCTCGCATATTGTCAAAACGTGACGGATGCTTGTCACTTGTTTATCTCGTGATAAAAGCAACCATCATAGACCCGCACCGCACAGGACTAATTGTTTGAATAATTTACTAAACAAATATTGAAAACACTTGATTCTGTCATAAAATCTTTTCAGATCAAATAAAGTAAGGGTCCCATTTTTTTTATCGGCCCCTATAATTACCTACTCTTAAAAAAGTAGAAGATTTGAAGTATCAGCCACGAGGCCTACGAAAGACAAACAACTTATATTTTGGATATCTCCAAAAATATTTAATTAGAAGTCGTGAAAACTGCATGTCTGCTGGCTTTTATTAAAATCAAGCCACGGCACTGCTACGGGTAGACGTCCATTTTTTAATAAATATAAAACTGGTAGGTTTATTAAAAGTGACGGCAAGGAGCTCTTTCTTGTTGGTCGTTTTTTACGAAATGAACTCTTCATGGTTTAAAGAACTCCGCAAAGACGCTGTATTCAAGAATGTTTCTTAAAGGTATGTAGAGATAATAAAATTCAACGTAACTAGTGACATCTGTTCGAGATCTCGCTACCAAATGTCTATTTTAACAATGAGCTCTATTTTTAGGAGTAGGAGAATATAAACGCCTAGAAACCTCGTTAGAGCTTGAAAGTGAAACCAGTTTTGATTAGCCACGGCTAAGTTTCGTCTGTGTGCGCATTTGTCACAACGTCAAGCTAAAAATATCGGCCAAGTGCGAGTGGGACTCGCGCACGAAGGGTTCCGTACCATAAAAAAGTTTGTTGTATGAGAGCCCCCTTAAATATTTATTTTATTATATTTTTAGTATTTGTTGTTATAGCCTCAATAGAAATACATCATCTGTGAAAATTTCAACTGTCTAGCTATCACCGTTCTTGAGATACAGCCTGGTGACAGACGGACGGACGGGCGGACGGACAGCGAAGTCTCAGTAATAGGGTCCCATTTTTACCCTTTGGGTACAGAACCCTAAAAAGCAACACGTTAGGCTTATGGCAATGCATCGCTGAGATATTTAGGTTCTTTAGGTTTTCCCCGGGGGCTACAGTATGCGGTGATTCACTCTTGAAGGAAAGTTTGGGAGTAAATCGTATAGACTGTCCTGAACTATTGTCCGGCCTGTCGTTCCGAGCCCCAAGGCGTCGCACTAGACACACCTCGTTGTTCCATGTTCCCTTTCACTCCACCAACTACTCGTACGGTGCCAATGCCGTGCTATCGCGTCTCCCTCGTCTGTATAACACCGAATTTGCCAAAATAGACCCATTTGTAGGGTCTAAATGTAAATTTAAAAAAGACATTTCTAAGGTTCTAGTGGAACATAAAAGTAAAAAAAAAAAAAAAAGTATCCCATCGTTATCTTTTGTTACTACACGTGATAGGATAAGATAAGATAAATCTTTATTGCTCTCATATGACCTTGTTTCGACTCATCTCGTATAAAATATGCGAAGCAGCAAGATGGTTAATAGATAATAAATAAATAAATAATTAATATATACAATATAAAATAAAATTAGGATCTAGGTACTTGTTTATGGGTGGGCGACAGTGGCTTGGCGTCCATAGAAGCTGCTTCCCTCCGGCTTGCCCTGTATGTAGAATCTACCCCGGCTTCGCCTGACTTTCTGACTTTCTTTCTTTTTGTGACGCCACGCCACTGGTAGGGTATGGTACTAGGTATGAGAATTAGATGCCATCGAATTTGTGAGTGCATTGTGAGCGTTTTGTTTTGTTGAGTACCTACTCTTATGACAATTATTATGTGTAATGCTATACTCATATATATCGCTTCGTGATAAATTAATACGCATTTTTTTTTGTTTATAATGTGTGCACGGATGCATGCATAATATGTGTAACTCGATTTTTAGGAGTAGACATTCTCTTTAGTGTCTGGCCCTGCAAAATATATGATGCAGCGGTCTGTTAGTGTATTAATATGAAAATACTTGTGACTGACTCCTGTTTCAAATGTATTAATTACCAATGTTGAACATCTGTTTGGAACGGACATGTTGACTGTGTCTGATTCTACTTAGTTTTAAATCTTATTTTTTATGTAACCAATGGATAACTGTTATTGGCCCTCTGTTATGTAACAAACTTTATATCATATGTATATTTACGGCTGTTGTTATCCTGAATACCAATAAATAAAATAAAAATAAATAAATAGGTTCTTAAAGGGTCTGCAACGTCCATAGACGGCGGTAACTGCTTAATATCATAAAAAAAGAGATTTAAACTGCGATTTACAAATTATGCCTGTAGTAGAACAAAAATAAGTATATACTTTACTTTCCTAAAATAAAACGTTACTTTTCTTTTTACATCTAATAACTAAAAACGGTACTTTTTTTCCCCACAACTTCTCACAAAGCCAGTGTATGTAAACCAGTTATAACCATTGCTTTTACTTGAAACCATTTTAAACAAAAAAGTCGCATAAAGCTTTCCAACTCACTATCTCTCTTCAAAAGTACCTACCACAGCTTTTAATTTTTCCTTTTCATGTTACTTTAAAAACCTTATAAATAAGAAAGAAGATTAAAACATTGTAGACTGTTGTATCAAAACTAGCTGTATTATATCTCGTTGCGGCAAGAAGAGCAATTAACTTTCTAATTAATGCGCAAAATCGTGTAAAATGGCGTTTTATGAGAAACATTTTATACTGCGTGGCACAAAGTTCTGAGAATTAAGGCGACTCCTAATCCCAACGTCCTTGAGGATCTGGGCGGAGCCTAACGTTATTCCCCCCGCCGACCGTGCGCCCCCGGAACATTACTTCGTTCATAATCTCGTTGAGTGGCGTCCAAGCAGCTTCATACACTCGCATAGTCCGAGCGAGAGTTGAAGATCAACAAACCTTATAGGTATAATATTTAAAGGCATTGAAAAATCTCGAAGTAAAATAAATCATTTAAACAATGATATAATTATTGCGGATTACTAAATATCTATTTACCCACTACAGTAGAATATTAAAAATAAAATGCGTTAAAGCTATTTTCCAAAAAAATAAGTGAAATTGGCCATTTGGAAGTCTCGCATCGAAAAATACTTTTTAGTTTCTTTTGTATGTGTAGGTACCTACCAAAAATAGTTAAAATGCCGACAAGATTCTTGATTATACGTGTAAAATCATGCAGAAATAAAAAATACCGTTTTTTAATAAATAAATCATATCGTGACCCAGCGGATGAACCGATATTTTAACATAAGTAGTAGTGGAGGTACAGCTTTATCCCCCGGGTCATGCTGCTCTAATGAAAAGATAAACTATAAATAATAGAGCGACAAACTCAACTTTACCGTTGGAAAACGGATTTACGTCCTTTACCTACTTATAAACAGTGATAGTTTTTTATGACTACATTAGTAATGTTCTCAGATTTTCCCCTATACTTGTTTGATATTGACGATATTTTACTAGACGAATTTTTTGGCTAATTTCAATGTTCAAGGTCAATGGATACCCTATAAATGTTAATTTACTTGAGTGTCAAAATATGCCGATGCTGGAAAGGAGAACTTATCTAAGCGACATTTTTGGGGATATTGAGTTATACACACTGTTGGGATCGGCAGATTTTTCTGCATCGAATGGGTTGGGTCTCGTATACATCTGTCTGACGACTTTTGTGTCGCTTATCCCGTCGGTGATTTAGAGAATCTCTACTTTTTTTTCTACTAAACGACTTGATTTTTGAGTTTTTTTTTTGCAAAATGGAGATAACATAAAAAGTTTTTTGCATAATAATGAACCTTAGAGCTTTTTTACTTATTTGTCAAAACAGATCAAAAACTTGGATAATTTTCTTTATTGCAACTAACCTTGCACTTGTTGGTTAACTGTTTTTATCTGATCGTAAAATATATTTTAATGTCGTTTGAGGCATGTTACCTATGTCTTTATGATAAAATTAACATAAAGGTAAATTATGAAAGAAAAATTGTATGTGATCCACTGCAATGTAAGCAGGACTCGAACCTGCGACCCTAAGTTTCCGGCGTAGTGCTCTACCAACTGAGCTATCATATCGTTACGTCAATCACACTAAATCTTTGATTCCATAATTCTTCGCTACTGGAGCGCCCTCTGTGTCATGTCATGTGTGTTTAAAATGCTTATGCGCATTAGCCAAAAAGTAAAAATGTGGTATTTGGTAAACATTATTAAACAGAATCGATATAAGATTCTATAAAAAAAATAACATAGTTAGATAAATTACCTGATTGTCTATCTTAACTATCTTAACTATTGGCGTTTATCCAAATTTACCTGCTTTGATACAATGGTTGTCGCTTATCCTTTTTTACCTAATATGACTTTGATCGACTACTGTCGCTTATCTTGAATTGCTTGAATGACAATTGAGTCGTATTTGTCGCATAGAATGTACTAAAAAACAAATATTTTCGTTAAATTGGTAGTTAGACAAATTTACCGGTTCTGTTTTATAAAATATCACACATTTAGTAGTAATTCAATATATTTATAAAGGCCGTTAGGCCCATCTGCGGCGTAAATCTGTGTCTGTGGCGCTAAGGCATTACTTTGGACTCGCTTGATGGACCCAAACGCCATCTCACTCAAACAGTGTCTTACGAGACGTCACTTATACCACACAGAGTTGTAGGTAGTTTTGTTATTCTTGTTAGGATAGGATATTATCTCATTGCAATTGTAAAAATTGAAATTTCACGTAGTTCGTGATTTAAAATTCCTTAATGAGTACCGAGTGACTGCAGTCTTGAGAACTCTTGTGCTGTTCTCATTAGTCATAGCTATCGTTTGCTACCATACATTGGTCTAGAACTACTGGAAATCTTTCAGCAGATCACACATAAAAATTTATAAAATTTAAATTTCACGTGATATCTGATGAATAAATCTTTAATTCCTAAAGCAGTTTTTTTTTGTATTTGCGTAGTTGGACCATAAGTTTTTGTCTTAGAGAACTTTAAATGTCACTTCATTAATTTTAATGTTTGAAAATAAATATTTTTCTCTAATTAAAACATTAATCGTGAGGTTTTATTGTACGATAAATAGCTTTTCATGTCTGAAATATTTCCTACAAAGGCGATTAGATAATTTTTCTTCATTTATTTCATGCTAATTTATGCACATTTATATATTTACCTGACTATAAAATGAGCATGCACATATATATTGTTAACTGTGTTGATTGTTGTGTAATAGATTATACTATTTTACCTGACTAATTTCTCGGGAAACGTGTCGTTTAGATAATTTTACCTAATTCTATTTTGACGGCCATTTTGCGTAAGCGACGCTAAATCCTAAAATATTCCATTAATAGACAAAATAACAAAAGCAACATGTAAAAAACATGATATTGTTTATATAAAATGAGCATCGTATGCACATAGGTATTGTTTACTGTGTTGATTGTTGTGTAAAATGTAGATTATACTATTTTACCTAATATCTCGGGAAATGTGTCGTTTAGATAATTTTACCTAATTCTATTTTGACAGCCATTTTGCGTAAGCGATGCTAAATTTTAAATTATTCCATTAATAGACAAAATAACAAAAGCGATATGTAGAGAAAATGATGTTGTTTATAATTATAAATGCTTCATTTAAAAAGTAGGTCCACAGAATATTTAAAACTTTTTATTTTTTTTAAAAAGTTCGTAGTTTTTTAGATGTCCTGTAAAGTTAGCTCCGTGTCTCTTGGATAATTTTCCTTTCCAGCGTAGATACGTTTTTTTTGCGGCATAAAGAGCCGTATCTTTTTCTTACGTTAACTTAGAAGTTCCGAATTTTATTGGGTGGGTGTAGATTTCTTGATCTGCAGATCGGTTGGCATGCGGCAAACGTGTCAGCCCTACTTTACTTTAGCGGTTGTCTGAGTTACGTAAGCTATTTGGGTTTTGGCGTTCCTTCCGCGATCGATTAATTTGATCCAAGATCGTTTCATTGCCCTCTGGCAAACTTAGAGAGAAAAATTCTGAGCATTAGTCAAAAATCAAGTCTGGGCATTACGATGAGTCTAAATAAAGTTATATATTTTTTCATTAATTCAACTGTAATCCGATCATTAATATATGGCTTTTAAACGATATGTAATAAAAATCAGGTTTTTATTTTATAAACGGTAAACAATTGGAACAGAACTTATGGCCAGGCTAGGTATGTCTAGCTAGGCCCGGCGGATAGGTCAATAATTACTAACGCTCATTTAGATTTAAATATGAAGTGGGAAATTTATTGATGCAAATATGTATTCTGACTATATTTACATAAATAAGCCCTCATGCCCAGATTGTCACTTGCCTTCTTGAACTAGAAAATTATTGTAATTTTCGATAATGTATTTTTATCATATGTCATGTACTGTACTAGTGACGCAACGAATGTGAATACTTACAATAAATATTCGTATTCGTAAATTGGCGTTTTACCGAATATTACAATGGTATTCAAACGAACAATACTTGTTCTGCATTACGATATTCATATCTCTTAGGGTTGAATTAATAAAGATCATTAGACGTTATCATACTTAAATATCTGTATTATCAGATTTTTTTACTAACCGAAATACCTACGGTACTCTAATATTACACAGAGAAGGGCCCTAAAACCCACACCAAAAGTGCTATTTTCTGGGAATCCTGTCTGGTGTGGGCCCATGACTGAGAATATCTAAGTATCCAAATGTGTCCGGGAATGCTAAGCTATGACAATTTTTTTTATAAGTACTTAAAATTAATAGATACCTAAATACGAAAAAAAACAGTTACATTTAATTCTATATGAAAATGAGTGCTTTTTGTTATGTCGCATAGCGTAGTCGTAAAAAACGAACTACACTCTCTTCAAATACACTTCAAACGCACGAAGACAGATCGAACCTCCGCGGTATCCGGTACTATAACAATTTTCCGTAACTAGATGGATCGCGAGAGCAAGTGACACAGCCTTCCCCTTCAACGGTTAGATTTACACTGAGCTCGCAGCCCGGGCACGGCCGCGCTCGCGGAAATTCAGTTTTTTTGATGCTTTATTAGACCGAATTTACATTTTACAAACTTTTAAACAATACGATTAAAGATCAATGAATTGTCAATATTCTTGCGAAAGAGCCGTGTAAATATCATTTGTAGTTTAGAAGCCTTAGGGAATTGAAAATTGAAAACGACCCTATTTCAACATTATTTTTTTCATAGTAATTATTGCTTTAAAAAAAAATCCAACTATAATTTTTTAGAAGAAATAGTCAAAAATAACATATATTTTTTTCAGATTTTTCCGTTGGCTAGATTACGAGCCTTAGGACTTTAAAAATCACCATTCCACGTACGGAGTCGCCTTAAGGTGATTACGAGTTGATAAACGGGTAGAGTTATTAAGCAAATAAGGTTTACCATTGATACAAAGATCAAAGCTGAAAGAAAAATAGAAATGCGTAACCTGGTGAAAGAGACCAGGAATCGAACCCGGTACCTCTGGATTACCGGTCCAGCGTGTTACACGCTCTACCCGGTCTCTTCCACGAGCATTTCAATTTTTCTTTGAGCTTTGATCTCTGTATTAAGAGGCCTTATTCCTTTTAAAATTTATTTTTTTCATATTGTGACAAATATATTGATAATTTCAACCAAATTTTTGACGTGATTAGGTAATACTTTTCACCGAGTTCTAGGTAGTAACATAGCTATTTCCTAATTTTATTGCGTGCAGTCGAAAATAACTTGAAAAAACTAATTTTCCGCGCGAATTTAGTCAATTTCGAGTAGTTTTTGAAACAAAAATTATCAATGAAAAATTCAAACTGTAGGTTTCAAATATATACCAATAAATCCCAATAGCCCTGTTCTAGGTAGTAACATCAATAATATGTTAAGAAACATGTTTGATCATAGAGAAAAATGTCTAAACAATCAGCATTTTAAAGGAATAAGGCCTCTTAAATGGTTTACTACAATAGTACATTACCGCAGACGCTGGGAAATAAGAGCTTGCCAGGTGAGTAGGTATAGACGGATAGTGATACGAAGCCGGCAAGCCCTTTTCACGGCTAAGGCATGTATAGTGCTTCTTAAATAAAAAATACACCACTTAAAAAAATATCTGATTAAGCATGTTTTCAAAAAAATACTTCCCGCCCTAGGCCTTAATTTAATGCAAGATCCCTTTACAGTTCTCTCAAGTTGTTCCCAAAACGTGATACTTCGAAGCATGTTATAACGCACATTATAACGAGATTTCATTGCATATTCGAGAAAAACCTATTATATTCAAAATCGCTCATCACTTCTAACTTAACGGTCAGTACATAAATAGTTTATAGACATTAACAATTTAGTAGTATTATTAGTAATTGAGCTTTTATGTCACGGGTCAGTTTAATTTGCAGAAATACTGTAGTTTTATTGCTTTGAACTGAACCAGAGACATGTTACCGTTATGACCACTTACATAGTTTTCTTGTACCCTTATCAAAACATAATGTGACCGTACTCGCTATCGACAGCGTAAACGATTTGTGTGGAGAATACTACAGCGCCCCTGGCGGTCACTTTGTATGAAATGAAATGAAATGAAATGAAATAATTTATTCAGTAAGTAGGCCACAGGGGCACTTTTACAAGTCAGATTGTGAATCTACCGGCATTTCGCAAGAGGAGACCGCTGTTGAGAAGAAAGCCGAAAGAAACTCAACAGTAAGTCATTTTTTCGTAAATAATACTTAAAACAATTACAGTGATTACATTTGTGTTATAACTAATTACACTGGTACACGTAAAGGAGATGTATAGATACTCCAAATCAATGTTAAGTAGGAACATTAAAATAAAATTTAACGTTAAATTCATAACTAGAAGTTGTAGAACTAGAATTCTCCAATAGAAATCCTTTTCGCATGCGATAGCGAGTACTGCCACTGTAAAACCTCATGGTTAGGGTATTGTTGTAACCGAGCGAGCGAAGTGCTTGAAGCTTGGCCATAAAATCTTTCGTATCTCCGAATTCCGGATGTCCAGTTGGCCAGATATTCGGCTGTGCTCGCCTACAGGTCGCATTTATCAACCGATTCTAGTGAAATTTTGTGAGCAGGTTCGATAGAAAAATATTTAATTTTTTTTTTGTCGAATCAGTTTTCCGATATTTTTCAAAATGTTTGAGATTATGAGGGTTGAAAACGTAAAAAAAACATACATTTCCAAACAGACTCACAAACCCACTAGTAGAATTAAGTAAATTCGAAGGCATGGTAGGCAGTACCGCAGCCAGAATCAGAATGAAGGTTTTCGATAAACAATACGTCCCGCCCACTGCCATTTAAGTCTGGCAACTGTCTGAGCATCACCGACAAAGTTTCTGAAAAATAAGGCTATCTCATAAAGTTGCAAACCACATTCATCATTTTATGGTGTGACTCCAAACCGATTTCCTACGTGTAACTTGAATACAAAAAGTAAGCTGAACTGTGGCTTAGCCGGCTTTAAAAAAACAGTAGATTTTATAGTGTTTTATTCTGTAACTAAACCAAGCTAAGCCAAGTAGCTAAGCTCTTGTAAACACGGTGTGGGTGAAGTTGGTCCGACAAGAGACGATTCGTTCGGAAAATGGAAAAACAATGTCAATGCCAGTGTGGGGCAATAACGACGCTAGTGTGCATTTAGTTCGAGGTATCAGTGGCCAGACTATACTTAACGGCTGGCTACAAATAGGCGTGTAGACACATTTTTCGAGGATATCAATCGATTCTATGAAGTCACATACTTGAAAATATTTTTTTTTCTTTGTTTCATGACAAAGTGAGCTAATCTTCTCATATAACTACCGTGTGTTGTATAATTCGGTATACCTTCACTTGCCCGAATTTCATATGCCCGAATTTCGTCTGCCATAATATTCAATTGTCCTCATCTTGTTTCTTATAATTATGTTTCCCATAATCTACAGTTACAGAAGACTGGGCAGTATATCAGCCAGCAGCCGTTATACTTTGCATCTTTGTATTATAAGAAGGCTCTGGATTCAAGTACAACATGGACGGTGCTGTAGCCTCTCCAGTGGTGTGCAAACATCCATCAATCAGTACATTAAGGAGCTGAGGTCTTTAATGTTTATATTACAGCGCGACGATAAAGGTTCGTTTCTAAGATCAGAAATCGAAACCTATTTAACCCACTTTCACCTAAACGAACTTTTTGGAACCTGGGTAAATTTTGCAATATCTGAAATCGCAACAAGCATTAGAGTAATTTTTTGAAAAAAATAACAGATCGGTGTTATAACACCTGGTCGGGCTATCTGGGTTTACAGCGTAGCCTGAGACACGGAGACGCAATATCTATACCTAAAGTGTTCACAGCTGCTTATTATAAATATATCCAAGAATTTAGTTTTAGTAGGGACATAAATAATTACCATCAATGGCAAAGACCTGACCAACCTCCTCTCATCTGATGGCTTCGTTGTCAATACTAGTCACTTGGAGGTCCTAGAAGATCTGGACAGAATAGTCAAAGACTTCAAGTACCGTCTTCCAACAAGTGTATCTTAAAATGAACACCATAATACGAAAATGATATTAATTTTCCATTCTCGATTATTTAAACAAGACTATGACTAAACAAATAAGTAATTAAGAACAATGTTACACTTAATATTCTTGTAATTTGATATAGAACTTCCTACATAATGAGTATTAAGCTATATCAAATGTCGAATATGATTCTATCTGCTTCCAAAGTTATTGAAAAATTGATTAATAATAGACTTGTTTCATACCTAAATAAATTTGGGATTCTCTCTGATTCACAATTTGGATTCAGACAATCACGATCTACGGAAGATGCAGTTCTAGAGCTAACCACTTTAATAGCAGATAAGACTGACATGGGTCATAAATGCCTAGCAGTATTTCTAGATTTAAAAAAAGCGTTTGACACGGTCTCTCTTCCCACTCTTGTGCGCAAAATGGAACGCATCGGAATAAGGGGATACCTATTGGATCTGCTGAGTGACTATCTTCAAGGGCAAACCCAAAAAGTTAGAATAGGTGACTTCACAAGCCAAGATACGAGCATCACATTTGGCGTCCCCCAGGGGAGCGTTTTAGGGCCTACGTTATTTTTGATTTACATTAATGATCTGACCAATCTTAAGATTCAACATGGCCACATCCTATCTTACGCTGATGATACTGCCATAGTCTTTCAGGGGCGATCATGGGAATCAGTGTTCTTAAACGCGGAATCGGGTCTCTGCAAGATATACCACTGGCTAAAAAGTAATCTTCTTACCCTCAATGTCAGTAAAACAAACTATGTTTGTTTTTCTAAATACAACAGTACGCAACCTGAAAGCAATTTGAGTTTAAAAATACATACTTGTAAACATTCTCCCAAATTCTCGTGTAATTGCAAAGAAATTGTTAAAGTGAGCTCAACAAAATATCTTGGAGTTATATTGGACCAGCGCCTCTCATGGCACATGCATAATATTGAATATGTTAACGATAGAATAAGGAAACTTACCTGGATATTTAAAATACTTAGATACATAAGCTCTAAAACATTACTTAATCAACTTTATATTACCCTAGCCAGGGGGTCCCAAGCCGAAGAAGTTACTTTTAGTACTGAGAGTGAACAATAGATGGCTCTACCGTTAACATTTGTAAATTAATAAAATATGAATCAGCCAAATTAAGCAGAATTTTCGTGATTAAAATAAACTATAGCATATTTTATAAACAAAACCTAAAATATAAACTGATTTATCATCTTATTTCGAAGAAAACAATAATCATAAATAATCAACCGAGAACACGAAAGTGTTAGCTATGTTTCAGCATCCAAGTATTCGTAGTTGTTTGCAGTGGTAACGCTAGATGGCGTTTTATGTGTATCCCATTGTTGCGCTCACACACAGCCTACGACGGGGTGGCCATACCAATAAAAAAATGTCAGTTTCCCGGCTTTTTGAAACTCCAAATCGTACCTCGAGCGCCCGTTTACAATCGTCGTCTCTTTTAAGACTTTTGCAATGGAGACTCGTCGAGCTTATTATGATTGGAGGACTAGTTTATTTTAAACTATGCACGCTTAAAAAGATGAAAAATAAAGAATATATAGATGAATAAACCAGTATTAATAATTTGTACCCAATCCCATAGGTAGTATTGCATAGATCTTATTATTTTTTTTGGATTTCGTCCGATTTTGTTCAAACCCGTCCCTTAATGGATTAGGTATGCACTTTGCGAAATTTCCGAAAACGTAAATCCGTTCTGGCAACACTATGAATCTGTCAACTGGGCATTCCATTCCTTCCAGACCGTTACTTCTGACAGTGCTGCAAACTCTCCTGATTTGTCAGATTATAAATATATGATTTTTAAGAATCTTTAGAATTACTTTTTGGAATCGAACAAATCTCCTAATTTTAGAAAAGTTGTGTAAATACACCATATTTAATATAAGTGTGCGGTCATTTGGCAACGTTGACATCCGATAATTGTCAACCGATTTGTGAGTGGAACGAAACGCGACTGATTCTGACGAATCTGAATATTCTGAATGGCTACTCCGATGTTCGATATTCGGCCAGCGGCGTATAGTGCTGTCCCGTTTACTCATATACTTCGACAGAAGATCGAGAGGGACGGCACTATACGACGTCCGAATTTTGAACATGGGAGTAGCCCTACTGATATTTATGACTGGCTCCTGATTTTTAGGACCTTCTTGTTGTCGTTCTTGTTTATTACACGTGATGTGGGAGTTTGCAGCACTGACTTGTGATTCGATTTGTTCTGTTATTGTTTGAGTTGAATGTGATTTTATTTTGCAACCTTGCTTTAAGTTGTTTAAACTGACCTACGCCACCTAACACGGACTTGAAGCAAATTCTTATAGATACGACTTCAAAACCGCTCATAGACATTGTTTGGATCTGAATACCTTCGTCTTCTTATCTTGGGAAAACTGACAAACGAAATGTCTAATTGCGGTAAGTTTTTATTTTCTATATATTGGCCCACTCAGGTATATGACTTAATGTCCTATGTCCCCTGGATGGGACTCAGGTATATAGGTCCACTTAAGCATATAGGTAGGCGAGTCCACTTAGGTATATATGTAAGTGGTGTCTTTAAGACAAACTTAACATTTGAAATAAAGTACATATCGATAAACAAATCACATTTTTATTCTTTAAAGAAACAAAGTGAATAACTAATAAGACCCTGGTCCAAAATTATTGTAATTTGTAAGATAGTAGAACATCATTCAAATCAAACAAATTACAAAGTCACTGAGATAATATCAGTCAATGAGATGAGCACTTACTTAAAATTAAACTATTTGCTTGACCTTCAAATGCTATGTTTTCTGTAATGTTAGAACTTCATACTGCCTTATCAATTTGTAAAGTATGAAGTTAATTCTATTGGTGTTTGTATGTTAAATATTTTATCTAAGTACATTGATATTTCTCAGGACCTGCGCTACAAAAAAGTTGTGTTCATTGGTTACCCATTTATTTTTTATTTTTTTCCCCAAGTTAAGTGAATTGTGAATTCTTTTGGAGAAAAAAGTGATCCTATTTAGCCTTTAACCATTATTGTGTTGATTTAGACCTGTTCGTATAGAAAAACAAACTACTAATAATTATTATTATTGTATTTTATTTATGTTAAGATACTTAATTTTCTGTTTTAGGAAGCATGACCATAGAACATTTAAACCATGATGAACTGCGTATAACAGATATCTGTGGATCAATCATTTTGAAAATAAAGTGCAAAATGAAGTTGGAAAAAAAACCCGCATTACAAAGAAGTGGACGCTATGGCTGGAAGCTATAGGACCAATTGTCAACTTCATCTTCTGCGGTGCCAGTTGATGGTCCATCAACCACGAGTGGAGTACCTTCATATCCTCACACTTCTGCGGCCAAGTCCATAACGTCGTCACAAGATGCAGCTCTGAAAGCCTGTTCGGTTCTGTATTCTGGGCTGGCGGGACAAAGTGTGCGCAGAGAAATTTGATTAGTTTATAATTGAATTATGTACATGTGTTTTGCTCAATAATTAAGTATAATGCAACTAAATTGGAACCACCGCGCTTAGTATTAAGTATAATGCGCCCGAGATAAGGAACGCGCGCTGCAAGTACGTATGCCGTCCAGCGTCCGTCCCGCGCGCCCGCACAGCCCCCGGTCGGCTTTATAACCGCCCGGCGGACCTGCTGTTAGTTAGTTCGCCTTGCGCAGTTGACCGCTTCCAATGACTTGGAACGAAAACTGACCTGACGAGCGCACACGTCACGACCGCCCGGTACTGCTTTCGTAGCACGGAACTTACCGTTCAGCCGTGACGCGTCACCTATACACTTAGTATTTTTGTTAGGACGTACACTTCATGTACTTAGGGTGCTGCTGCGCGATAAAGATACATCCGTGAACACGGGCTATCCGAAGCGCACTGCGTTCGCCTTCGCCGCTTTTATTATTGTACGTGTAGATAGTTAGTGTATGTATTTAGTTATTGCTTGTTGTTATTTAGTTTCATAGTTTAAGCTTGCGCTTTAGTGTTTAAATATTAGGTTTGATCTCTCTGCTGTGTAAATATATTAACTTTGCTAGTCTGCTTTTAGAATAACGCGTATAATCTTATTTTTATAGTTAGAACCTTGTCGCTTTAAGCTTCTTACTCTTCTTTTGCTTAGTTTTTGTATAATAAGTTAACTTCGCTTGTTTTATATGCTTAATGCTATGTTTGTCGTTTAGTTTACTTAGAACCTTGCCGCATTAAGTCTCCAACGCTTTTGTTTTATGTTTTAAGTTTGTTTTCTAGTAACGTTAGCACACTTTAATGTTAATGCTTTGCCTATTAGCAGTATTAGCCTAGTCATCAATGTTTTGCTTGCCTCATATTAATTAGTTTTAGTTGCCCGACTGTTTTGCTTTCGCTTGCCTTACTGTTTTTACCTTATTTACTGTGGTTTGTTTGGTTCTCATACCAATATACGTCTTAAACTTTTCCGTGGTGGTTTCAATTAAGTACCTGCATTATAACTTGGCGCCCAGTCGTGGAGGCCAGACGGCATAACTTAAGACCTAGACCGGTTAAGGGATCTAACACCACGAAGGTAATCAAAGTGGAGATGTCACAGAATAATCCCGGAACGTCTGGGACTGACCCTTCTCAGCAGTTGGGTATGACGGCGGGTCAACTTATAGACGTTCTACAAGCGGTTGGTATTGGAAGGAAGAATAGCTTAGTCAGCGCATGTCCTGTAAGATTTCATGGCGCTAGGAACTCTGTAGCTGTGGAAGCCTTTCTATCCGGTGTTTCAACGTTTAAGCAAGTCGAAGGATTGGACGACAGAAGCATTTTAGACGGATTGCCGTTGATTTTACGAGACGATGCTACGGTTTGGTGGAATGGAGTCAAGCATGAGATAGGCACATGGGAGGAATTCCAGAATCGTCTACGCCACGCTTATGCACCCAAGAAACCAGCATATCAAATTTACCAGGAGATCATTGAAGAGAAGCAAGATGACGATACTCCTACGGAGATCTTTATACAACGTAAACGAGCACTAATAGCACAACTACCTTTACCACGTCACAGAGAAGATCAAGAACTAGATATGGTGTTTGGTCAGATAAGATTTGAAATTAGAGACAGGATAGCTAGAGAATCGATTAAAGATTTTACTGAATTATCTGAAAGGGCTAGACACATTGAAAGAAGTTTAGGAGAAAGAGCAACGAAGAAGGACAGGAAAGAAACAGTTCACAACACGAAACCTAGATTGCGTTGTAATTACTGCAGAGCGCCTGGTCATACGGCTGATGTGTGTAGGAAACTGTCTAGAAGAAACGAGGCACCTGTTATGAAGTCGGAAGTACCTATGATGGCCCCGGTATCGACACTAGACCCTACAAAGCCTAAGTTCAAGTGCTATGGTTGTGGAGAACCAGGTGTTGTTCGAAGTCGATGTCCTAAATGCAATACACAAAAAGTCAAGTTGGAAGAAATAGGGTTCTGCTCCGTTAACTCTACCACTGACAAACGTCTTCGGCCTACAATTCCAATCAGTATTGGACCTATACAGACGATTGGCTATGTTGACACATGCGCTAAATCCAGTGTTGCTTCGTACCAATTGTATAAAAGCCTTCAAGAGGCAGGACATGAGTTTAAGCAAGAAAGGATGTACATAACCTTTGCAGATGGGATAGCGAAGCTACAGAATGTCCTCACTGTCACCGCACCTGTCCTTGTGTATGGCAAGACCGTACCTACCTCATTTATAGTACTGCCAGAAGCCAAGAATAATAAAACCTTATTGGGAGTAGGTTTTATCCAGGATGCCCTGATGATTATTAATCTTCCTCAGCTCACATGTCGATTCATAGATGAGCCCTCCGCCGTTCATGACCTGAACCAGGAAGATATTGGAGAAACAATTATTGGCGAAGTAGTCTCTGATGTTGCGTTACCGAAACTACTTTCACCGTTGTTATCGACTCCAGAGAAATGCGCGACGCCGAAGCATTGTACCTCTGTAACCGAGATGAGCCTGAACCGTCCCTATGGACCTTCGTTTTCTGTTGGACTGACTGTGTCCCCTAAGATGGCCGTTAAGCGACAACTTGAGCCGCAGCTAGCTGATGAAGCCCCGACAACCTCTGTGCAATGCATGAGTTCTAGCCAGCTACCAACTGAACAGAAAACTAATTACGGACCTTTGATACCAGTCGATCTGCGTACTCCACCTAAACGTCAGCGCAATATGCATCTTAATGGATATTCCCCAATCATGGATGCCCTATACAGAGATGCTGTGTCAGCAATTGAGGACTCTGCTCTGTTCGATCCATCAAGCACAGATATTGCATCAATTGATATTGACGACCGTGTATTAAGTCATGAGGAGAACACGCAATTGAACGAATTTTTAGGACAGCACGAACATGTGTTTGTTTCGAATGGCAAGCCGACTACGCAGACAGAGCACATAATTGACACAGGAAACCATCGTCCCATCTCTGTCCCACCGTATCGCTTACCACCCGCAAAAACTGAGATCCTGAAACAGGAGATTAACAAGATGCTCGAAGAAGGGATTATAAAGCCATGCATGTCTCCGTGGTCCGCACCCGTTGTAATGGTCCCTAAGAAGGACGGGGGAACAAGAGTCTGTGTTGATTACCGGCAGCTCAACTCCATTACAACACCTGATGTGTACCCCTTGCCTCGCATCGATGACCTGTTGCATAATGCCAAACGCACGCCGTTTATGTCGACTATAGACCTTCGAGCTGGATATTGGCAGATTAAAGTCCGTGAAGAGGACCAAGCCAAGACAGCCTTTGTGTCGCCGTTTGGAAGCTATTCCTTTAATCGGATGCCATTTGGGCTCAGGAACGCGCCATCGACATTTCAACGTCTTATGGATGGTTTCCGTATATCCTTGAGTCATATAAAGCTACTGACATATCTCGATGACCTCGTTATTATGTCCGGTTCATTTGAGGAGCATTTGAAAGACTTGGCGGATGTCTTTGCTCGACTCAAAGAGTATAACTTGACCGCAAACAAAGAAAAATGCAGATTTTGCTGTGCAAGAATCAAGTATCTTGGACATTATATCACAGCGAATGGATTGGAACTCGATCCAGAGAAGATCAGTTCAATCGTTAACATGCCAGCTCCTTCAAATCTCAAGCACCTACTTTCATTTGTACAAATGTGCTCGTGGTATCGCCGATTCTTGCCAAATTTTGCCTCAGTTGCTGAACCTCTCACGCGTCTCACCAAGAAAAATGCTGAATGGTCCTGGAAGAGCGAACAACAGAAAGCATTCGAGACCTTGCGGAATCTCCTAGTTACAGCTCCCGTATTGGCACAGGCTGACGATAGTAAGCCATACACTATAAAGTCTGACGCTAGTAGTTACGCAATCGGTGCAGTTCTAGTGCAGGGGGAGGGAGACCAAGAACACCCAGTCGAGTACGCAAGTAGACTCCTTAACCAGGCTGAACGCAACTACTCAACTTCAGAGCGGGAAGCCTTGGCCGTCGTGTGGGCAGTGAATAAATTTCGTGGCCACATCGAAGGGACACCAATAACGATCATGACTGATCACCAGGCTCTCAAATGGCTAATGAGTTTAAAATCTCCGACAGGTAGATTAGCAAGATGGGCCCTACAACTGCAGCCGTTCGACTTGACGATAAAATATATACCTGGCCGAACAAACGTGGTTGCTGACCTACTATCTCGTCCTAACTGCGACTTAGACACAAAAGAGAGTTGTGGAGTATGTAGTGTGGTAACAGATTCACCTACGAAGAGTCCGAAAGAGATAAGAGATAGACAAATGAAAGATGAAGAGATAGTAAAGATTGTTACGGCACTAGAAGGAAATTCAGAGGAAGACACAAGATATTGGACATTGAAAGGATATATTATGAATAACGGTCTGTTGTATAGATATAATCCAGACAGTGACGCTGAAAATAGTCAGCTCGTCGTTCCAAAGGAGGAACAAAATGATATTATCTCTGTTTACCATGATCAGCCCACTGCAGGACATTATGGGGCAGAGAAAACCTTCAGTCGTATCAGTATGAGGTACTACTGGAAAGGTATGAGGAAGGACATTGAAAATTACGTCCGTAACTGTTTGCCGTGCCAGCGATACAAACCTTCTAACATGAAGCCCGCTGGACTACTTCAAACTACAGCAATGAACAAGAGGTTCGAAATCATTGCTTTTGACCTATTTGGACCGCTACCGACTTCCGCTGATGGAAAGTCATGGATCCTGATTATAGAGGATTTAGCTTCTCGATGGGTTGAATTATTCCCCTTAGAAAACGCAACTGCTGAAAACTGCGCTATGGTGCTGATCAACGAGATCTTCTTGAGATACGGCATGCCAAGACGGATGATCAGTGACAATGGGACACAGTTTGTTAGTGCTGTTATGCAACAAGTGACTTATGTACTGAAGATCAAGCATGCCTTCACTCCAGTGTATCACCCTGAAACTAACCCTGTTGAGCGAAAAAACAGAGACCTCAAAACGCAGCTGGCAATACTCGTTGGCGACAATCACCGCATCTGGTCTGAGCAGCTTCCTAGCATACGATTTGCGATGAACACAGTAGTAGGATCAACTACTGGCTATACAGCCGCCTATCTGACGTTTGGTCGCAAGTTGAGAACTCCTGATGACAATGAGCATGATCTACGTGAGATAATTTCATCAGAAAACTTCATTCCCGAGATCACATCCAAATTGTTGTTACTAGCGGACACCTTAAAGAAAGTTAGAGAAGTACAAGAAATGAAAGAAGAAAAGAGAAAAGAATATGTGGATAAGAATAGAAGAAGCTGTCCCAATTATAAACCTGGAGACAAAGTGATGGTAGAGACACATGCTGTCAGCAAAACCCATCAAGGTTTCAGTGCAAAACTTGCACCCCGACGCGATGGCCCTTATGTTATCCTCAGTAACCATGGACCGAGCTCCTTTCACATTGCAGACCCTAGTCAACCGGATCGTAGCATTGGATTGTATCACGCTTCCGCATTACGCCCGTATAAATGTGACAACGATACTCCGTTACCACCGCCTGCGATGCCAATCCGCAAAAGAGGTCGCCCACCCAAAAAGGTTACACCAGAACCACCTCGTTCGTCGCGTCCACGCGGTCGTCCACCTCGCCAAGAGAGTAATCTGGCTTCCTCGCCGAGACGTCTTCGTAGCCAGAGGGGGAGATTATAATGCAACTAAATTGGAACCACCGCGCTTAGTATTAAGTATAATGCGCCCGAGATAAGGAACGCGCGCTGCAAGTACGTATGCCGTCCAGCGTCCGTCCCGCGCGCCCGCACAGCCCCCGGTCGGCTTTATAACCGCCCGGCGGACCTGCTGTTAGTTAGTTCGCCTTGCGCAGTTGACCGCTTCCAATGACTTGGAACGAAAACTGACCTGACGAGCGCACACGTCACGACCGCCCGGTACTGCTTTCGTAGCACGGAACTTACCGTTCAGCCGTGACGCGTCACCTATACACTTAGTATTTTTGTTAGGACGTACACTTCATGTACTTAGGGTGCTGCTGCGCGATAAAGATACATCCGTGAACACGGGCTATCCGAAGCGCACTGCGTTCGCCTTCGCCGCTTTTATTATTGTACGTGTAGATAGTTAGTGTATGTATTTAGTTATTGCTTGTTGTTATTTAGTTTCATAGTTTAAGCTTGCGCTTTAGTGTTTAAATATTAGGTTTGATCTCTCTGCTGTGTAAATATATTAACTTTGCTAGTCTGCTTTTAGAATAACGCGTATAATCTTATTTTTATAGTTAGAACCTTGTCGCTTTAAGCTTCTTACTCTTCTTTTGCTTAGTTTTTGTATAATAAGTTAACTTCGCTTGTTTTATATGCTTAATGCTATGTTTGTCGTTTAGTTTACTTAGAACCTTGCCGCATTAAGTCTCCAACGCTTTTGTTTTATGTTTTAAGTTTGTTTTCTAGTAACGTTAGCACACTTTAATGTTAATGCTTTGCCTATTAGCAGTATTAGCCTAGTCATCAATGTTTTGCTTGCCTCATATTAATTAGTTTTAGTTGCCCGACTGTTTTGCTTTCGCTTGCCTTACTGTTTTTACCTTATTTACTGTGGTTTGTTTGGTTCTCATACCAATATACGTCTTAAACTTTTCCGTGGTGGTTTCAATTAAGTACCTGCATTATATAAGTTGAATTGGTACTTTTTGCAGATAAAAATAAATTTTTGTTGATTTATAAAACACATTGTAATTTTCTTTGAAACGGTCGCTTATTGTTTTTTGTACATATTAGTTAAACAAATGCATATATTTTTTTATAATTTTAACATTTAACATGACTTTCTAATGGAAAACTTATTAGTAGTAAAAAATCACGATTTTTGTTAAATGAGAAAGAAAAAGTTTTTACATATAAATTTATATTAGGTACTTATTATATTTGTCTAATCATTAACCTATTTTCGTAAAGGTAAGTACGCAAGTTAGTGTTCATGCTGTTACTTATACTGTTAGCTTGATAACAATACTTTTATAAAATTTTGTCAGTTTGTGAAAACTAGCCAAGTCAAATCTTGATATTGAATTACACCCCAAGTAACATAAATGCATTGAGTATGTCGCATGTCCTTGTATCTAAAAAATTTAGTGCAAAGAACTTGGCGCCCATATAGATCTCAATTCTTTTGTCGGCGAAGCTTGTCTCTTAGCAAAATTACTCTGCTGGGTTTTTAGGGTTCCGTACCTCAATCGAAAAAACGGAACCCTTATAGGATCACTTTGTTGTCCGTCCGTCCGTCTATCTGTCAAGACTCTTTATTTCGAGAATGCGTTGAGGTATCCAGTTGAAATTAACATAATATACTCAGGTTTGCGGTTCCTTGAACCTGTGAAAAAATTTAACTTCTACGTTAGCGTGAAAAAAGATACGGCCGTTTATATCGCAAAAAATGTACATTTCGACACTCTCAAGGGAATCACAATGATAGGGTACTTCCCGATGACCTAGAACTATAAAATTTGGCAAGTAATATCGTCACATACTACAAATACTTATCAAATCTGAATATTATACATTTGTAAAAAAAATATTAAAAATATAGTCCCTTTAATACATCAAATTTGAAGAAGTCGGTTGCGTTATGTTTGCACGTCATTTGTATGCGGCGTCATATATTTCAGGTGCAAACTTAACTCAACAGGCTAATTAAGATGAGATAAGTGAAAGTGTGTACGGAACCCTCCGTACGCGGTTTTATTTCTTTTATTGATGAAATTTGGGGTTCTAGTTGTTCTAAAGGATCTAAATACATAAGCTAAATTTCATGTTTTTATCTTAAATAGATTTGGAGTTATTGGGGGGTGCGTGTGCTAGCTCTCTCTCTCACTGAGCGTAAACGTGAGCGAGATGGAAGTGCATGCTCGGAAGCGCGGAAATCATGTTTTTTGAGTTGTGTCATAAACGTGTGCATTTTATATTGAAAATACTTTTACAGTTTTTGAGAACTTATAATAAAATTGTGCATCTATTAAGCTAAAAAACCGGCCAAGAGCATGTCGGGCCACGCTCAGTGTAGGGTTCCGTAGTTGCTCATCCTTCACAATAAACTGCTGTTTTAAGCCCGAGGTTTAAGTTAAGAAAGATTTTAAGCTCTATAAAAAGGCCGTAAACGCCCTAGAAACTGTAATCACTTATTACCTTCTGGAAGTCAACTTACGTCCTTTTAAAGAAAAAATATGAAATTTGGCGATAACTCAAAAACGGCTCAACCGATTTTGTTCAATATAGTTTTCATTGATAGTATTTATAAGGCTTCATTTACATGAATTTTTCCGAATTTTTTTGACCCGTGGTTGAAAAGTTAGATGGGGGGGGACACTATGTTTTTTGTTTTTGGAGCGAATATTTACAAAACTGCTGATTAATTATTTACTTTTAATTATTGTTCTGTATTGAATTAGTAAATTTTTTTTTGGTGTGCAATAAAGCATTTTGTATTATTTTTTTTGGTTTTTATTTTACCGTTATTTCGGCGTAATACATACTCATACCAAATTTCAGCTTTTTAGTACAAATGATCACGGAGCTAAGCCGCGGACGGACGGACAGACGGACATGGCGAAACTATAAGGGTAGTTGACTACGGAACCCTAAAAAGGGTTATGTTTGAGAGACAAAACTATCGAGAAAATTATTACTAATCGTGTTTTCACGCTGACAAGATTGAAGAAAAACTGTTTAAGTTTCTTATTTTCAAGGGACAGATTTTTAATCACTATGGATGTTGAGATCTAGGATCATTCACCTGACGAATTTTGCATGGGTGGGCTCTTAAGTAGTGTAAATATGACATGTGGTGATTATTATGAAATAAAGCAGACAATGATCCTGTACCTATATTGTTCTTATTTAATATTAAAGCAATGCAGGGTCATTCTTATTATCTAACTTTATCCTTACCGGTCCCAAACATCATTTGAATGTTTAAGAAAAGTGTCTGCATTATAAAGTTTTTACAAGATTATGAAAGGAAGAAGGTTTAAACATAAACTCAGAAAAAAGGCTTAAGACCTTAACAGTTATGGCCCGGTAAGGATAAATTAGAAAAAAGTTACATTTGTTGATGAGAATGACTCTCCGAACGAATACAGTTACCCTTCAACCTCCCAGATTACGGCACAGAAAAATACAGTCAATTATCTCGCGCGAGAAATTGTAGTTTGTGACTGTTGAGCTTTGTGCTTACGAAAAAAGGTATAGATATTATAGTATAGATAGGTACGGCCCGTCTGAAAGAGATGCCGATACGATTCAAGGTCAGTGCGCATAAGACATTGAGATGCTACTCGTACGATGCCTGCAAAAACGTTTTCTGCATTGACTTGCGTCCGCGCGTGACAGAAAAAGACGCCATCTATCGATCATGTGACGTTATAGTTAGGCTATAGAACAAGACAGCACGCACATCATGTTCCCATTTCTTATTTAGATGGCGTGACCGAGACGCATAAATCGCAGTCTCACTACTGCCATCTGTTGGATAATCGACGGAAAGAAAATAGCCAGTTGAATAGCCCTACAGGTTTCCCACTAACGAATTGTATCAAATTTGTAACCAATTGTCTATGAGAAAGCTGTACGTCTTGAGTATCACACTCAGGATACATAAATCCTTGCAAGTTAATCCTAAACTATTAATCCGTAGGCGAAAAAACAAAGTTGTTCCTCTTCCAACAACCAAATCTATGTTTGCCAAAAGGCAGTATACAGCACAGTCAGCTTATGTATATAACAAGCTAAATTAAGAAATTAATATCTATCCACTACAACTTTATCAGTGTAAAAAAGTGTTAATAGAATACACGGAACACACACGCACACACACACACACACACACACACACACACACACACACACACACACACACACACACACACACACACACACGCACACGCACACGCACACGCACACACGCACACACACAATCCCATGCGCGTTCGCACAAACGTATGCAAACGTGAAGTAATGTTAAAAACAAAAACCTACCTTTTTTACTTTCATTATTAAATACACTTTAGTATAGTAGTAGCTTATATTTCATAGGCTAATACTTTATTTCTAATTTGTTATTAGACTTATTAGGTATAAAATGTATTATTTATTTTCTTGTAAATTGACTTGTAGTAGTAGAAGAGCGGGATTTCCTGACACAGGTATCATTATACTTACTAGGAGATCCCAGCATCATTATTATTGTGTCTGCTTTAGAGATTGTAAATATTTTCTTTTTCATCTTCACTTTCATTTTCATCTGCAAAATGTGTCAAAATTATAATTCAGCACATTTTTACACAATGTGTTTACAACCAAAAATATAGTTAAAAAATAATAGTGCATTAGAGCTATGTAGTATATTTTTAAAAAATAATCAAAATACGTGATTTAAATTTGATGACTTAATTCACACATAGAACGTTTTACAGTGAGTCGGACACTTTTATTACCAAGTATAATATTCTAAGTACCAGATAGACCCGCATACGTTGATTTTATAGAAAACTATTAACCAAGTATAAAATTCTAAGTCCCACATAGACCTGCTTACGCAGTTGTTGGACAAAATTTTAACCTAGTATAATGTTCTAAGTGGTAGATAGAATTATACAAAACGGTTAGCAAATAGTTATGGCTTAATCTAGTGGTCTATCTGCATTTTCTCGAAAACTACCATTAAATTGAATTATATGAAAATAAAATAAGCAATAAAATATAATTATAATCATGTGTTCGAAATTTCAGTTCATTATCTTTAATACGTATAATAATAATATCTTTTTTTTTTGGGCGGTAGATGTAAAAAAAGTAACACATCACTCTTAAGATATTTATTAAATAATTAGTAAATACTTACAGTTTTTAAAGATAAATCAGTTTGATCCTTAGTATTAATACTAAATACAGTGCACAAGTACTTGCAGCACAGTTAATGCAGTAAATTGTACAAATATCACTGTGCATTCCTGCTGGTACTGACATCCAACAAAATATAACCTAAAAACACATCCCAGGACACAACAGCTATGGCTAATATTTTGGATATAGCAGAGACACAAAAAAGCCTTGAAGCCACTATCCTCAAGAGGTTTGCAGATTTCGAGTCCAAGCTGAGCAAGTCTCCGGCAACCAAGGTGACAGTTCAGTCGCTGTGTGAAGAATTCTCCGCTTTCAAAGAGCATATAGTGACTATCCTCAGACTTCTCAAAGACCAAATAAAGGCACTCAGTAAGTCCCATGATATCTCCGAAATGCGACACAGAAGAAAATTTCTTCTTCTCAATGGTGTCCCCGAAGTTGCAGATGAAAATGTATGTGCTCGAGTAGCGAATATAGTCTCGGAGCAACTGAAGATTCCTGGTGTGTCTGCAAGCTCTTTCAAAGCATGTCACAGGCTTGGTAAGCAGTCAGCTGGCCATAACAGGCCCATACTTTTACGTTTCACCGACATTAACATCAAGTTTTCAATTTGGCGAAAGAAAACGGCGTTCAAAGGCACTACATTTGTGGTGTCTGAGTTCCTTACACCGCAGCGGCAAGCACTTTTCATCCAGGCTCGCAAAGTGTTCGGTATGAAGAGCTGCTGGACGCTTGATGGTAATATTTTCGTCAAGTTGCCCAGCGGCGAGCGTGAGCGCCTTGACTCGGAGACTGACATCGCTCGCTTGAAGCCCTCGCAGAGCCAGCGGCAGCCTCGGTCGTCATCCACCCCTGCAACCACATCGGAAGAGGAGATCGTCGTGGTAGCAGGTCCCAGTGGCCAGCCCAGTCGAACTCGGAGAGGCGCTAAACCGGCGATGCCTTAGATAATATCTCTAGTTTCTTTGTTTCGATTCAATATTCTTCTATGTTGTTAATCCCTATCGTTTTTTCGTTTTATTATAGCAGCAGCCCATTGTGCGTTTATGATATTCATATGCTACTTTACTTTTGTAATTTAACACTTTAATATTTTCTTCTTAGCGTCTTACCCACTTTTATAGTTTGCATTAGTAATAAAATTAAATTACATTGTCTGTTTGACGTTTGAAATTGTCATATCAAAAGTTGGGTGTGTTCGAGTTCAATTTAAAACGGCTTTGCTGCTATTGCTAAAGTTATTGTTATATTTTGTAAGGTACTTTTTATTTTTCAATTTGTCATCTCTAATTTAGCTAACCGGCAGGATATGCGGATTTGTGCAATTTGCTTGTGCATCTAACTGTATATGTTATTTATTTTATTATATTATATTTGTATTTTGTGTATAATCGTTATATATTGTATATATTTTTATGTCTGATGAAGATAGTTTTTATTCTGCTAATGATGAGAGTTCTGCTTTTCTTTCTATAGATTCTCTTGACACCTCTCTTTCTCTGGGTACACGTCTTTCACAAGTCTTTGTAAACTCTTGCAATTTTAATGTATGTCATATCAATGCTCAAAGCATTCCGTCCCACTATTCAAATCTCGTCGCTACTTTTCAGTCTGATTTTATCCACGCAATCTTGGTCTCTGAGAGTTGGTTAAAACCTACGCTTGATTCAACATCCTATGCACTTCCTGGATATATTTTGATCAGAAATGATCGAACTGGCAAAGGCGGCGGCGGTGTTGCCATTTACCTTAGAAGCTTCATTCCCTATAAAATACTATATTTATCTCAGTCTTTTTATTCTGGCTCTGCAGAATGGATTTTCCTGGAGCTAGACATTAAAGGGGTTAAGGCTGTTCTGGGGGTAGTTTACTGTCCCCCTACTATCGATTATTTCTCTGATCTTGAAATTGTTCTCGAGTCTCTTAGTTCGGACTACACACATCACATTGTAATGGGTGATCTTAACACTGATCTCTGCAAAGACTCCTTGGAATGTCGTAAATTGGCATCCGTAGCCACGTCTGTCAGCTTCTCTATTCTTCCATTGGAACCAACACACCATACTAAAACCTCTGACACGTGGCTTGATGTCATTCTTACTTCCTCTCCGGATCATATCGAAAAGCATGGTCAGTTATTGGCTCCCGGCTTTTCGCACCATGATTTAGTCTTTGCATCCTACAAAATTAAACCACCTAAGTGTAAACCTGCTGTAGTCTCTATGCGTAACTTTGCTAAGATAGATTCTGACGCTCTATTTAGTGACGCTAAGGCGATTGACTGGTCTCCCGTGCTCTCTACTACGTCTACTGAGACCAAGGTGTCCTCGTTTAATGCTAAATTGTTAGGATTATTTGACAAGCATGCTCCATTACATACTGTTAGGGTCAGACGCCCACCTGCTCCTTGGATTACTGAAGGAGTACGTATGGCTATGCGTAAGAGAGACCGGGCTTTTAGAGTTTTTAAACGCGACCGCACTGACGAAAACTGGAGCCTTTTTAAGATAGCCCGTAATCGCTGCAATCAGATGGTGCGTTCAGCGAAACGGCGGTTTATTCATCATAATGTATCCTCTTCGTCTATGGCAGATGTCTGGAAATTTCTCAAGTCTCTTGGCCTAGGTAAACCTACCCATGGTTTCGATGGCACTTCCTTTTCTCTGAACGATTTAAACAGACATTTTTCCTCTGCCCTCTCCGTTGACAATCAAATTAAATCCATCACTCTCTTCGATATTGCGTCACTTCCGCTTCTTACTGCTGGAACCTTTTCCTTTTCACCTACGTCTCAAACAGAAGTGGAAACTATAATAAAGGCAATTCAATCTAAAGCCGTCGGATGCGATGATATCGGTCGTTATATGGTGGTATCTGTTCTTGACTGCGTGCTGCCGATAATAACTGATATAATCAACTCCTCGCTGTCTAATGGCGAATATCCGTTGCTCTGGCGAAAAGCTTTCGTAATTCCTCTGCCGAAAATTAGTAATCCCACTTTGCTCAGTAATTTTAGACCAATATCCATTCTCCCTTTCCTCTCGAAAATCGCTGAAGCGGTGGCTCACAAACAACTCTCACGGTATATCTACTCTCACCAGCTCATGAGCCCCTTTCAATCTGGTTTTCGGCCTAGTCACAGTACCTGTACTGCTCTTCTTAAGGTGACTGAGGACATCAGACGAGGCATGGAGGATCAATTGGTCACGGTACTAATTCTGATTGATTTCTCTAATGCGTTTAATACTGTTGATCATGACATTCTCCTTGCCCTTCTTAAACATCTTAATGTGTCGCCTTCTGCCCTAAGTTGGTTTTCTGCGTATCTTCGAGGTCGTCAGCAGGCGGTTCGGGTTGACCGGACTTTGTCCGACTGGTGTGACCTTGCCACTGGCGTACCTCAGGGAGGAATCCTCTCTCCACTCCTGTTTTCTATATTCATTAATTTCATAACCGCCGACTTTCGCTCTTCGTACCATCTCTACGCAGACGACTTGCAACTCTACGAACAGTGCAAAGTGATCGATCTTGAGATTGCCATTGACAAATTGAACTTAGACCTCCTGCACATCCAACAATGGTCCGAGAAATTCGGACTATTTGTTAATCCGTCAAAATGTCAGGCTATTATCGTAGGTAGCTCCCGCCAGCTCGCCAAAATTGACCTTGACACTCTCACGCCACTAAGTTTTAACGGCATACCTATTCCTTTTAGTTCGAGCGTCAAAAATTTAGGTGTTCACTTGGACCGCACTCTAAGCTGGAGAACGCAGGTTGCCGAGGTTAGCAGGAAGGTCATGGGTTCTTTGCATGCTCTTAACAAACTTAAGCACTTTTTACCCATTAAAACCAAGACCCTGCTTGTTCAGACGTTAATTTCACCTATAATTGACTACGGTGATGTGTGTTATCCGGACCTAACCGAGGAGCTTCTGAACAAACTGGAAAGACTTCTCAACAACTGCATTCGTTTCATTTTCTGTCTCCGTAAGTATGACCACGTGTCTTTTTACCGCGCTCAGCTCGGCTGGCTTCCTATCCGTCAACGACGTGAAATGCGAATGCTTTGCACTCTCTTCTCAATTCTCAAAGACTCGAATTCTCCCGAATACCTCAAAGACTTCTTCCAGTATTATGGTTTAACTCTTAACCGTCAATTTCGCTCTTCTGGCAATCTATCTCTTTCTATCCCTCCTCACCGTACAGGTTTTATGTCCAACTCGTTTACCGTCCAAGTGGCCCGCCTCTGGAACCGCCTTCCCCTCAAGATCAAGCAAGTCCCGAACAAGTTAAATTTAAAAAAATCCTTGCGTGACCTCTTCTTTAGCAGAATGGAGAAATCTTAGCATATCTGTTTTGATTTTTAGTCCATATATATTTATATTATGTATATATAATAAATATATGTATTTATCTAAGTATTTATCTATTAAAACCTATTTAAGTTAGTTGCACCGCCCACAACTTATCTGCTTTGCCCGATGGTTGACTGGTAGAGAATGCCCTATGGCATTAAGTCCGCCTTTTGTACGATTTGTTTTTCTTTTGTGCAATAAAGATTAAATAAATAAATAAAATACGAAAAAAAATATAATAATTCTACTTCTACGATTCGGTTTTTTGGCTCTCCTGTAAAATTGTATTTTTTAATTAATACCATTTGATTCGACGGTGTGGTCGACGGTCGGGTGGGTTCGACGGTCGTAGTCGTTGTCGTCGTCGAATTGTGAGTCGAAATTAGTAGGTATAATTATTGACACTTCAGCGGAGTGAAACCCCCTTGACGGCACTGAAAATTAAATAAAATAAAATTAAATCAATCTTTATTTCGGATAGTTTACATCCATAAAATATTATTAAGTAGACTTAAACTTATATTAGTAAGCCCCATTAAAATCTTAATTTGCTTATAGTATCTAAAACTGTTTTATTTTCATTACCATTATTGTGATTACCATTACGGTCATTACTAGTACCTGGCGTTTTGGGTGTGGTGCTGGGTGTGGTGGTCGTCCCTGAAAATTTAATAAAATAAAATTAAATCAATCTTTATTTCGGATAGGTTACATCCATAAAATATTAGTAAGTAGTCTTAAACTTATGTTACTAGTTATCTGGGCCAAAGTATGACAAAAAAGGCAATAAATTACGAATATGCCTGGCTGTACCCTGTGGGAGTGGGCAGGGCAGTAAGTATTTTGTGTTTGCTTGCCCAGAATTATTACCAGATAATCAGTTAGAGGGTGGGGCGCTATTTTTTGGATTTCTGGAGCGAATATTTACAAAACTGCTGACTTTATAAAAAAATGATATTAAAAGACCTATTCAACGACACCACACACACTAGTGTTGGAACAAAAAAAAATCACACCACTTTAGGTGTACGGGAGGTATCCGAAAATATTTTTTTTTTAGTTTTTATTTTACTGTTTTGTTGGCGTGATACCTACACATACTCATACCCAATTTCAGCTTTCTAGTACTAATGATCACGGAACTAAGCCGCGGACGGACAGACAGACAGACAGACGGACAAACGGACATGGCGAAACTATAAGGTTTTCTAGTTGACTACGGAACCCTAAAAGAAACAAACATGTCTTTTTAAATAAAACCATTTATATAGAAATTGATACGCACTTTTATCAGCAGCTAAATATGCCCGCTGCACCCAAAAATCCGGGCTGTAGTCAGTATTATATTTGTCATTACCTACTTATTATTTTCATTACCTATACAGTATACAGTCATTGTTATTACCATTACTACTACCGTTACATTAATATTACCATCCTTATCTTCCCTTTCCATCTCCTGACACAAATAAGATATCTGTTTAGATCCTAAGTCAAAGTGCTGCAGTATTTCAGAACGGCATAATATTGTTTTTCCATCATTAAAAACTATTTGAAATTGTTTTTTTATTTTGATTCCTGAAATCATCGCCGTTGCTTTAGTCACGGTAATATCTTTCGTATCTTCTTTTTTTAAGCCAATGTGTTGATAGACAATTTCTTTGACCATCTCTTTATAATTGGGATCTTCAGGATTCTCGTACAATTCGATTCCATAGATATTACTTATAGTATATTCCTCAGACCAATTTTCCCCAGATAGTCTAGTTGTTTCTAATGATCTATTTACTGTTTGACTATTTGTTTCTAATCGTCTATTAACTATAATTTGTTTTCCGCTGTCTTCTGCTGCATTGCTATAGTACATCTGAAATTACATTAATTACAAAGCTTAACTTACATGTAGGTGCGATATTATTCATCTATATTTAGTCTGTCTGTCTGTCTGTCTATTTGATAGTTGAAATTTTTACAGATGGTGTATTTTTGTTGCCGCTATAACAAACAATACCTACTAAAAACAATAAAATAAACATTTAAGAGCGGCTCCCATACAACCAACTTAACTTAACCCGGCCAGTTAATATGGGATAAGTATTTGTACGGAACCCTCGGTGCGCGAGTCAGACCAAGTAGCCGGTTTTTTTTATTTGATTTAACTTCGACTCAGTGCGATGTGTGTTAAAACAAAATATCTTGTAAATCAGTGTTAAACCATAATTATATTCGAGTACGTTTAATATTTTATTCGAGAGTCAACCTTTGATAACAGTATCTGTAAAGGTACCAAACCTCAGGGAGGCTCAAATAATTAATATACGAGATATAATCCGTTTAAATTGTTTTATTTAAATGTTTGAGTCTGTTTGTTTTTAAGAATTAAAGTCTTATATTTTTTTTATTGACATTATATAAGAATAGTTACAAATTATATAGAAAAATTGAGATTTATTTACCGAACATGGCAGCAGAAACATAAATATAATAACAATCATGTTTTGGCAAGGATTAAGATGTGGTTGTAAAGTAAAACACAGGAAAAACAACTGAAAATCAGTGGATTTCCATATCATTTAATTACTTTTTAACGAGCAATTTTACGACATTCTGTTTGATAAAACGAACTGGAAATTTGCGCGTGCAAGTCTAAAGCCTAATTTATGCTCAACAATGCATGCAAACTTACATATCAATAAAAACACTTTGGACGCTTCCTGTTATTTTGAAAACCATTATCCCGACGTTTAAATTTATCGCATAAGTACAGAATACACCCCTTGTCAAGAAAAGTTAGGTAACAAATAAGATCAACAACTTTAAATTTGAAATAGGTAATGTATGTAATTTTGTCGCACGTCGCTTCGACTTTTGTCGCCGTAAATGAATTTGAAAATACCCGGCTGTGTTGTTCGAATTTGAATGAAACACGTGTAAAATATCTTCGGTAATAAGTACTCGTAACATAACATGTTAATCGTATGCGAATTGTATATACATTATTTTATAAGGAGAGGCACTGACTTGAACTATGTAAGGTCAGGGTGGGTAAGAAACACATTGGGGTAAGGGAAACACTTAAAATAAATCACAGTATATATGTGGTAAATCAGTTTTTAGAAACTGTTCTAGGTAAAAAATAAATAAATGTAAATGTAGTTGATAGTTTTATTTCTATTAGCTATAATATAGAAAATATTCCAAAGTGTTTCTCTTACCCAACCTGACCTTATGTTCTATTTGTTATCTATCAGCCACAGACGTTACTGTTGAACATATAGGCCTCCCATGACTCGCCACAAACTACGATCCAGAGCAGACCGCATCCTTTGATTCCCCGCTACTCTCACGGGGTCAGATGTCCATCTAGTCGGGGGCCGACGACGCTGCGCTTTCCTATACGTGGTTGCCAGAGGACTTTGCTCACTCTATGACCACGTTGCACCTTACCCGATAATGGTTGGAAACTGTCCTCGAAGTTGTCGACGAGTATGTGTACCTGGGACAAATTGTCCAGCTAAGTAAGTCCAACTTCGAGAAGGAGGTTTATCTCTTCTGTCTTTTAATATGTTTACTTCGAAAACTACGTATAGTTAAGTTTATATTACTGTCATAGTAAATAATTTATTAAAACACAATACTAAAGATAATACGTAGAAACAATTAAAACTAGAATATATTATGTAAATATATATAAACCTAACTAAACCTAACTATAAATAAAAAACGGGCTCCAGATCGGTGCCGACCGGGAGGGTGCCCAAGAGGCTGGCCGCATTACCACACTGAATAGCCAGTGCTATTCTTTGGCATATTAGGTATGAACCAGCCCTTTGGTCACCCGTAGCATCGACTAGTCTCTTAGTTAGTTCACGGAAAATTGTATGGGCACTTTGTACCCATGGCCTCAGTGTTTCCACCCCAAACGGCTCAAACATGTAGCCACTGACGATGGCTGCATACTTGCGCCGCTTGAGGTGTTCGGCCGCGTCCGCAGCAGCCCCGGCTTTGGTGGTGGTCACTGGAAGGTGGGACGGCGCTAATGTATTCACGCACGTGGCATCCCATACCAAAGGCCGTCCCAACTTCCAGGGGACGAGTAATAGTTAAGTACTAATCATAATAGTGAAGTAAAAATGAACGACTGCTGAGTTTCTTTTGACATTTCTTCTGAACAGTGGTCTCCTCTTGTAAAATGCCGGTAGACTCAGACATGCCGTTGTGGCCTACTTGCAGTTCAAGTTTTACAAGTTCATTTCATTATTTCATTTTTTTTTCATTGAGCATTACTTCATTATTTCATTAGTTCATTACTTTTTATTTAATTATGTCATTATTTCATTATTTCATTATTTCATTATTATATTATTTAACTTTTTCATTATTTTATTATTTCACGGTATACCTTCACTTGCCCGAATTTCATATGCCCGAATTTCGTCTGCCATAATATTCAATTGTCCGAATCTTGTTTCTTATAATTATGTTTCCCATAATCATTGTTTGCCATATTAATCATATGCCCGAATCTTTGTTTCCCATAATATTAATTCCAATAATCACATTTTCCATAAAGATTGTGATCCATAATTTGTCACATGCTATAATTTCATACGCTATCCAAATGGAACATAGGTCGAAAACCGACATCTGTAGGTTAGGTTAGGTTTGTTTTATGACCCCGTATAGCGGAGCGTCAAAATACAAACCCAATCTAATCTAGTTTTAGAAGAACTGCTACCAAATAGTACATGGATCTAAAACCGAAAACTATAGGTTAGGTTAGGTTTGTTTTGTGACCCGTATAGCGGAGCGTCAGAATGTTTGCTTCAAAATACAAATCCTAATCTAATTTACAGTTTCCTAATTTACAATCTAACCTAGTTTTAGAAGAACTGCTACCAAATAGTACATGGATCTAAAACCGAAAACTATAGGTTAGGTTAGGTTTGTTTTGTGACCCGTATAGCGGAGCGTCAGATTGTTTGCTTCAAAATACAAATCCTAATCTAATTTACAGTTTCCTAATTTACAATCTAACCTAGTTTTAGAAGAACTGCTACCAAATAGTACATGGATCTAAAACCGAAAACTATAGGTTAGGTTAGGTTTGTTTTGTGACCCGTATAGCGGAGCGTCAGAATGTTTGCTTCAAAATACAAATCCTAATCTAATTTACAGTTTCCTAATTTACAATCTAACCTAGTTTTAGAAGAACTGCTACCAAATAGTACATGGATCTAAAACCGAAAACTATAGGTTAGGTTTGTTTTGTGACCCGTATAGCGGAGCGAGCAAAGCGAGCGGAGCGTCAGAATGTTTGCTTCAAAATACAAATCCTAGGCTAATTTACAGTTTTATACAATACAAACCTAACCTAAAGTTTTCGGTTATTCGACCATAACCGAAAACTTTAGGTTAGGTTTGTATTGTGACCATGTAGTACATAGTGTCTATGTACATACGTGGCCACAATATATTTATAGTCAAAATGCTTGCTTGCATGTGTACATTGTAAATAGACGATTATTACATCAAAATGCTAGAAATGACTAGAAAAAAAAAACTCAATTTTAGACAATGTCAAAGGCATAGTCAGGTTGGATTCGCACAGAAACAATATTTAGTATGGCGTTTAAATATTCTATCAAACAATATTATGGCACTTAATACTATGGAAAACAATACTTATGGCATACGTATCATTATGGCATATAATATTCGGGAATACAAGAGTATGTCAAATGACTTTTCTAGGAAACGAAACATTCGGGCAAATGAAATTCAGGTAAGTGAAATTCGAGCAAATCAATATTATTGCATATAAATTTCGGTCAAACAATAGACAACCGTATAATTCAACATCAGTCTACACCCCTTCTGTGGGTCGTGGGTAGTATACTAATGAAAAACTCATGTAGGTACTAATGCTGCGGCTCAGTGGGCTACACCCTGCGTTTTGTATAATGGCAAATAAAATATTCGAGAGTTCATCACTCAAATATTTACCCTCGTCAGGATTCTAACCCAGGACCATCGGCTCTGTGTTCAGCTGCACTACCACTGCATCAACCGTGTCGTCATAAGATTAAAGAAGAAAAATAACACGGGTATCAAAAATAAAACAATGGTAAACTACGTAGGTATCTACAGTAACTAAACCAGGCTTTTAGATCGTAAACACGGCACGCTCAGTGCGACTAACGTCGGTTCGTTCGGGAAATGGAAAAACAATGTCAACGGCAGTGTGGGGTAATAACGACAATAGTGCTGCACTTAGTCCGGGGTATTTAACAGCGCCCGAACGATACAAACGGTCCCGACAAACGGTCTTACATTGAAAGGTGCTATAGAAGAACAAGCGTCGGTCCAAGGACAGTGGCGCTACAAACAGCTTTCAAACGGGAATAATGTGCATACGTCATCTTTTTGCATTATTAAACGTAGCGATTGCGTAAAGATTTGTCATTAAACAAATTCAAAACATTGTTAACCGAAATGCTGCTCAATCATTGATTCTTCTTGATAAATAAATACTGAAGCCCATTGAAAAAACTTGACTTTCATCGCTGTGAAATGTTTTGGTTTTATTATTAGAAATGCAAAAAATACTTTTTTTTTACATGAAAAAAAGATGGTTCTATTTATTAAAAAATTACAACACCTTATTAATTTTTTTTTTACATAAATACTTGAAATTTGCGGAATATTTAGTCCTGTTTCCTCTTTGTTTACATCAGTAACATTCACCGACTTTCAACGTCAATTTACCAAAAATTTGTCGTTATCAGTTTTTTTTTTTTTTTTTTTTATGTCATAGGGGGCAAACGAGCAAACGCATCGCCTGATGGTAAGCAATTACCGTCGCCCATAAACACCTGCAACACCAGAGGAGTCACAAGTGGTGTTTTTGTGTATCTGTGGCATCATAGCTCCCAAACGGATGGCCCAATTTGAGTGCAGTTTATTTTGAATCGAAAGACTTGTCCGTTGAAATGGTTTTTTGCTATGTTTAGTGGAAATAGGACCAGTAGCTTCCAAGATATTCACTTTAATTGGAACAAGTGATGAGATATCAGCCAATATTGAAACTAAGAATTCCAATTCCCCTCTTTCTTTAGCGGAGGTTAAAAAGGTCTAATATATTACATTACTTTATACTTACGCTCTTTTTCTATCATGGTTAAATGTGGGAATCGCAATGTAATAGGATTAGTTACTGGAAATGTACGTTTGTAATTGATTTTTCTTGTAACCAGTTAACTAGCACGAGTAAGTATGAGAGCGGCCATTAATAGTTAAGTATCACTTACTTTCTTCCATCGTCCAATGTCGTAAGTTTTCTTACTTTCTTATGTTTCCCAATTTGAAAGGAAAATGTTCTCGAGAACGGTCTTGCCCCATACAAATCGATAAAAGTTCTCCAAAACGGGACACCTCCTATTTTTCGAACATATCACACGTCGAGAACTCACTCTGTGGAACAATACGATTCGTGGTACAGGGGAAATTTGAACGAACTAAAGCGCGCGGCAGATCACCGACCAATGATAAGATGGACCGACCAAGTCAAGACTGCACTGAATTGACCACTCCACGAATGCACAAGAAGAGCTTAGTACGGTACGAAAGGGAATTGTCAAGCTTGCCACCACGCCTGATATGACGACCACGACCACTCGGCCAAAAGTGTGACTACAAAGAAGAATCACTTAGAATTAACAGTCTTCCATGGCAAGGATATTTTGTTTTCAGTACTGGGGACCAATTTAAAAATTGACTGACATAATGGTCAAAATATTACTCAAATAGCCATATGCCAATTGAATTACACCATTAAACGTTACGTTAAGTACTTTGGGATGTTCCGGTGACTGCATTGTGGAATGAATTGTCGCTTTTGGTATTTCCGGACCGATACGACCTTCAAACCGTAAAGTAAAGAGCGTACTTGTGACTCCTCTGGTGCTGCAGGTGTATGGGTGACGGTAATCACTTTCCATCAGGCGATCCGTTTGCTCGTTTGCCCCCTTTGACATAAAAAAAATATTGCTGTTCTCGCAAAGACGTCTCATTTCTCAATTGCTTCTCGTTAATTTTTGTGAGTAGGCTTGATACTTTTACTACTACTTACTAGTTTACTTTTGACGAAGCATTACCGCGGAAATATTGCAAATGTTTGGAAATCTTGTGTACCTAATTTTGTGTTAATGTTATTACTATTGTATCAATTAATGTAATAGCTATGTATTCAATGACGATGCAAAAGTGGTTCCAGTGAATCCCAATTGATTAAACAATTCTTATCTTATCTAATATCTTATCTTAAATAAAGATTTTTTTGTCGATTCAGTTTTACGAAATTCGCGGGTTTGAAAACGTATTTTTTTTAAGATTTACGGCAATTCCGAAACAAGGCGAAGTCCACAGCTCACTGAACTAATAATACCATATTTGCAACTATGGCTAAGTATTGCTTGTTCCTATTTCCCAAGTATAACGCTGAACACTTACTTATGTTACCATTTTCATTCGGTCAATACTAATGATTTGTTTGCTGTATTTCTTCTGAAATTACCTGAAACAAAAAATATAAATGTTAGATTTAGCATTAATAGTTTAGCAATAGTAGCTTCATAAGTGAGGAACGCTAGAGATGTGCCGTTCTCAAAAACGTTTCCCGATTTGTACGGGAAATCTTGAGAACGTTCTTTCCCCATACAAAGTGGGATTTCGCCATGAGTTATTCTTTTACTTGTGTATACATGAGGAGGGCAATATTATATATACATCGAGAGTATAGTAGAGAGATATTGTGCAGTCGCATAATTCGTCCATGGTAATATATCTATCATGGTAAGTTACCGACATAGCTCACCGTATTAGCAATTTGAAGTGGCAGTGGGCTGGCCATATTAGCCGAAGAACCGGTGGGGTAAATGTTCTTGAGTGGAGAACGCGGATCGGTAAGCGTAGTGTGGGACGCCCTCAGACTAGGTGGAGCGATGATCTGTGCAGGGTGGCTGGCAAGAGCTGGATGAGAGTAGCCGAGGATCGTTTACAATGGCGTGCAGTTGGAGAGGCCTATGTCTAGCAGTGGAAAAGAATAGGCTGATGATGATGATGATGATGATGAATATATCTACACTCTTAGAATAAATACACCTAGAAACCTAGTCAGCGCTTAAAAGCGGAGCCAGTGTTAGTGAGCCACGGCCTGTCACGGGCTCAGTTTCGTCTGTGTACGCAACTGTCATCATCATCATCATCATCATCATCATTTCAGCCATAGGACGTCCACTGCTGGACACAGACCTCCTCAATAGACTTCCACATGGGCCGGATAGCAGCGACCCGCATCCAGCGAGTCCCCGCAACTCTAACCAGGTCGTCTAACCTTGCCTTGCCTTGGGTGGTCGTTTTACACTGCGCTTGCCGGTACGTGGTCTCCACTCGAAGAACCTTTTTGTCCCAACGGCCATCGGTCCTTCAAGCTACGTTGCCCCGCCCATTGCCACTTCAGCTTGCTTACCCGGTTTGCTATGTCGATGACCTTGGTTCGTCTACGAATCTCCTCATTTCTGATTCGATCTCGTAGACAAATCCCGAGCATAGCTCTTTCCATAGCTCGCTGAGTGACTCTGAGCTTCCTTAAAAGCCCCATAGTTAGAGATCACGTCTCGGCTCCGTAGGTCATCACCAATACGCATCTGTCACAACGTCAATATCAGAAGCAAAACATCTCTATGATTGGTTGGTAGACACGCACACATAAAACCAAAAATAATATAATAAAATGAAGACCATCTTTCTAGGCGTATTTATTATAAGTCTACACCTATATTTATTTATGATGTATATATATTTGAGAGAAAAAATATAACTCAACAAACTGAAACAAATTACGCTAATCATAATATTTAATTACCGTATGGAAGACTATTTATTCTCGTTCCATGCTCGCCCCATTAATTTGCTTCACAAATACAAAACAGCGAAATGCTTTTTCTACCCCACCGGAAACTACCCTTGAGACTTTAATTATATTTTCGGGGTAATGTTTGCGTTCGCCGTGTCCTGTCACAGTTTGAAAAATACAGTATTGTGATTGTATAAAACTCCACTGCGTTACCGATAAAAATAAACTTATTAAAACTGTCGTGAGACATATTTGATTACTGTATTAAGCGGTTTACACTAACGTGAAATTGTCAGGAACGGCCCGACATGTTTCGAACTCGTATAGAGCTCTTCATCAGGGATTGCTACCCTAAAAAATTCAAAAAGAGAACATCAGTATATTTGATTAAAAAAAAAGCACGCTACTGTTCACTGATTGGTTGAAATTACTTGTCAAAAAAATATTACCAATCACGAGGCACCCGGCATGACCATCGCGATCATTTTTTTTAATAGGTCAGTTTTAGTTGAACGAAAATGGTTACATCAAAAATAATAATTCACAGTGGGGAATGACGATTAAAGTAAAAAATGTTTTCTGTGTTTTGCTCGTATAAAAAGTATTGTATGCAATAGTTACAAAATTAGGTCCTAAAATCTCGTACCTGACTTAGGCCACTCGGCAAGCCTCGTGGTCGTGTCCTAAAGGCGGTACTTGACTTTAAGAACCTTCATTGTGCAACGATTGTCAGTACTAATGGTGAACCTAATGTCAAAGAGCACTTCCTACCCGTCAACAAAACAGAAATACTAGAAGTTAGTGCAAATAAAAAATCTATCTTATCTTTTTCAGGGTCGTCTAGCTTGTTGGGCTTTAATTATTTTAATTCCAAACAAAGAATGTGCCTCTACTGGATCTTTCTTTTTTTTTTTCAAATAAAAGTTAAAATACTATCCCTCCACTGTTTACTACGTCCGCATTTACTTACTCCCATAAACGGACGGGTCACAAAATAAGCTCCATACAGCCTGGACATGCTTACATAAAAAAGTACTATCGTAATATAAAAACCAAATCGAATACGTCCTTTTGCCTACAAGCACATGTAGAGCCCGTGCCAGCTGGCGCCTTTACTGATGAATAAAACGTTAACGTTACTGTAATCTTTTCAAGGGTTTTTATGTGATTGTAAAATATTTTATTCCAATTTAACGCCCTTGGGTTATAAAATGTCGTTTGCGGCTAAAGGGATATCAATCAATATATCGTTAGCTGGAATTACAGCTTTTTGCCTGTACCCTTTCGCTGTTACCAAGTTGGCTACGGGTATTAATTTTGCATAACAATAGGGGCTAGGTGCGTCGAAGCAAAATTTCCCTATGAAAGCCGGAGTAGATTTGGGTTACCTTTTAACTTTGCTTGAAAAAAAATTGAAAGTAGAAGTATGATAGGGGTGTATTCTTGGAAGTGGGCAACTTTATAATAGGCTGACGATGATTAGGATAAGGTGTTCAAATAAAATTAAATGTATTGATTCACACGACGCAGTAGAAATAATGGGTCTGTCTGGGTAGATGTCAATATCTAGAATTATTTTTAGTTGAATGTTTTATCTCACTGAAAAATCATATCGTATAAAAGAAAATTCGTTGCAACCGTAAATTTATTTATGATTGTTACAAAACAAACCAAACGTAATCAATAGGATTCATTTCATAATATTTCCATAAGGTGGCAACTTTTTTAATATTCCTGAAGTCCGTGACCGAACTAATCACGGACACATTACAATATCGAGTTATAACCAGATTTATGTAGCTATAACCGGTTTTGTCAAGGCTTAATTCCGGCCATTTACCAATTTGGGGCGCATCCGAACGTTCCAGTAATTAGTAAAACCGAAACTACCTTAATTACCCGATATAGAGGCAGGCTAATGGAAGTTGCTTATAACGCGGTCATTTTGTTTTTTTCTTTTCAGCAGCGGGACGGCGCATTTGTACCTATTGTTTTTGGTTGTATTGTTTTGTTTTATTAAACGTCTGCTGGCGTAATCTAAAATGGGCATTTTCATGTTAGTAACAAAGTGGATTGTCGTTATGTATACATACATTTAATAAAAAGTATATTACTAAACCTTAAGTTTTAGTGAAGTTTAATTTGATCATAAGAATGATGAATTTCGAGTCAAGTCACAAATTCGCCAAATTAGTAAGTGATCAATAAAACTGACCAGGCTAAAAAGCTTACTGTGGAACTAGTCGATTTGAGTGAGGTTGTCCAATATCACAGGCGCGACAGCGGCCTATCGGTGTAATTCGGGCGTCGGTGACCTTGTAATGCCGAATCCTTCGACAAGGCATTCACGTCAATGCCTCCTCACCTAACGCGTCCCGCGCTTGCCCGCGCTCGCCCCTCGACACGCACACATAGCCGCGAGTTTTGTTACTGCACACAAGTGTCGCTGTCGTTTCTTTTTACGTTAGTATTAATATTCTTTGCCAATAAAAAAAAAAGAATAAAGAAACGCAAACACACACCCGCGCGTGTTTTACCCTACGCCGTAACATCCAAACTAGAACACTTAAAATCGCTGTTAAGTTAATCTGGTTCTAACTGTTTTTTTATATAATTAATGCAGCTATCGAGAATCCGTTTAATTTCCGGCTTGCAACGTAAATCCTTCCATCTTGTACTTTGTTTCTCCTTCGCTTATCCAATCAAAAATAGCTCAGAATGCTACTGACATAAGGTCTTTCCCAATTACATTGATATGTATCAATCCAAAAGGGCCTAAAATCACTTGGAATATCAATCCGATAGGCTGTTTTAGAATTAGAATATCAGTGTAGAGTATCTTTGTTTGCGTTGAATCGACTTTGGGATTGAATGTAAATATCAATACTGATAATTTATGCAATATCAATTGTGGGAACGGTATCACATAAACTGGAATAGCTAGGATTCTAAGGAATATGGATATTAGGTGCTTGTATTATTGGACATAAGGTTTCAATTCTAATAATTAATCGAATAATTCACTAGTCTGTTTAATTCCAATTCCGCCAAATGATGTAAATGAGCCAAAATAATTTATAGGCTCAAAGTGGAGATGAAAATAAACTAAATTAAAAATGTGTGTCATTGTAAGAAAGCTTTTTCCTGACCCTAAAATTAATAAAGGAAGGAACAGTTACATGGGAAACCAAAAATACATTATTATACATAAAAGGACTAAATGGCGTTAAAAATGGTGTTTATTGAATTAACTCGACGTTTCGGGCGTGATGTTACGTCCATTGTCTCGAAGTGACTCATCTCGACTCTCTCATCTTATGTCTCTTACAATCTTGTAAGTATAGCTGCTTGTTATAAAGATAATTGTTATGACTTGTGACATAAATATTTTTACCGAGTTCTCTACAAAACAACTTCAAAGTAAACCCTTTTATAATAATTAGTGCGAACGTATTTACAAAAAGCAGTACAAGCACTCAAATACTGTTGTCGAAGCAAAAGCGGCTCAGTTAATGAAGATGGCAGCGTAAACAAAAGACAAATGAAAAACCCTCCGGTGCAGTCCTTTCGCTTCTGCTGGCAGCTAGGCTGGGACGGGATTCATACTCATATTCATCTGCATTATCTGCATACTCGTAAAATTTTGCATATCCATGCCAAATTTGAGTTTTCTAGTACGAACAACAGTCGCTGAGCTGCTGCGGACAGACGGATGACGAAACGGACAGACAGATGGACAAGCTGAACTATTTATATACCTATGGGTTCCTTGTTGACTTCGAAACACTAATAAAGCAGTACGAACACTCAAAATAATATACTGTCGAAGCAAAAGCGGCTCAGTTAATGAAGATGGCAGCGTAAACAAAAGACAAATTAAAAACCCTACGGTGCAGTCCTTTCGCTTCTGCTGGCAGCTAGGCTGGGACGTGCTGTACGAGGCTGGGATCATACTCATATTCATGTGTATACACGTCATACTTGATGAATCGGCATTAATATAAGAAACTAATTAGATATGACAAAATAAAATCCTTCCGGTGCAGTCCTTTCGCTTCTACTGGCTTCCAATGAATTTTACACGCATTTTACGAGCTACGGGCTCTATTACATATGTATTTGTATTGAAAATTAGTTTTCTATGGAGAGGATGTAAAATTCATTGAAATGCTATGGCTGTCACGTGACAACCATAGCATTTCAATGAATTTTACATGTACTTCATAAGTAATTTTAATCGTTTTTGCCCGCAGTGTACGATCCCTGGTTATACCAGAGTAATCAATTTACTTCAAAGTAAAACTAATATGAAATCGTTTTAATTTCAATATATTTCGTATTCTTTATTTCTCATACTCATACTCATGTTTACGAATCGCTCCTCCCTCAGCCTTTGTTAGTTGAGCCGACTCAAATCAAACAGTGTGAGCTTGATTCTGAATTTATCGTTTTAATACAGGTTCGAGATATTCTCCTAATGATTTCTCCATTTTAGTGGGGCTTAGCTATGAAATGTTCCGCGTATTTCCATTCCAAGTTGGAAACTTAAGACGTATTTTTAAGGATTTATTCGATGTCCCTTCTGTTGTATAATGCTTTTTTATTTATCGGATTGGTTTAATGCTTATTTTTCCGTACAAATCGTAGTTTCGTTCTTTCGTTCTTGACTGTTTGACTGTAGTAAGGAAATGTTTTGCGTTGGACCGTTACAATTTTTGCTTTTTGGCTCTTTTGTATACTAGACGTCTGGTTTTGGCCTAAATTTCGCTGCATAATAATTTTTAGGGTTCCGTACCCAACGTGTAAAACCGTGACCCTATTACTAAGACTCCGCTGTCCATTTGTCTGTCTGTCCGTCTGTCACCAGGCTGTATCTCATGACATCGTGATAGATAGATACTTAAAATTTTCACAGATGATGTATTTTAGTTACCGCTATAACAAAAACACAAAAAAAATGAATAAAATAAATATTTAAGGGGCTTCCATACAACAAACGTGATAGGTTACGTTAACTTTGTACCTCATTTGTATCCAGCGCCATACATACCAGGTACAAACTAAACTTAACCCGGCCAGCTAAGAAGGGATAAGTATTTGTACGGAACCCTCGATCCGGGAGTCCGACTCTCACTTGGCCAGTTTTTCATATCATAAATAAATGTCACACACTTTCTGCATGATTTTGCTTCCGGTTACTTTTACCAGTTCGTCGGTCCATGGAAGCTTACTGACGCTGCCTTTTCAGACCATTCGTATAGAGATAGACTAGTCAAATGTACATAATGCATTTCAGTAGATAATCAAACTCAATAAAAAAATGCGTAATTCCATCCTGATTTAATAAAACTCGTTACCCGAAGTGGCTTTTATTTCATTAAAAAATAATTAAGTTTCCATTCCATATGATTAATGAGAGTCAGGTTAATTTTTATGGCCGCCGGGTTCCGGCTTGGTTAATGTCAGCGTCCATAATATATTAAGCTGGGAAATTATGAAGCACCGTGGAGGAACGGACAGTGATGTAATAAAGACACTTATTATATAATTGCCTTTTTTATGGATCACTAGCTTTTGCTCGCGACTACGTCCGCGTGGAACTTGGAAGTATGGAAGCAACCTCGTACAACACGATAGATCACCTTAATTAATAAAAGGGATTCTTAAAAGCGCCTAAGCAAATGTAAGAGCATTTGTGCTTTTGGTCTAATCATTTCACACATTTCCTACAGGGTCATCAATGTTATCATGAATTACTTACTCACTTTTCAATCTTTTTAGGGATAATTTCCAGGATGAAAACTATCCTATGTCCTTCCTTCGGAACTTAAACTATCTCCATGCCAAATTTCATCAAAATCGATTCAGCGGTTTAAGCGTGAAGAGGTAACAGACAGACAGACACACTTTCACATTTATAATATACTAGCTGTGCCCCGCGGTGTAACCCGCTCATCCCACGGGAACACTAAATTTATTCGGGATGAAAAGTATCCTATGTCCTTTCCCGGGTCTCAAACTATCTCCATACCAAATTTCATCTAAGTCGGTTCAGCGGTTTAAGCGTGAAGAGGTAACAGACAGACAGACAGACAGACAGACAGACAGACAGACAGACAGACAGACACACTTTCGCATTTATAATATTTATATTAGTATGGATAGTATGGACTAGCAGCACCCCGTGGTTTTACTCGCTTATTCCACGGGAACACAATATTTTTTCGGGATAAAAAGTAGCCTACATGGTTAACCATGGTGTTAGCTACCTCCATACCGAATTTTATTAAAATTGGTCCAGCCGTTTGAGCGTGAAGAATAACCGACGCCTTTATAATAACCGACGCCTTTATAATAACCGACGCCTTTATAATAACCGACGCCTTTATAATAACCGACGCCTTTATAATATTAGTGTGATCAGCTATAACCGTCTGCCGATCGTTTTTTCGTGAGCTATCATTTTTCAAATATCATCATCAAAATACAGCTGCTTTTCCTATGGTCAAAGTAGTGTCTTTATTCTGTAGTTAAAGGTCAAAATGGATGTGGCCGAGATATTGCTTAGTAAAAGACATCAAAAAGCTTCTTAAAATTTGCGCCCAGTTTTGAATAGACCTCTTCAGATGACCTTGATTTCCCTGCGATATCTGCCATCCTCGAGTTTGATTGTGACCGACTGACTCAATGAATTCACCTTTGCGCGGCACTAGTATCCTCAGTAACGATCGTTTTGTATCCACACCAGTTTTTTTTTTTAAATTAGTATGCAATTTAACATACCTAAGCTACTAGCATGCTGGTTTGATTGTTAACTGTACCACTTCCACGCGAACCGTCCGGAAAGAGAGCATATTCTTTTTTATAAATTACTAGCTTTTTCCCGCGACTACGTCCGCGTGGAACTTGGAAGTATGGAAACAACCTCGTACAACACGATAGATATCCATATGCACCTAATTACCTTAATTAATAAAAGGGATTATTAAAAGCGCCTAAGCAAATGTAAGAGCAATTGTGCTATTGGTCTAATAATTACATTTCCTGCAGGGTCATCAATGTCATCATGAATTACTTACTCACTTTTCAATCTTTTTAGGGATAATTTCCAGGATGAAAACTATTCTATGTCCTTCCTCGGATCTTAAACTATCTCCATGCCAAATTTCATCAAAATCGATTCAGCGGTTTAAGCGTGAAGAGGTAACAGACAGACAGACACACATTTGCATTTATAATATTAGTATTGATGCGATGCAAATGAAGAAGAATATGACTGTAATCACCTTATTTGAGTTCTATGTTCTCATTCTGAAGAACACAAGAAAATAAACAAAGTACTCAATCTCAGAATACTGAACCGAAAAAACTACCTTGCTGTTTGTGTGTAAAATTCATACAACTTCAGAAAGTAAGCATTTCATTTCATGTTTGGGAACAAACTAAACTTTAACAGTTTAAAGGAAATTTTGCGCGAGTTCGCGGAGCAACTTTCGATTTCCAACTTTACTTTGAAAGATTTTGAAATAAAAATTCCACGTTCACGCTCACAGTACACTGAGTTTGGTTGGGTATGAGAAAATATTACGAACCTTCAAGAAAAATATTAAAATACTTACCTTCAAAGCTGTAAGTATTTAAATACAAGGCGGAGCCTTAAACGAAATTTTAAAGTACAAATCATAATTATCCGTAACGATAAACAAAGATTCTTTTTACAGTTCATTTCATTTACAATGTACCTACACATTATGCGAAAGAAGGCACATACCAGGTATCTCCTGGAACTAGGTAAGAAAAATCTCAGATTATTAACAGGCATAATTACGGGATATAAATACCATCGGCACCTTAACATTGCATGGGTGTAGTGGCCAGGACGAGACAAGTAAGCATGTTATAGCAGCATGTTGCATGTATGTGACAGTACGATATACCTAACTTCTTCAGAAAAGATAAACTAGGAGAGGAAGAGCGGAAGGACATTCACCTTAAGGATGTCCTTTCCTTCTGCAGGAGATTAAGAAGATTCGAGGATGGGAGCGCCTCCGGAACAGTAACCGTTGGCTCGAATTGGGAATTGGGCTGAATGAACGCAACCAGGCGATCGACAGCCCGCCTGTCTCCGGCCGGGCGTCCCTACACCAAATCATGATCATCACCTACAATGTATTTGGATGAATCAACTTTTTCGTGTTGTTTGCTCTCTCTGTCCCTGTTGTCCAAGTGACATCTTCATACTGTTTCGTAAAAAAAATGCTTAGGTTGTCCGAGGGACAAATTTTGCGTAACCATAGCAACAAGGTGCACTTAAAAGTTGATTCACCCATTTATTGACGGAGCGAGCGAAGCGTTTCCGACATGAGTAGGTGTATAAAGATATTTTTACAAAGCGGCGGACATGTGGGGCTTACATTAGAACTGACAAATTTCAGCCATTTTGAAACACTCGCGAGACTTCAGCCACTAGTATGTTAATAGTACATTACATACCTGCGGTAAATTCGCAGGTGTTTGTGAAACGAAGGTGAGGGCTTTAATATGCGATCTGGAGCTTTAAAAATTACCCCGTTGTTTGTCCAAAGTTTTATGTCTTACCTTGGCCAGAAAGTGGAATTTTCCCCCCCAGAAAATCCCATTTACTGGCTAGAGTGAAGTAGAAATTGTGAATGTCCCTGCTGAACAAAACCAATGTATGTCACCTTGTGAATGCATTGGGCGATTACGCGAAGTGACGTTAGAACAACTCTCGCTCCACCGAAGGCATATTGTGCCATTGTGCCTTTGTTCGCTTCACAATGGGCAGAAAAATTGGCTCTCCATTGACTTGTTAATTTATTTTATAATAGATGGGTAATTGGAAAGGAGGGGTAGTTTTTATAAAGGGTCGACGAAAGGCTTGGATCTTGTTGCTCGGAGCCAATTTATAAGATATAGCATTTATGGATTCCACAGGAGCGCTAATATTTATACAAAGTTTAAAGCGAAAAACATTTGATTTACGTTAGCAGACGTTACTGCTTTAATAAAAATAATTAAGGTTTACTTAGTAGACATGTATCATTCCCTCCCCTTTATCCCATTTATGTAGGGCCGGCGCAGCATACACTAAAATAAAATATGAACAGTAAGCCCAAATGTTAGCTGCTAGTTTCATAAATCAGAGGACTGACAAACTGAGGGCTACTAACCAAAATAAATTTTGTAAAATTAGCATAATTTTGACTACTCAGCACAATTTTTTATTTCTCAAGTAGTTCAACTAGTTGAGATATTTTTTTAGTGTGTTTTCTGTAGCATACTTTTTAAACGCACCTGTCATAACATCCTTTGTAAACGCAACGTGCTGTCAAACCTTACCAAGTGTCACTACGACAGCCGCCTCTTGTCATATACCCTTGACACGGTACAGAGGTACAGAGCTACGAAAAAAAAATATTAATAATATTGACAATATTCTTAAGAAGATGCTATAAATAAATACCCGAAGACTTTATACGTTCATTTCATTGAAGATTCCCTCCATTCTTCCCTAATACTCGTCATCTCGTCGGTTACTTTCTCCTTATTCATAATTATCATCTTTAACACAACCCATCTTTCTTTTCATTATGTCCTCCTCTTCTTCGATATCCCGTCCATATTCATGCTTAACGCTTTTCTAGTTACAGTAGCCGGCAAACTTCTTGAGCATAACCTCGACTGCGCAGTAGCCGATTTACGTACAAATATGCATGCGCAGATCCGCCATTTTGGGTCAAGTTGTTTGCCGGCTACTGTACGTCACTTTCCTCTCTTCGCATCACGTGCCAATACCATAGTCGTCAGTTTGTAAACATTATTAAACTTAAATAGCGCTAATTTATTGGCACAGAAGAAAAATAAAGTCATAATACGACAATATATTGATTTAAACACACGATTATCACTCATTGATATAAAAAAACGGGACCGAATCCCGTTCTAAAAGTGTAAAGTTTATTTAATTACAATCACTTGACGTTTATAAACGTGATGGATGATTGTTCGTTTGGTCTCAAAAGAAGTCCCATTTTGTTAAAACAATAATACTACAACGTATTTTAACTAATAGAATATTTATCTTCTTCTGCCTCCTTATAAATTACCAATCTAATAATATGAGATATTTATATTACCCAAATGTCTACATTACAAGGCTGACATTTTAAATAAAACAAGCCCCTAACATTATTTTTTAGTGTCGTTTTTTTGAGATTGTCTCAAAATTATTTATATAGGATCAACGTTTTCTTGCTGTTATTCTGTCCCGTGACCCAGGGGACAAGAGTGATAAAACTTCTAAGAAAAGGGTTGATCATTTATATTACTGGTATTGTCAGGAGATAGTATACATAAGAATGGGCTTATAACTGCTTTAATTACAAAGCTTTTGCTAAATATAACCACGGAAAATCGTAGTTTTAAAAAGTGACCTAGGGGACATCACCATGGCAACGAGTGGCAGAAAATAGTTGATCATCTATGCGTGTTATGTTTCCAAGTATATCACACCTAAGTTTACACTAAGGGTGGAATATTATCTTGAATAATGTATGGTCCCTGAAGTCACCCTCCGATTTAGTAAATAAAACGTAGTCTTTTAAGTGTGGGGTAATTTGTTTTGTCACGCAAATACTAAGTCACACGAGAATCAATTATACAGTGCGCCAAACGTGACCTAACAAAAATCGTGACAATGTGCTCAAACTCGTGTCCATATGGGCTTACATAATATTCATAATTATCATTAGTCACAGGCGTCGGACTTTCTTTCGCACAGTAGGACTAATGGAGAGCTATGGAGCCGATATTAACATTAATATACTATTCATACTCATACTCATACTCATAAGTGTACCTATTTCATTCGCAATTTTAATTTTATAGTCAAGGACAAAGTCAGACCTGATTTGTGTAGGCATTGTTTTTTTCGCCACCATAAAATACGTAAATATTTGAAACTTTATCCATGTTTTCTGGAGTAAATTGGATTTTATATTGATCGAATATCCATTTATAACTAGAAATTTCATGATATTGACAATAAATTGAGTTAAATTAGGAATTTTGATATATTGTAAAAAAAAAAACATAATTTTAGTCATTTCATGCTTGGGAATGTTAACCATAATAACCACAAAGGCAGTTTGGAATGAAATAGACGAATGAGTATGAGTATGAGTATGAATTGTATATTAATGTTAATAACGGCTCCATAGTTCTCCATTAGTCCTACCGTGCGAAAAAAAGTCCGACCCCTTCAGAGTTATGCCTAACGATTTTATGACAAACAATTCGTTATGTGAAAAAATATGTCACACACACGTCCGGGTAGAGATGCCGTTCTCGGTTTCCCAATATGTATGGGGAAATACCGTTCTCAAAATCATTTCCCGCTTTGTATGGGGAAATAACGTTTTCGAGAATATTTCACATACAAATCTTTACTTTATTTATTAGCTTAGGTACAGTCAACCAATTTGATTCCTAGGCTATTTCGTACCTTGTCACAGTGAACGTCAATATGAAAGCCGCCGCTTGAAATCTCAATCATTGTCATTGTGACAAGATTCTATAGTGGCCTAGAAATCAAATTGGTTGACTGTACCTATAATCCAAGAAAATTAGATTGCAATATATGGAAAATTTGGCAAAATGAAAGGACAACTTTTATCTATCACGATATGTAGGTTATAGAGCCAAGTTTAATTTTATCTACTCTCCCCCCCTCTCAGGGGTGAGCGTCACCCCCCCGCGCCCTCGAATGTGTCCCGGAGCGCGGTATTTTCCACTTTAAAAGAAAACCGTGTACGATACATACAAAGTGTAAGTATAGGAACGAAATAATTCTGAATAAATTTACTATAAACCTTTTATACATACAAAAGCGATATCACTTATAGAATCGGCGCAATCTGTTACCAAATACTAACGTTTTTAATGATTGATCTTTTTTTTCTGCTAAAAGGTTAGTTATCTCAAAAACTGCACACTTCTCGGCCAAAATATGTATGACAAAAGTAAAGAATGGAAAATGTTCTTTCTAAAAATGTATAATTTATTTCTGTTTCTCTTTCATTTACCGTTGCAATGCTATTTTTAAAATTTATGTCATTTGGCCATTATGCGAAATATAAATATTCGTACTAGTTAAACGGTGTTACTTGCAATACCATAGACTTCTTATATGTTTTTCTGTAATCTACAAGGTATTGAACTATATTCTGTACTTTTTTTTTTTTAGCCTCACTATTTTAGGAAATCAGGGGTGTGTGGGGAAATCGTCAAGTTTTGCACATTTTCGTAAATAACTTCAAAACCGTTTAAGTTATAATTATATAATACATATATTTGAGATGTTCATAATGTACCCTTTCATTTGATATGTCACACGATATACTATGCCATTTTTTTTTCTATTTAGAGTATGCTCCATAGAGCCCTGGCGCTTCATAAGGTCTCTCATAGGTATACACATTTATTTCTATTACTTCGTGATAAATCATGAATAGTTATACAACGGTTTAAACTCACGTAAAAATTGTCAGGAACGGCCCGACATGTTTCGAACTCATATGGATTTCTTCATCAGGGACAGCTATCCCTGCTGCTACGCATCTCGCGGCCTGATGAAGAGCTCGATATGAGTTCGAAACACATCGGGCCGTTCCTGACAATTTTTAGTTCTGTTATGTTTCATTCGGTGTCAACACATTTTTTTTTTTTTTTTTCATTTACACCTACTGTTGTTTCATCATGTGTGGCAACAAAAGCTATACGAGAAAGGGGCGGATCCATTACCTAACTTTGCCACGGTGGCTAAATAAGTAATTAATCACGGTCAGGTAACGCTGTAACAATGTTACGTGAGGAAAAATAAGTAGCAAAAGGTTTCGACGAAAACAAGGAAACGATACACATATACACAACCAGGCGTTTATAGTATTTTATGCAATCGTTGCACAATGAAGTTTCTTAAAGTCGAAACCCGCGTTTAGGTCACGAGGCTTGCCGAGTTATTATTTAATTTCAACTAGGCAGAGGCAACTTCGACAAGGAGGCTAAGAGGCGAATACAATTGGGCTGGGCAGCGTTCAGAAAACTGCATCGAGTCTTCACGCCGCCCATACCTCAAAGCCTAAAAACGAAAGTTTTTAATCAGTGCGTCCTACCTGTTATGACCTACGGAGTCAAAACGTGGCCACTCAGCATACTCAACTAGTCCACCAATTGAAAGTCGCTCAGCGAGCCATGGAAAGAGCTATGTTCGGTGTCTCTTAGAGATCAAATCCGAAACGAAGTAATTCAATAGAGAACGAAAGTTACCGACACAGCACAGCAAATAAGCTTTAGTGTAGTTGGGTTTATAAAGCTTCCCTACCGGGTGTGAATATGCAGATACACCACATAACAAGCTGAAGTGGCAGTAGGCTGGTCATTGCCGTAGAGCCGATGATCACTGGGAGAAAGGCCACGAATCAGTAAACGTTGTGTAGGGCACCCTGTAACAAGGTGGAGCGACGACATTCGTAGGACAGCGGGTAACTGGAGAAGCATAACTGACCATGTGAGAGGTGCCATGGGAGAGGCCTATGTCCAAGAGTGGACTGATACGGGCTGATCATGATGATGATGGTAATATTAGTATCATAAGATAATGTTGCAGATTTAAATATGGAGCCTGAAGAGTCTTTCTTTAAGACGAAAAAAACAACTCGATTCTCTTAAAAGCAAAGCCTGATAATATTATGATAAATCATGGCCACTTGAAATATTTCAACCTACAGCAATAAGCGTACCTACCTCTTACAGCGAGTGGCGAGTTTTGCATTTCAAATTCTACGTTTTCATTAAGGGAGGTCATAAATGAAAATGTTTGTTTAAAATAAACAGCGCATTCAGTAAATAGAGAAATTTTGTTACTTAATTAACCTGTCGAATTGGCGTAACGTTTTAAAATAAAAAAATCGGGCGTTTTTTGAAATAGAGAAAAAACATAAATATATACATTTTAGCAAATATAGATATTTCGAACCTAATCGCCAGGTGACAACCAAAATTCATTAAAATTTCTGTCACTACTCTTCGAAACCTCGTATCTAGTTAGTACATTGTTACTGAGATACGAGCATTGTTTTAAGTAGGTATTTTGTTACTTAGTGAGGATTGCTTGTCAACAGACGATACTCATATATTTTGTTTAATTATTTCATTAAGCGGAGAAGCGGTGGTAGCCTAGTGATTAGGGCATGCATTTTATTAAGGACCGCAATGTTCGTAAATTTTTAATTTTAATTCTGATTGTGTATGTATGTGTATTATTTTGCTGAATGTAGGTATGTGACTTATTTGTGTAACTAACATTGTGGGTGCTTTGGGTATACTGTAAACCCACAATGTACTGTATTATAAATAAATAAGTAAATAAATAAATAAATGCGACTTTCAATCCGGAGGTCGCGGGTTCGAACCCGGCCCGTACCAATGAGTTTTTCGGAACTTATGTACGGAATGTCATTTGATATTTACCACTCGCTTTTCGGTGAAGGAAAACATCGTGAGGAAACCACCTAAGCCCAATAAGGCCTAGTTTCCCCTCTGGGTTGGAAGGTCAGATGGCAGTTGCTTGCGTAAAAACTAGTGCCTACGCCACATCTTGGGATTTAGGTAGCCAACCCCGATTGAGAATTCATTCTCTACAAAGATATGGGAGAAAGGCAAGGAGGATGATGACATTTCATTAAGCGGTTTACACTCACATGAAATTGTCAGGAACGGCCCGACATGTTTCGAACTCGTAAGGAGCTCTTCATCAGGGACTGTGCAGCGGCGCCGCGGCACTTCGTCAAAAAAGAGGTGGTGATGAGCTCTATAGATACGCGTTCAAAACATCATTTTTAAAAAGTTTTTTAAGTTCCTAGTTGTCATATAATTTTTTTTTCAAAAAATTACAAAATTTCCTTAATATTAAAAAAAAAATGCGTACTTACATATATTTTTTTTTCATGACATATTGAGCTAATTTTACTAATTTAAAAAAATTGTATACTGTAAAATTTAACATCAGTCATAATCCCTATTAATACAGAGAATGTAATAAATAAAAATAATAGTTAGAACAACCATGACCCAAGCACAAATATTCGAGTTCATCACACAAATATTTTCCCTGGCCGGGATTCGAAACCGGGACCGCCAGCTCAGTAGGCTCTACAAACCGAGCCAAGCGCGTCGTCAAAACCGCGTCGTAATAATAATAAATAAATAATATATTTAAATAGTGGGTTAACAAAATTGTCTAGAGAACTAAAACAGTTACATCTAAATGAATGTTTTCAAAACAAGATCCGAGCCGTGCTTATGAAAACCGTTTTAAGTTTAATAAAATCTTGTAAAACCAGAAACTTTAACCGTTTCGTTTAAGTTTAGCTCGAACAAGCAATTACTTACTCGTAGAGCAACAATCTACAATAGTAACAAAAGGAAAATAAAACTATATGTTTACAACTAATACATACTCTCTTCTTTTATAACTAGTACGATAGGTATAATGTTATTAAAACTATCGTGAGACATCTTTACTAATTATAAAAACGGTATAAACTCACGTAAAAATTTGTTAGTACGATAGGTGTTTAAAAATAGTAAGTGCACAGGTATTTTGGGGAACTTCGAAAATATGTCTACGTCACCCTAGGCCGTAAGTGGGATTTTCTGCCCGCTACTTGGGATCTTTAACTGAAAACGCGCACGAAGGGTTCCGTACCATTATCTGTAAGTTTGTTGTATGGGAGCCCCCCTTAAATATTTATTTTATTTTTAGTATTTTTTGTTATGGCGGCAATAGAAATACATCATCTGTGAAAATTTGAACTGTCTAGCTATCACCGTTCTTGAGATACAGCCTGGTGTCAGACGGACGGACGGACGGACAGCGAAGTCTCAGTAATAGGGTCCCGTTTTTACCCTTTGGGTACGGAACCCTGAAAATGAAAGTTTTAGGTGGCTAATACTATTGGCCAAGGCTGTACAAACTAAGTTACTAAAAGCGTATTAAAACGAATTAAAAGTAGTCAAAATGGTCACCGTTAATTTCACAAAATATTCCTCAGTGCTATGTTCTTGTTTCCACAATATTATTAAATATAAACGTTGATTTACTGAAACAAATAACTTGTACAAAGCCTTTGTTAGATCTTAACGTCCATCGTGCGGCACCAAAGCTTTATCTTGTTTCGTGACACTCTTGCCCCGGGCCCTGCTCACGACGAGAACAGTTTTATGTAATTTAGAATAGAATATTCTATTTCTTTGATATACGAGTATACTCTATTTTGTGTAAAAATATGTAACTTTAGTTTTTTTATGAACACGTGACCTAGTTTGTTAAACATAGCCTTTTTTGATAACGAACATGGGACATGTTCATCGAGATACGGCGAGATTCTTATTATGTAAAATAAAAATTACAGTTACTTAGGTAAAAGTAAAAGTATTTGTATAGAATCTTTTTATCGGTTCATATTGTTTATGTGGTAATACCACATTATTTATTAATAAGTAAAAGTGTTTTAAAATGTTTTAGAATGTTTTATGATATTCTTGATTAGTTGGCATATTATGTTTACTTTAATTTCTAGATATAGTTCTAAAAATGGCTATACTTTAGTTTATATTGTTTACTAGTTGTTTTGCATGTTGTGTTTACCTATAAGTAATTGTGACACCCACATCCAAGAGTGTAATAGTGTGACTTACCATGTTTTGGTGTTAACAATTGTTGGTGAACCTTAATTCAATAAATAAAATAAATAAATAAATAAAACCTATCCCTACTAGGGACGTCCAAATAACCTTTGAGCAATTGAGTGGATATTCGAAGGAGAAAGGCAAACTACCTACTGTCAAATGATATACGACTTTTGTCTATCTATACATATAAACGGACAAGTCCTGACTGACTGACTGACTGACTGACTCACTCATCAACGTAGAGCCGAAACTACTGAACCTAGGAACTTCAAATTTCTAGAATAGATCAAGTGTACGATGCAAGCAAGCACTAAGAAGGGATTTTTCGAAACTCATCCCTTAAGGGTGTCAAATCGGGGTTGAAAGTTTGTATGCAACTTACGTAATTTTTGAGTTAGAGTAATAAAACTTTGTTTATAGATTCTCTATCTAAAAACAAGAAAACTAATTTCTGGATTTTTGAAAACTCATTCTTTAAAGGGGTTAAATAGGGGGTGAAAGTTTGTATGAGGAACTTGGAATTATTTGAGTAGGAGTGGTAATATTTCGTAGACAGGTTCTTATTTGCAAAGTATGAAAACAACTTTCAGCATTTTTGGAAATTCATCTCCGAAAGGGGTTAAATGGACAGTGGAACTTTCTTGGCAAACGGGGCTTTTTTGAGTAAGGGGTGCATTCTTTTGCGTGTACCCCCTTCATTAAAAACTGTGAATATTGATTTCAGCGTTTTTGAAAGTTCAACCCCTAATGGGGTAAAGTAGGAGGTGAAAATTTGTATGAAGAGCTTGGGAGTCTTTGAGTAGATGTGGTAATATTTCGTGTATAGGTTCTTCTATGCAAAGTAAGAAGACAAGTTTCAGCATTTTTGGAAATTCATCCCTGAAAGGGGTGCAATGGATAGTGAAACTTTATTTGAAAATCGAGCCTTTTTGAGGAAGAGGTGCATTATCTTGTGTGTACACTGATCATCAAAAACTAAGAACACGTATTTCAGCGTTTTTGAAAATTCAACCCCTCATTGGGTAAAGAGGGAGGTTAGTTTCAATGAAGACCTTGAGGTTCTTTGAGTAACATTACGTGTATAGATTCTTCTATGCAAAGTAAGAAAACAAGTTTCAGCACATTTGGAAATTCATCCTCGGAGGGGGTTAAATGGAAATAGAACTTTGTATGAGAATCGGGCCTTTTTTGAGTAAGAGGTGCACTATTTTGCGGGTAGACTCTTCATCAAAAACTGAGCATATTGATTTCAGCGTTTTTGAAAATTCAACCCCTAATGGGATACGCTCAAAGTTGACAGTTTGTATACAGAGCTTGGAATTTTTTGAGTAAGAGCGATAATATTTCGGAATATCCACAAAAAATTGAGGATATAAACTTAAGTTTTTTATGGAAATTCATCTCCAAAATGGGTCTAATGGGAGGCGAAAGTTTGGTTGAGAAAAGATGAGATTGTTTTCGTAAGTTTGGTCATATTCCGTGTGTCAAAATACTACTTTCAGAAATTTTTGAAATGTACGAGTTTGTCTGAGTAAAGGGGGAAGATGAAAGTTCTTGTGAGGAATATTTTCGTGTATAAACTCTGTATTAATTTTTGGAAAGTTATCTCCTGAAGAGGTTAAAAACTTTATATGCAAAACGTAGGATTGAGTGACAAAACTTCCGTACTTCCGGTTCCGTAGGTACCTCAAAAGGAAAAACGCAACCCTCAAAGGATCACTTAGTTGTCTGTCCGTCTATCAAATAAAATGGAAATTAAAACCATATAAGTACTCAGGGCTGTAATCCTTTGAAGTCCTTAAAAAACCAAACATTAAGCTATAACGTAAATAAAGATCCGGCTGATGTTTACCCATGGTCTAATAAAACAAGGTCTTCCATTCCCAGAGTGACACAAGCCTACGTCACAATAACATTGCCACTTTATTTCAACATAACATGTTATATGGGTACATTATAACTACGGTTAATTAGTTAAAAAAAATATTTATTATTCTATAATTCTCATTTATATGTATTTCATCTTAAATTTTACAACAACACGTCATTTTTAATTATTCGTTAGCAATATCTTCCGATGCACGAAATAAACTTCAGACGTTCGGGTAATTCTAATGACACTACTGGCATCACAGAATAGTGCTGTCACATTTGACAATCCGTCATTTTGTCCCTGAACGACATCCTTGTCTAACGCGTGTTAATTGTTATTTCCTTCTCGCTTACTTTCAGCAATCGCAGCGTTTTCCAAACTGTTCACATCGTAAACTTGGTAATTAATGTTTGTTACGAAAATGGTTGGCTGTTCTATTCGGAACTGTAAGAGTAGGAGTGAAATGGGCATAATAAGATTTTATACGTTTCCTAAAAAAGAATCCGTAGCCAATGAATGGCTCCGCTATTGTGGGCTGAAAACATATAAAAATGGTATGTATACATACTTATCGACAATAATTACTATTAATTATAAAATCTTAAGTTCTACGTTTGCTTGTTGACTAAAATACATTGCCGGCTATGTCGCTTCAAGATTTATGGGAAAGTACCCACATCTTGGGAACCTAACTCGGAACCTGACTTAGAACCTGGAAGTGGTTCCTGTGAGTGGATTAAATTTATATCGAGGGGCAAATTGATTTATCCATGTGAAGAGCTCATAAAAGTCGCTCAAACAGTGGAAAATGAGTTTGAGAAATACCATGGCCGGACACTATGCAAAGATAAATATGCTGGTGCGTTGTGTGTAACAAAGCTGCGTTAGTGCTAAGGATCGTCATTATTTTTGTAGGGTTTGATGAGATAAAACTAAGTAAAGTAGGACGAAAATCGTAAAATTTATCTTTAAAAGCCTAGCTGATATAATAATAATAATAGATAAATATTAAGGGACAATCTTACACAAATCGACCTAGTACCAAACTAAGCAAAGCTTGTACTATGGGTACTAGACGTCTAATAGATAAATATTAAGGGACAATCTTACACAAATCGACCTAGTACCAAACTAAGCAAAGCTTGTACTATGGGTACTAGACGTCGATAGACATAATATATAAATACATATATAGATAACATCCATGACTCAAGCACAAATATTCGAGTTAATCACACACATATTTGCCCTGGCCGGGATTTCAACCCAGGACCGCCGGCTCAGTAGGCAAGTGCTTACAAAGTGAGCCAACCGCGGCGGAATATCGTACACAAGCACGTCAAAAACAATACCCTCAAATAGAAATGTTTATTAGAAATTCGCTGTAATACTTTGCTTTGCTTAGTCAGAACGAGGCGAGGACATAGTTACATAAGACTAAAAGAATTAAATAAAAAAAATCGTTAGTAATCAACTCCAGAAGAAATTAAAACGAAAATTGCTTAAAGTGTCGAACACCGTTTATTGATTTGATGTGGATTCGTTTTTCAAAAGTTTCTCTTGTATAGATAAATAAAATTTTGATTTAATACATTAGATTTGTTTTATTGTACTACCTATGTTTCTACATGAATAACTTAAAATTAATGCCATTTAAATATATATCACCGTTGGTTAAAATTCTCCCACATTTTAAAGTTTGAGAATCTGTGAACAGCATGATGACGTAGGCTTGTGTCAGTCACGTGGTTCGCGAGTCTCGGAATGGAATACCTGGCGGAGTATATTATTATACCATGTGTTTACCTATGCCACAACAAATCAATACTCTCAAGGGAATCAAATTTTATAATGTACTTAGGTATTTTCAGTTGAACTAAAACTATGAATTTGGCAAGTAATTACGTGTCTTACTCTTTTGTCAATTTCGAGTAGTTTTTGAAACAAAAATTATTACTGAAAAACTCAAACTGTAGGTTTCAAATATATACCAATAAATCCCAATAGCCCTGTTCTAGGTAGTAACATCAATAATATGTTAAGACACATGTTTGATCATAGAGAAAAATGTCTAAAACATACAGCATTTTAAAAGGAATAAGTCCTCTTAAGGTGATTAAACTTTTGACTATGATTTTGTTCGGTTCATCGGAAAATGAATCGCCCCATGTGTATACCACGACGTGATCTAGAAATATATAAATCTACTATCCAAAAATTTATGTATACGCGCAGATTTCTATTATTTGTACTATTTTAAGACACAACAAAGCGGGTAGAAAGTTGCACAGATAACGTTTCCAGACCCTGTGCGGGCGAAGCCGCGGGCAAAAGCTAGTAGGACTATAAATACGCCGAAACGATGTTTTATATGGCATACGAGGTATAGTCTTTCAGATGGTATTGTGTACGATCTGCTTTAAGAAAATAATACTGTTGTGTGGTTTTATACCGAATTATTATACGTCATAAAAAAGAGCATGCTTCAAAGATAATGCCGTCGTGCATTGTCATTTTGGTGTATTATCAACTTTTCAAGAGTTAAAATTTGCTTTAATATAAATGTGACTTCAGAGATATTACACCTTTACACCCCTGACGTTTACCTATATCCAGGTAGTGAGACCACAAAGTCGCAACATTTTTTTTTATGGCGGACGGCAATGAGGTATAAAGCCACACAACGGTATTGTTTTCTTTAAGCAGATCGTCCAAAATGCCACCCGAAAGACTATGAAACTGCGGTTCGCCTGCTAGTAAGCGATTGGATCCATGGTTACAATTATACCACCACCAGCGGGACAATGATCGTCGAATCAAGTCAAGGTACATGGTGAGTTAGGCTTTCATGAGATTCTTATCATGCGGGATGGTGATGCCACCGTCCTTTGATGAATAATTCTAGGCCATGCTGATATATTTCCAATATTTCCATCATCATCATCATCATCATAATATCAGCCGAGAGGCGTCCACTGCAGGACAGAAGCCTTCCCCAAAGTTGTCCACAACGATCGGTCTTGCACCGCCCTCATCCAATCCCTTGTTGGGGCCTTCCCACGTTTCGTCTCCCGGCCCGCGGTCGACACTAAAGAACCTTTCTGCTCCAACCAGCTATCGGTTCTACGAGCCCCGCACACTGCCACTTAAGTTTGGCGACTGTCTGAGCTATATCTACAACCGTGGTTCTCTTGCGTATCTCATCATTTCTGATTCGATCCCGCAAGGAAACTCCGAGCATAGCTCGCTCCATTTGAACCCCTGATAATAAAACCACGAAAAATAAAACAATTTTAATAATCTCCCACAATAATAAAGGTCATCGAAATAATTGACCCCGCTCACCTTACATGAAAAACCTGAACATAATATCACAATATATATGTAAATGTTCTCAATTTCAACCGCAAGGACTATCCTTCGCCACATTTCTTTTTAATTTAAACATTAAATCGAGGACGTTCCGTTTCACGCAGAATTCATGCTCGCTCATGAATTATAAATGTGTTTAATTATACTTTAAACATTTCGTGTTTACACAGAGAAACGTCATGGGTACTGTTAAATTAAAAGCGCGTGATGAAAATAATGGGTAGATATTCAGTAGGTTAGGATAAATACACAATGAATAAAGCGCTGATGATTACAAAGGAGTTCCAACATTCTAACAAAGTAGTCTTATTGTACAGACCAACAGGGTGTTTTTCAGTCGACGCCATATTGCGAATTTTGATTGGTACTCATTTATTTCACTGGCAACGACAGATCTTTGGTAACTGACGTTGAAAGTCGGTGAATGACACTGATGTAAACAAAGATACAGGACTAAATATCCGGAAAATATAAAATATTTTTTGTGTAATAAAGCCAAAACAATCCACAGTGAAGAAAGTCATGTTTTTTCAATAGGATTCAGTTTTTATTTCGTTAGAAGAACGAAGGATTGAGCAGAATTCCGGTAAACCATGTTTTGAATTTGGTTGATGACAAATCCTTGACAAATCGATACTGACGTTTAATAATGTAAATATATAAAGTATGCACATTATTGCTTATTTTTATTAAAGCAGTAACGTCTGCTAACGCAAACTAAATGTTTACAAATGAAGCGAAAATTGAAAAACATTTAGTTTGCGTTAGCAGACGTTACTGCTTTAATAAAAATAAGTAATTTGGGTGTAGCACATCGTTACTGTCGATTCTCAACAAATTTGAGACGATGGTGCCGACGATAAAGTCTAAATCTTTACGGTAGATGGCGCTACGATGCCACCCTAAGGCATGTCGAAGCAACTGGTTGAAAAATTCAATGGCTCTGACATCTGATTCGGTGGTCCAATTGGGAGGACGCCAGTGTTGGCCCGGAAAGCCGTTGGAGACGCAGGTTCGAATCCTGTCCGAATCATTAAATTTTTCAATTTTCGCTTCATTTGTAAACACATTATTGCTATATGAAAGCTGTTTGTAGCGCCACTAGAGATGTGCCGTTCTTGAGAAGTTTCCCATTTGCTAAGGGAAACGTTCTCAAAAACTTTCTTTCCCCATATTTACAAATCCTTCGGCAGGATCGACGCTTGTTAGGTTAGGCCACGGTCGTTTTAAACCGCCGCCCGCGGCCGACAGCGTTCCCCCGCCCCGCGGGCAAAAACGACCGCTTCCGAACATTCCCGAACATACCATACAGACGCCGCGGGCGACGGGCCGGCTGTCGGCCGCGGGTGGCGGTTTAAAACGACATGAGCATGTGTAGTGCCGAGTGTTGTAACGCATTCATGTGAACTAAGCCTAAGGGTGATTATAAAAATGTGCGAGGTGGCTAAGCAATGAGCTTGTGGCCTAAAGCTACCTAACCATGCGACTGCTTTCGTATAAATATAGCTAAATGGTGTAGCGGAGCATTTCCTCCATTCTTCGCCAGCACCACATCTCGAATTTTCGAGGTCATCGCACAAATATTTGCCCTTGCCGGGACTCGAACCCAGGACCGTCAGCACCGTAAAACATAAAATTTTGAGGCTCCAGTTCGTTTTTGGTGAGAGTGCTCGGTTGTCGGCCTTCAAGAAGGAGGAACTTCTGGCTAGAAAGATCTCTGGATGGTCACATTTCCTTGCTTTTCATTGCTCATGAACTTAGTCAGCGTAACCTTTTCTATCGTAGGCGACTAAAATTTGATAATAATTATTATATTTTTACTTCTATACAATCCTACAAAGCACCACAAAATAAATCCACATCTCGTAGAGCCTTGTTACCCACATAGGTGATTGAACAACTTTTAAATGTACAAAAAACTAGCTAACATTCGAAATGAAAACATTTTATTTAAAACACAATCAATCTTAATAAAACCAGCTCCCCTACACAGATTTCCACTCTGTCAGTAGTTTGCTATGGAATCAAAAAGTCTTATTTTTATAGAAAATGCTTGTCAGTTAAACCTTTCTGATTACGAGACAGCATAGCGTGTGCACTATCACACCGATCAGAGCACTCGAGTTCATAACAATTATTATAACAGCGCCCTTTTTGATGGCGCACGATAATAGCTCTTTTCGTTTTATTTTAAGCATTCACAGGTACGAAGTTTTGAGGAAAAGTATTTATTATTGTCTAATTACAGTCACTCTAAAAACTTTGATAGTTAGACGGACTTATCCCCATAGAGGCGACTAACCCTACAGTAGTATTGTTAACGTTTACCTAAACGTTATAAAATAAATATATCGGTCAATACCGTTATGTCAACAACATATTTCAAATTTAAAGTCAATCTTTCATACTTCTCTATGATATTTTACGAGTACATGACTATTTCATGTACCAAACGTTCTTGTTCTTTGTTTTAAGACTTAGCTGTGTTTATGGATGAAAAGTTTACGACCAAGTATAACTAAAATAATATTGTTTGTGTGCCAGCTGCTTGGGTTGTATAACTGGAACAGTGTTTTCTTCCACTAATATACAGAGTTAAGACGACGGGTAACTTTGAATTTCTTCTTATATCGTGTAATTTAGATAAATTTTCAGTAATTTCAAGAGTCTACAAACTGGAAAAACACCATTCATATTTATTAAATCATTATATACAAATTTTCGTTCTGTAGTTGTCCCCAAAAACTTGGTCAGAACTATTGTGGCCGCTTTTGACGTGAACAAGTTTTGTGCGGTAAACTACAGTGAACAAATTGTATACAGCAATTTAAATATTAAAGGTGTTTTGCTAGCTCCTAGACTTCAGCTATATCTAATAAAATATCTGACTATACGAGCGAGCTACTGGAAAGAGATCGAATCAGAAATGAGGGGATTCGTAGACGAACTAAGGTCATCGACATAGCAAACCGGGTAAATAAGCTGAAGTAGCAATGGACGTAGCTCGAAGAACCTGGGCTCGAAGAAGTTGGGACAGAAAGAGTGCGTTCCTGGTTAGAGTCTGGATGCGGGTCGCTGCTATCCGGCCCATGTGGAAGTCTAATTGAGGAGGCCTGAGTCCAGCAGTTACCGTCCTATGGCAGAAATGATGATGATGAGCTGATTATGAAGATTTAAGAAAAAAAAACGGAAGTGACGCTAGTTTCTTTCGCATTACCCGTCGCTCTAACGTGTTTATAGTTTGACTAGATCGCAACTACGTGCACACTAAACTTTTTATTACCGTAGTCAAGAAAACAGTGTTTTTTATATCTTTAGATATTCAGCTATCCTTGTACCAAAATTGGTTTTAATCAGTCCAGCCGTTTTTGCGTAATGAGAGTTCAAACATTCTGCACCGGGCTCGCTGTTAAGATTTAGTTTAAAAAAATAAAAAAATAGGGACAAAATAATTATAAAAAACAATAGTAAAAAAAACGTGTGCGTGGAACTCCAAAAACCTCTCCAGTTTCACAAATTAAACAACCATGTTGAAAATACGAAAAGACACAAACGGTCCAATTAAAATAATTTTACGGAGGCAATTCTTTTGGGCTAAACACAACCATTTAAACCAAATTGTATTTTTAAAAGGACGAAAGCCAAAATTCTGCTGACTATTTCAATTTATTAGAAAATGAAAAACACTGGCCACTCGTAAAGTCACGTCGCCCTGACTAAGCCTTTTATTAATTCAGAAAAAGTGCTTGCCACCGATCTTATGAATTGGACTGTTTTAAAATAAACACTAGCAACTGATTCTACGGAGCTTTGGGATGTTTTTAATTCGATTATTATTAATTTCCAGGCCTTACGTATGTAAACACTTTATTGTACACATCAACAAAAATTATGCTAGGGTTTTGTCAGATCAACAAAGACCAGCAGCACGTCTAGTTACACTCACGTGAAATTGTCAGGAACGGCCCGACATGTTTCGAACTCTTCAGTGACAAAGTTACCGCGCCGCTGTACGGGTAGCAGTCCCTGATGAACAGCTCCATACGAGTTCGAAACATGTCGGGCCGGTCCTGACAATTTCACGTGAGTGTAAACCGCTGAATGCAATAATTAAATATCTCTCACGAAAGTTTTAATAAATAAATTTTAAGGGACAACCTTACACAAATCGACTTAGTCCCAAACTAAGCAAAGCTTGTACTATGGGTACGACGACTATGTACATAATAATATATAAATACATATATAGATAAAATAAATAAATACAATACAAGTACTCTTTATTGCACACCTCATAAAACATACAGGAGAAATACAATGCAAGAAATTACAATTAGAGGTAAACAACGGGCGGTCTTATCGCTAAAGAGCGATCTCTTCCAGACAACCTTTGGGTAGTGGAAAACTTACAAAAAAAAGATTTTGTTCAACATCCATGACCCAGGAACAAAATATTCGAGTTCATCACACAAATATTTGCCCTGGCCTGGATTCGAACCCAGGATAAGATTCAGACAGGTGACGCTCAGTCGCTTGACAAGCGAATTCGCAACAAGATAATGCTAGCCCTACAGGTATGTACAAGGCATTTCGTATATCTGCGAAATAAAGGCAAAGGTACTGCGCCAGCAATCAGATACGTCTTTTTGGTACCGAGAATAAATCTTGAGTCTGGACATAAAAAGTAATGAAACTAAATGATTGGCTTTTATATAAGACTATTTAATTATAATATATTAAATTACAAGATAACAAAATTAGCAACGTCACAGTGTCAGTTTAACGGTAGAAGAGAATTGTCCTAGTGCATCATGCGAACATCGCACACGCGGGTGAAATGTAGCTATTACACTTCCTCCAGGCGCTCGTATGGTTTGTGTTTACTTCCAACATCCTCTCCTGAACACAAACCCATTGATTGTGTGAACTTCTTGTGCTTCGGTCCATGCAGCCCCTTGGTTAGTACGTCAGCAATCATCTCTTGAGTAGATACGTACTGTACGCATATTTGATTTGAGGATATCCGCTCTCGCAGGAAATGGTAGCGAACATCGATATGTTTGCTCCTAGGATGGTACATGTCATTGCCTGAAAGACTGATTGCACTTTGGTTATCGCAGTACAATGATGTCGGAGTACCTGAAAGATTAGGAAAAAAATCTTCTTCTAATTGTCTGAGCCATACAGACTCTTGAGTAGCCGATGCTAGCGCCATGTATTCGGCTTCGGTACTAGAGAGCGCTACGGTCTGCTGTTTTCTAGAATTCCAGCTTATAGCTGCTCCCTGAAAGAGAAAAATGTAGCCGGTACACGACCGTCTATCTTCTGCGTCGCCTGCCCAATCAGCGTCGCTGTAACCAACGATATTGGTATTTATATCTGATCTGTATGTGAGTTTTGTATGCAGTGAACCTTTTAAATATCTCAGTACTCTTTTTACTCCCATCCAATGTTGAGAAGTGGGTTGGTTATTAAATCTACTAAGTGTGTTCACTATATATGCTATATCAGGTCTTGTGCCTTGTGATAGATATAGTAGGCATCCCACTGCTTCCTGGTATGGTACATCTTGAAGAATTTCATTTTCATCGGCTGCCTTTTTTAATATTATTTTTGGATCACAGGGCGTGGCCAACGGCTTGCATTCATTCATTCCGAAACGTGTGAGTATTTTTTGTATATAAGCAGATTGGTCGAGAGAAATGTCGCCATTGTCTTCTTGTGTGATTTTGTAACCCACACAATATTTAGCCGTGCCCAAGTCTTTCATGAAGAACTTTTCTTTAATTTTACTTTTAATTTCCAGGGCTGTACTCTCATTATTAAAAAAATAAAGTAGGTCATCGACATATACAGTTATAAATAATATGTCGTTTTCGTTTTCAATTTTAAAGTATATACAGGGATCACTTTTTGATCTTGTCATACCTATTTCAAGCAGTGCGGCATTTAATTTCATGTTCCACTGCCTGCTAGCTTGTTTCAGCCCATAAATTGATTTGTTTAATTTGCAGACTTTGTTTTCATTTTCAAAGTTCGGTGGTTGTGACATATAAATCTCTCTATCTATATCTCCCTGTAAGAAGGCAGTTACCGCATCTGTTTGATGGATCTTGAGCTTGTATTTTGCTGCTAAACCAATCAAATATCGGATTGAGGAGTTTCGAACAACCGGTGCGTATACAGAAGTATAGTCTATACCTCTCGTTTGTCTGTATCCTTTAATTACCAGCCTTGCTTTAAAACGAGTGACATTTCCGCTTTCATCTGTTTTGGTCTTGAATATCCATTTACAGGGGATAACTTTTTTATTTTCAGGTAAGTCAACTAAAGTCCACGTATTATTTTTTAGTAAGGATTGATACTCTTCATTCATTGCCTCAATCCATTTTTCAGCTTTATCGCTACATAGAGCCTCATTAAGGTCTTGTGGATCGCTATCCAGTATGCTCATAGCCAACTCACCATTCATACAAAGATATGAAGCAGGGTCCTGTCGTTTTCTTGGCCTTAGATTAATATGATTGTGCGGAGGAGAATCAAGACTTTCTTCAGGTTTGTATGTTTCATCGAGTACATCCTCATATGTTTCAGAGTCTGAAGTATTAGCAAGTTCTGTTACAGTAACATCCTGAGAACTTGAACTCATTTGTTCATCGGGTTCATCAATGCTGCTTGTATCCTGAGAATTACTATTTTCTTCTGACATTGGTAAGTATACAATATTACTTTTCAAATTCTTTACTTCTTTTATTATATTTTTATCTATATTCATTCTTTGTTGTTTTGCTTCTTTCATTATATTTTTATCTCTATTTATACTGACATTTAATTCATTTTCTTCTTTTTCAGGTGCTGAATGTGATGAGATTTTATTATGCTTCACGGTGGCTTCAAGGAACACAACGTCTCTACTCATAATGGCCTGTTTGCTCTTTGGGTCTATAAATCTGTAGCCCTTTGTGCAGTTACTATAACCAACAAAAATTAACTCACGTGATTTTGCATCTAATTTTTGTCGACGTTCCTTCGGTATATGGACCATAGCCTTGCAACCGAAAACCCTCATGTGGCTAAGGTCCGGCTTCTCGGTGGTCCAAACTTCCTCCGGTGTGATGTCTTTGAGAGCATGAGTCGGTGAACGGTTGATGATGTAGGCGGCAGTTGCTACAGCCTCAGCCCAGTAGCAATTCTGTAAATTAGCATTGAGGATCATACATTTTGCACGTTCTATAAGTGTTCGGTTCATTCTCTCACTGAGACCATTTTGCTCCGGGGTGTAAGGATTACTAGTTTGATGCAATATGCCATATTTATTTAAACAATTTTCAAAAGTTTTATTTATGTATTCCTTGCCATTGTCGCTTCTTAATATTTTAATCTTTTTATTTAATTCATTTTCAACCCTGTTTTTGAACTCAATAAATTTATCATGTACCTCTGCTTTAGTTTTCATAAAATATACAAATACTTTTCTTGAAAAGTCATCAATAAAAGTAACCATATACCTGCAACCTCCAATGGATACATCCTGCATAGGACCACATACGTCTGAATGTATTAGCTCTAGCAAATCTCTTGCTCTGGAGCCATTGTGCGGGAACGGTTTCCTTGTTTGCTTGCCTTCTATGCAAGTTACACAAACACAATTTTCTTTTATCGGTGACAACTTTACACCTGTAGTACATGCCGGTATTTTATTTATATCAGAAAAGTTTAAGTGGCCCATCCGTTGGTGCCATACAAAGATATCACTTTGAGTAATAGCTGACATTGCATTTCCTGTGTTATCATATGTGTTCAGTCTGTATGTGTCATTAATAAGATTAGCCTTTGCAACTTCCTCTCCTTGTCGGTTTAAAATTTTGCAGCCATTTTTATCGAATTCAACTTTGCAGTTATTTTTTATAATTTTACTGACAGATAATAAATTTGTTGTAAGCTCTGGTATATAAAGGACGTCACGCACCTGAATTGCATTATATCCGGTTCTTGTCGGTATTCGGATGGTTACATTACCACAACATTCAACACGGAGTGATTTGTTATCGGCAATCCTTATTGTTTGCACAGGTGATGGCTCCTCGCTGTCCAACCAGTCCCGGTGCATGGTCATGTGCATGGATGCGCCAGAGTCCACGTACCAGTTCATGTGATCTTGTAACTGCATAGCTGAAAAAGCTGCCACAAAACCATTATTAAATTTGTCATTACTAGATTTAGTTTTCTTATGCCAGCATTGTTTGCCAAGGTGCCCATATTTATTACAATTGTAACAGCGAGGTCCTTTTGACTTTTGATTACTTTTATGATTACTTGGCCTAGATTTTGTGTAAAATGCTGTTGTATCTGAAGCAGACGGATTTTTCACTTCTTGTAACAGTTTAGTTTTAATTAAATCTGCACTTATTTTGACTCCTGAACTTTCAATGCCCATTATCATAGGTTTGTAGTGGTCCGGTAAACCGGCCAACATTAATGTTCCGAGCCACTCATCATCTATTGCAAAGCTAATACTTCTTAATTTGTGAGCTGACGACATAATTTTATTGATATAGTCTTCGATACTATTACTTGATTCCAAGGTGGTATTAATTAAATCTTTTAATAATCCGACCTTACGTACCAATCCCGAGTCTTGAAATGCGCGAGAAAGATTGTCCCATACCTCTTTTGCTGAAGTTGCGTCTTGTATGTGAATGTACAATATAGGATCTACTAACAATATTAGTTTTGATTTCGCCTTTGTGTCCTTTTTTGTATCCAACTCGGTACCATTTACGCAATCCCACAATTCTTCAAGTTGTAGATATGCTTTTACAGCAAAACTCCAGGAACACCAATTGTCTCGTCCAGTAAGCTTCTCAATTGACATCATGCCGTTGTGGGATGACATTTTAAAGCTGAAATGCTGAAAAGATAATTCCGGCGATCGCGAGATTTTGAGGTTAACTTTGTACGATTTTTTACTTTCTCGTTAATAACTTTATTTTTAGCCAAATCACAGAACGCACTTTAGAGCGTGTCGCCCATAACCTAATGAAACTAAATGATTGGCTTTTATATAAGACTATTTAATTATAATATATTAAACTAGCTTTTGCCCGCGGCTTCGCCCGCACAGGGTCTGGAAACGTTATCTGTGCAACTTTCTACCCGCTTTGTTGTGTCTTAAAATAATACAAATAATAGAAATCTGCGCGTATACATAAATTTTTGGATAGTAGATTTATATATTTCTAGATCACGTCGTGGTATACACATGGGGCGATTCATTTTCCGATGAACCGAACAAAATCATAGTCAAAAGTTTAATCACCTTAAGAGGACTTATTCCTTTTAAAATGCTGTATGTTTTAGACATTTTTCTCTATGATCAAACATGTGTCTTAACATATTATTGATGTTACTACCTAGAACAGGGCTATTGGGATTTATTGGTATATATTTGAAACCTACAGTTTGAGTTTTTCAGTAATAATTTTTGTTTCAAAAACTACTCGAAATTGACAAAAGAGTAAGACACGTAATTACTTGCCAAATTCATAGTTTTAGTTCAACTGAAAATACCTAAGTACATTATAAAATTTGATTCCCTTGAGAGTATTGATTTGTTGTGGCATAGGTAAACACATGGTATAATAATATACTCCGCCAGGTATTCCATTCCGAGACTCGCGAACCACGTGACTGACACAAGCCTACGTCATCATGCTGTTCACAGATTCTCAAACTTTAAAATGTGGGAGAATTTTAACCAACGGTGATATATATTTAAATGGCATTAATTTTAAGTTATTCATGTAGAAACATAGGTAGTACAATAAAACAAATCTAATGTATTAAATCAAAATTTTATTTATCTATACAAGAGAAACTTTTGAAAAACGAATCCACATCAAATCAATAAACGGTGTTCGACACTTTAAGCAATTTTCGTTTTAATTTCTTCTGGAGTTGATTACTAACGATTTTTTTTATTTAATTCTTTTAGTCTTATGTAACTATGTCCTCGCCTCGTTCTGACTAAGCAAAGCAAAGTATTACAGCGAATTTCTAATAAACATTTCTATTTGAGGGTATTGTTTTTGACGTGCTTGTGTACGATATTCCGCCGCGGTTGGCTCACTTTGTAAGCACTTGCCTACTGAGCCGGCGGTCCTGGGTTGAAATCCCGGCCAGGGCAAATATGTGTGTGATTAACTCGAATATTTGTGCTTGAGTCATGGATGTTATCTATATATGTATTTATATATTATGTCTATCGACGTCTAGTACCCATAGTACAAGCTTTGCTTAGTTTGGTACTAGGTCGATTTGTGTAAGATTGTCCCTTAATATTTATCTATTAGACGTCTAGTACCCATAGTACAAGCTTTGCTTAGTTTGGTACTAGGTCGATTTGTGTAAGATTGTCCCTTAATATTTATCTATTATTATTATTATATCAGCTAGGCTTTTAAAGATAAATTTTACGATTTTCGTCCTACTTTACTTAGTTTTATCTCATCAAACCCTACAAAAATAATGACGATCCTTAGCACTAACGCAGCTTTGTTACACACAACGCACCAGCATATTTATCTTTGCATAGTGTCCGGCCATGGTATTTCTCAAACTCATTTTCCACTGTTTGAGCGACTTTTATGAGCTCTTCACATGGATAAATCAATTTGCCCCTCGATATAAATTTAATCCACTCACAGGAACCACTTCCAGGTTCTAAGTCAGGTTCCGAGTTAGGTTCCCAAGATGTGGGTACTTTCCCATAAATCTTGAAGCGACATAGCCGGCAATGTATTTTAGTCAACAAGCAAACGTAGAACTTAAGATTTTATAATTAATAGTAATTATTGTCGATAAGTATGTATACATACCATTTTTATATGTTTTCAGCCCACAATAGCGGAGCCATTCATTGGCTACGGATTCTTTTTTAGGAAACGTATAAAATCTTATTATGCCCATTTCACTCCTACTCTTACAGTTCCGAATAGAACAGCCAACCATTTTCGTAACAAACATTAATTACCAAGTTTACGATGTGAACAGTTTGGAAAACGCTGCGATTGCTGAAAGTAAGCGAGAAGGAAATAACAATTAACACGCGTTAGACAAGGATGTCGTTCAGGGACAAAATGACGGATTGTCAAATGTGACAGCACTATTCTGTGATGCCAGTAGTGTCATTAGAATTACCCGAACGTCTGAAGTTTATTTCGTGCATCGGAAGATATTGCTAACGAATAATTAAAAATGACGTGTTGTTGTAAAATTTAAGATGAAATACATATAAATGAGAATTATAGAATAATAAATATTTTTTTTAACTAATTAACCGTAGTTATAATGTACCCATATAACATGTTATGTTGAAATAAAGTGGCAATGTTATTGTGACGTAGGCTTGTGTCACTCTGGGAATGGAAGACCTTGTTTTATTAGACCATGGGTAAACATCAGCCGGATCTTTATTTACGTTATAGCTTAATGTTTGGTTTTTTAAGGACTTCAAAGGATTACAGCCCTGAGTACTTATATGGTTTTAATTTCCATTTTATTTGATAGACGGACAGACAACTAAGTGATCCTTTGAGGGTTGCGTTTTTCCTTTTGAGGTACCTACGGAACCGGAAGTACGGAAGTTTTGTCACTCAATCCTACGTTTTGCATATAAAGTTTTTAACCTCTTCAGGAGATAACTTTCCAAAAATTAATACAGAGTTTATACACGAAAATATTCCTCACAAGAACTTTCATCTTCCCCCTTTACTCAGACAAACTCGTACATTTCAAAAATTTCTGAAAGTAGTATTTTGACACACGGAATATGACCAAACTTACGAAAACAATCTCATCTTTTCTCAACCAAACTTTCGCCTCCCATTAGACCCATTTTGGAGATGAATTTCCATAAAAAACTTAAGTTTATATCCTCAATTTTTTGTGGATATTCCGAAATATTATCGCTCTTACTCAAAAAATTCCAAGCTCTGTATACAAACTGTCAACTTTGAGCGTATCCCATTAGGGGTTGAATTTTCAAAAACGCTGAAATCAATATGCTCAGTTTTTGATGAAGAGTCTACCCGCAAAATAGTGCACCTCTTACTCAAAAAAGGCCCGATTCTCATACAAAGTTCTATTTCCATTTAACCCCCTCCGAGGATGAATTTCCAAATGTGCTGAAACTTGTTTTCTTACTTTGCATAGAAGAATCTATACACGTAATGTTACTCAAAGAACCTCAAGGTCTTCATTGAAACTAACCTCCCTCTTTACCCAATGAGGGGTTGAATTTTCAAAAACGCTGAAATACGTGTTCTTAGTTTTTGATGATCAGTGTACACACAAGATAATGCACCTCTTCCTCAAAAAGGCTCGATTTTCAAATAAAGTTTCACTATCCATTGCACCCCTTTCAGGGATGAATTTCCAAAAATGCTGAAACTTGTCTTCTTACTTTGCATAGAAGAACCTATACACGAAATATTACCACATCTACTCAAAGACTCCCAAGCTCTTCATACAAATTTTCACCTCCTACTTTACCCCATTAGGGGTTGAACTTTCAAAAACGCTGAAATCAATATTCACAGTTTTTAATGAAGGGGGTACACGCAAAAGAATGCACCCCTTACTCAAAAAAGCCCCGTTTGCCAAGAAAGTTCCACTGTCCATTTAACCCCTTTCGGAGATGAATTTCCAAAAATGCTGAAAGTTGTTTTCATACTTTGCAAATAAGAACCTGTCTACGAAATATTACCACTCCTACTCAAATAATTCCAAGTTCCTCATACAAACTTTCACCCCCTATTTAACCCCTTTAAAGAATGAGTTTTCAAAAATCCAGAAATTAGTTTTCTTGTTTTTAGATAGAGAATCTATAAACAAAGTTTTATTACTCTAACTCAAAAATTACGTAAGTTGCATACAAACTTTCAACCCCGATTTGACACCCTTAAGGGATGAGTTTCGAAAAATCCCTTCTTAGTGCTTGCTTGCATCGTACACTTGATCTATTCTAGAAATTTGAAGTTCCTAGGTTCAGTAGTTTCGGCTCTACGTTGATGAGTGAGTCAGTCAGTCAGTCAGTCAGTCAGGACTTGTCCGTTTATATGTATAGATTACAAGATAACAAAATTAGCAACGTCACAGTGTCAGTTTAACGGTAGAAGAGAATTGTCCTAGTGCATCATGCGAACATCGCACACGCGGGTGAAATGTAGCTATTACACTTCCTCCAGGCGCTCGTATGGTTTGTGTTTACTTCCAACAAAAAGGCATATTTTACGTTGACAACGTATTCAGATAGGCCGTGGTGGTGCTGAGAAGACATTTCGGATTTCAGCAATATAAAGAAACAAACAAATGTATCTTTTTTCGAGGTCCATGTCGCCCGCAACTTTCACGCTTCATAAGGAGCCACGAAACGTCACACCGAAAAGCTGGCAGCTTCCTCGCACAACGTATGAGCATAGCTAGTACAGTTGCCGGCAAACTTTTAGAACGAAATGGCGGATCTGCGCATGTACGTACGTAAATAGGCTACTGCGCAGTCAAGGTTATGCTCAAAAAGTTTGCCGGCAGCTGTACGCGATATTGATACGAAGCCGGCAAGCCCTTTTCACGGCTAAGGTATAGAGCTTTTCTCAAACATTTATGAAATGAAATAAAAAAAATACACCACTCAAAAAAATTAAGCTGTTATTCCTGTTATAATTTCAGCTATTTAGCCTGTTCATGAAAACAGACGCCATGTTTAAAAAAAATACTTCCCTCCCAGTTTAGGCCTTCAATTTTGTATGAAATTTCTTTACAGTTCTCTCGAGTTGTTCCACCCGAAACGTAACTTCGAACCCTGTTATAATATAACGAACATTGTGACATTTTATTGTATGTTTGAGAAAAAGCTTGTAAAGCACATTTTATGTGTACAGTACAAGTTAACAAAAACGTCGTTTTGGTACCGAGGTTAATTTACATTGTCACCATAGTATTAAAGGTCTAAGCGCTGAACTGATGAGGGGTGTATAGTTTAGGGACGGCATTAAAACAATGCTTTATCATAAAGCCTACCTATACACAAAGGGTGTTATTTAAGTCTATGTAATGACACTATAAAGGCCGGATCGAGACAGGTAAAGGTGCGGCACTAAACTGTACCCTTACACTTTACAGTGACCGTGCTCGCTAGCGACTGCGTAAACGATTTGTATAAATATGGACGGAACCCTCAGTGGGCGAGACCGACTCGCACTTGTCGATTTATTCTCTGATGTCCCTATTTTGTGCCCATCGGCCACAGTTACTGGTTTTCAATTCTTTGTTTATGCACTTAGGTATAAGTGCATAAACAAAGTAATAAACATAGTTCGACCGTTCATATGAACGGTCGAACTATTTTTACCAAATAGCCTTACTTGATATAAATTACTGACCTTACTTATTTATTTATTTAGGATTTAGGAGCGTGACTAATTTTGGTGCGTTCAATATTTAGATGTAATACCTTGACTAGCCAATTTTTTATGATTCTCCTTCAAATCTAAACTCCATAATTCATCCAGCAAAGCTAGTGCCACAATTAAACAACTGAGTTAATAGGAGTTTCAGAAAATACGCTCCCAGATTGAGAAATTCGATTCCAAACTTTCAAATGAGATTCCCGTCTGCGCACCAAATGGTCTTAAGTCGGTGATTGCACAACTAACTTAATCTGTTTTGGAACTGTGTGAACTATTCGAGAACTAGAGATTGCATTTGGTATGATCAAGTCTATCACCGGCAGTTCTGTACGTTTTACCACGTAGAATAGACAAGTTTGGCCTGATTCGATTTACATTGACATATAGCTATTCGTGGAAAGAGCGATGGCCCGACTAAACAGGATCTGGAGAGACAGATCGATCTTATAGCCTACCAAGTGTCCAGGGATAGCGGCGCTACAAACAGCTTTCATGTGGCAATAATGAGCATTCATATTATATTTGCATTTGGAAAAGTCAGTAGCGATTTTTCATTAACCTGACATTCCGGTGACCAGAACTTTGTTTACCAGAATACTGATACATCTTTCGTTCTTTTTGCGAAATAAATACTGAATATTATTGAAAAAAAAAAATTGGACTTTTATCACTGTGGATAGTTTTGGCTTTATTTTACAAATATTACTTGAAATTGCGGAATATTTTAGTCGTGTTTCCTCTTTGTTTACATCAGTGACATTTACTGACTTTCAACGTCAGTTACCAAAAATTTGTCGTTGCCAGTAAAATAAATTAGTACCACTAACAATCCGCAATATAGCGTGGGTTGAAAAACACCCTGTTGGGCTAATAATAAGCACTAAGATTGGCCTAGTGAGGACTCTGTTGTTCTCGATGTTCACCTACGGTTTAGGAACTTGGACCCTCAAAAATGCAGACAGATGTCGCATTTGAGATGTGGTGCTCGAGGAAAATGTTGCCAGTACCTTGGACAACCCACCGCACAAATGTGGCGATTCTGCAAAAATTGGGAGTCACCGCTAGGCTGTCGACAATTTGCTTCCGTAGAATCTTCAAATTCTTTGATCGCATAGCCAGAAGGAAAATACACCCTGGAAGTGCTCCGGGAAAGGAAAAGGTGACCAAGAGGAAGAAGACAGGCGCTGCAGGACACACCAGAGCCACGACAAAACCAAATTGCGACTTCCTTGACTATTTAGTTAACTAATTCAGGAAATCGCAATTTGGTTTCAACAAAATTAAAGAGAGCACATTGCTGAAATAAACTTGTGGTGGTAATAAATTCTTCGGATAGGATATCATTTAAAAAGTCCGAATTTAGCCTCAGTGTGTGGCAGCGTCTCTCAACTCAACTCAATGCATCAGTGACTCTGCACCACACACCATGGCGCATTCCTGCCCACATTCCTGTTCGTTTCTTGATCAGAAATGCGACGGTCAGTCGACACCGCTGCCTTTTGGGCATCAAATTGAGGAACCTCCACACGAAAGAAGATTAAAAACACTCCAAATAATGACGGCGTCGTTATTCTGACACGGCGTCAAGCGATAGACTGACAGCTGTTATCCGCTCGATCGCATCTGTCATTGAGGAGACAGCCGTTCCAACTCGGCGCGTCTTATTGGGATTAGTCGATGGATGCCGGTCCAGTGGATATAAACACTGCGTGGTTTAAGTAATGAACGAGAGATATCTTTGTAATTTTTACAGTTAATGTGTACGGTGGTGCGTATCTGGATTGTGTTGTGTATTATAAAATTAACAGTTATGCACACGAATTCAGCTAACGCATTGACATATTTCCGTTTTTTTTATGTCATGGGGGCATCAAGCAAACGGATCACCTGATGGAAACCAATTACCGTCGCCCATAGACACCTGCACCACACAGAGGAGTCACAAGTGCGTTGCCGGCCTTTTAGGAGTAAGTACGCTCTTTTCTTGAAGGTTTGAAGGTCGGATCGGTCCGGAAATATCGCAAGCGACAATTCATTACACAATACAGTCGTGCGAGTTTTCCATTTATATAAATAGGTAGGTAAATGGACACTAGCTACACAGTCAATTCGCTCCTACTTGACCAATTTAGTAAACGGTATTCTACCGTCAACGTGGTATGACTTTTTTGACAAAAACCTCAATCTTCTCAAACAAGAAGAAACCTGCGCCGCTTTTTCGGATACAACGTTCCCAATTTTATTAACTAAATTGATTTAATTTCGTTTAAGCACAGTTTTGGTATTCAATGTAAATTTTGAGGTTAGGCTAGGATCTTATTTACAAAATTTGACAAATACCTAAGGGCTGTACACGGGTACCGAAAACGACTGAAGCATGTGACTACACAGGGCATACACTCGGTCCGCGCTTCACAATTTGTTATATAAACCTCAAAAAAAATATGAGACCATCTTAAAATTCATAAACGGGTTTACTCGCGTCGTAGAACTCGAATAACGCTCGACATGTTTTGAATCGGTACGCGATTCATCGTCAGGAGAGACGATTGGTCGCGGCGGCTGCCAACCGAGCACGATGATGATAAATCGCGTACCAATTCGAAACATGTCGAGCGTTATTCGACTTCCACGACGTGAGTAAACCCGTTTAAGTATTTTAAAACTTTCGACACCAACAACCCGGTAGCCGGGCGCTCTGCTCGTAGTAAGTATTCGCTACATACGGTTTTTCCCATGTTATCGGCTACGAGCGTAGCTCGTAGCGCTACGCGGTAGCAAATGCGTTAATATGTCTGAGACTCACTATAGTGTTCTATGTAAAAGAGACCATCTTCCACAAAATAGGTAATCAATTCTTGTATCTATTTTGTGCATTATAGTATATTTTCTCCCCTTCACGGACTAAACTGACACCAACTAAATACTAGTAATAGTTTTCTCATAAAATCCAAACAAACCAACTCTGCAGTTTCAACATAACTGTTTAACTGGTTAATTCAACGCGTAAACTCGGTTAAAACAAATAATTCAGCAGTAAAAGTTCCCGCAAACACGGAATTGAACTATCCTTAGTTAGTTGATCTGTGATTGAAGTTGAGTTTAAATAGAACTAGTTAAACATAGGGTAAACAAGGGGCGTCATACACGCGTAGAAGTTATCTATGAGGTTGAAGGGTTTAAAACAAAAGAGAATAGCGTGTTAAAAACGCCGCTTAAACCGTTATTACGTGGCCAAGTAACCCTAAGGGTGAAGCCAGCCGAGCGTAATTTGAGTCGCGTTATTTCGGTCGTGCCATACCATCATGTCACGTCACACTAAGTATAGCGCGACCGAAATCACGCGACTCAAATTACGCTTGTCTGGATTCACTCTAAATTCAATGTTTGCGTACGGTACTGTTCCACAGATGTCACTCGTCGTACGTCGTAAGTAATGAGCGACATCTAACATACTATTTCCATACTATCGCAATTCTAGAGATCGAGATCACGTCAAAAATATGCGCAAGTTCGAGTAACATATTTTGCTCAAAAAGTATTAACCTATTGAAAAACCTGCAGACATGATTAAAGTAAGTATATTATATACATCATTACTCACTTATTGGTATATGTTTGATGTCTAAGCGTCGCGAACAAGGGAGACTTTACCGACATAACCTAGAAAAGGGTCTATACCGGTTTTCAAATTTCTCAAATTATATGAGGTGTTTAGAAATTCTAAAAGACAAAAATAAAAGCAAAATATCAAGTTACTTTGCGTTTAATTTTTACGGGGATGGCACGAAGAGGAACCACATTAAAACTCTTTGAAAATAGTGAAGTTTTCCGGCCAGCCCCTCAAGTAATTCAGTAATTATGACTTTTATATATATTATTATTTATAACTTTTTAACCATCATATCTCCGATTTTTTCACTCGAAAAATAAAATATAATTATTGAACCTGGTCACAAAATTTCACGACGGCGATTTCACGATTGGCGTGGGTAAAAAAATGCAGCCCATCGACGAGAACAGCCAGAAATCCGTAAAAACGCTTCGCTCGCTCGGTGAACGATTATATTCAATACCCGCTCATCCCTTCCTTCTTAACCCACGCCTCAAGTTACTCTAACATTATGCAGCAAGTATGGCCGCCGGGGTTCATTAAGGCGGCGCGTGCGCCGAAGGCTTTCATAATCCGTTGTTCCCGAGGTTGACACAGATTGGAGGATAGGCTTTCCTTGCATGTCGTTATGGTGGGGTTCTGGAGCCGCTAGGGAAACAAGCTTAGGCTACATTCGACCAAGCTTTTATTGGAAGAATAACGCTTACTCTTGGATATAATATCAAACGAATATGGGGGTTTGACATTACTATCTGAGAGGACGCAGTAATAATCTTGTTATAAAAGTTTGGTTAAAACCAGCTTTGACGACGCTTTTGGCTCGGTTTGTAGACACACTGCCTACTGAGTCGGCGGTCCCGGGTTCGAATCCCGGCCGGGGCAAATATTTGTGCAAAATATTTGTTCTTGGGTCATGGATGTTATCTATATATGTGTATATATATTATGTATATCGTCGACTAGTACCCGTAGTACAAGCTTTGCTTAGTTTGGGACTAGGTCGATTTGTGTATGATTGTCCCTTAATATTTATTTATTTATTTTATTGACATACATTTCTGGGTATTTTTAACAAGTTCATCACAAGACCATTTTGAAAATCGCATTTTGCGCAGTGGCACAAATTCCATAATAATCCGCCTTAGTACTAGTCCGACTGTATGATTTTCTGCGCTGTGACCAATTACAGCACCTGTGGCGTAACTGTCATACTCGTCTCTTTCTATCCAGTAATGTAAGAACGCGACGGGTAACGCTATGTCGCACGACAAGAGTCGTGAAGCATAGTTGTGCTAGAAGGGCTGGTCACCTACGCTCTTTTAAAATGAGGCACTTTTCTAACACTAATAACACAAATGTGATGTAATTGTTTTAAGTATCATTTACGAAAAATGACTCACTGAAAGAAAGAAAGAAAGAAAGAAAGAAAGAAAATACATTTATTCAACAAAAAAACAAAGTTACATGAAAAAAAAACGAACATAAATAATCATCGTTGAATAGGACCCCACTCAGCATGATGCCACGGCGAGCCGGGGCGCTGGTTTTCAGTGGGGACCTGCTTATAACTACTTAGATGCTAAAAATATACAAAATAAAATAATAATAACAAATAAATATGTAAATAAATAAATAGGAACACAACACAACGAAGTAGATAAAGAAAAAAAGAAAAGAAAAAATAATCAGATAGGTAATAACAACATGACAAAAAAAAAAATGTATACACAAAAAAAAACCAAACCGCTAACAAGAAATCTGATGTCCAGCCAGACCCCTCCTCCAACACCAGTATTCTGTAGTATACTATGATTTTGTGAAGAAGCTTCGACATTTTGATTTAAAAGATCCGATTGTTTTTGACGCTCGAATTGGTGGAGGAAGGTTGTTCCAGCACTTCGTGGCAGCGTAGCGAAAGCTGCCACGAAATGCTGCTGACTGGTGCTGGGGATAAACAAGTTGCAGGAACCTGCACGGTCTCACCTGCGAAGACCTGGAGTTATGGGCCCAGATTAACTTTTCGTACAGGTATGCGGGCTGCTGCCGATTAACTACACCAAACATACACTGTTGAGTTTCTTTCGGATTTCTTCTCAACAGCGGTCTCCTCTTGTGAAATGCCGGTAGATTCACAATCTGACTTGTAAAAGTGCCCTTGTGGCCTACTTACTGAATAAATTATTTCATTTCATTTCAAATGAGTTTTTAATCACAAAATGGGATATATTCTAAAATGTAAAAATGTGGTTATATTTATTTTTTTATACTTTGATAACATCGGAAACAATCCTGGTTAAAACATTCAATGTTGTCAAATCAGCCAAGCAATTTGGCATATACCTACCTACTTATTGTTTTGTTTGCATGTGGTTTGCATACATGGCAACACAACACAGTTTTGATTTAAAAATTGACAATGACATTAAATCATTAACCCTAAAGTTGTTTAACTCAAATAAAATCCGAAGCGAGTCGTGTTCGCGTGCTACCAGCGAGTTAAACCCCATGATAATAATTAATTAGATTTCTTGCGATAACATACTTTAGGGGTAACTACAAGTGTATGTTAGTTACCGATCTCATACCACGCAAACTTACCTTGGGATTGTACTTCCAAAAAGCATACGATGGCGTCAAAGCTACACGAGTTACGTCCTTGTGAGAATGAAAAGCAAAAGTCACGTAATGACATTATTTTATAAATCAGCGTTTATTTTATGACGGGTCTTAGTGGATTATACGATGTGGTATATTCCGTAATTTAAGTTTTCATTTGGAATATAAAATATGTGTTCAAATAGCGATAATATGGTATTATCAGTTATATAGATACAAAACACTATAATTCGGAATCCAGGAAAATATGCAAAATCTCATTTAAAATATAATTTATGTTTTCCAACCGCGAAAATATGGTTCGCATTGAACCGCGCAAATCTGTTCCAAGTTTAAAGATACAAAACATTATAATTCAGAATCCAGGAAATGGGTCGATTGCAAAAAAAATGTACATAGTTAAGGGCTTTAATTAAAACAAAAGCTAATTGATTCCTTTGTGTGACGAAAGTTACCCATACATTTTGTAAGACTGACTTTCGTCACACAAAGGAAGTTGTCGTGATTTTTTGTTAACTATGTACCTACAATTATTTTGCAATCGACCCAAATATGCAAACTCTTTCCTCAGAAACACGATTCAAATTTTGTCCGTTATTAAACAAATTTGTTCGAGTAGACACATCAAATATTTACTGCAAGCGGCATCAATTATGGCCTGATGAATATGCGGCCACGATTTGGGACTGCTCGAACCTTTTGGCTGAATACTCAATTGTAGATGTAGACTGATCTTGAATTATACAACAAACTGTAGTTATATGAATAAAATTAGCTGAATATGTTATGAAACAAAGAAAAAGAATAAAAAAAACATGACATATGTCAGTTCAAAGGTACATACGCAAATAGGTACGTTCTTTTTTATCCAAATTAATTTTGGATTGCTTTTAGAATCCTTATAATTTAACAAAACAAAAATTATAATTATGTGTCACAACCATGACCTTAAACGCACTTTTTTACGGTGAAAATTGCGAATTACTTATTATCTCCATACAAATATTGGTACCCGACCCACAAATGACGTCTGACATGTAGGTGGCCATTTGTATGGAGCGTTCTTAGCGCTTCGTAGGAATGTTGAACTTTGACGGTCATTTCTGACCTTTAGAGCAGCTAACTGTAGTTAGTTCCATATAGACAATTTGATCCCAATAAAAAATCAAATCGATTGACATCCTCAAATAAAATAGGCCTATAGTAATTGATGATAGATCTACATACTTAGGCTTTGGAGTAACTTTATTTTTATCAGTTTATCATGCATTACAGCGCAGCTGCCTACTGAGAAGGCGGTCCTGGGTTCGAATCCCGGCAAGGGAAAATATTTGTGTGATGAATTCGAATATTTTGTTGCTAGGTAAATCAGCCATGAAATCTATCTAGACATGTATGTATGTATAATCATATAAGTACCCTTAGTATTTGCTTTACTTATTATTTTGGGCCGTCCTATTATAGGCAAGTTACCTTACTTCGAATCGATGTTCTACCGCAATATCCCTCCATTTTCCTATGCCGTAGTCAAGGATGATAAGAGTGAGTGAGAGAGGTAATAATAATAATAATAATAATAATAATAATAATAACGTTTATTCAATGCAAAACCTTATCACTAATGTTCATCCTCTGCCAAACCACAAGGCGGTTTATTGGCAGTTGAGGCTCCATATATTTAACTATTAAGTACATACTTGCTAACTACACTACTCTTCTATACTTAAACTAAATTAAACAGCAGCACAACAGCAACGCACCCAACTGACCACCGGTGGACCCAATCACATTGTGATATGGTTCACAATGGTAAGTTAGCCGCGTTGGCGATGGCACAATTCAAAACCGGGTACAATACGAGTAATAGGGATATAAGATACAGTTTATACTGGTTGTGTCGTATTTTTTGTTTTAGCTAATAGTACGCTTCTTACTTTCTTTACAAACATTTGTTTTGTTATACATGTACTCTTGCATTCTGACTTACTACTTACTGATAAGAGTAGGATCTTAATTCAAACCTAGTCCTACAATGACGCAATGGAAAAGGTGAAATAAATTCATCCATTTCTGCTGCACTCTTCGTAATGTAAACTGCAAAACCCGTGATAAGCAATTTTTAATGGTATTTTTTACACCAATCAGAACAACCAACAACGTTAAGCGAAAGAGTGTTTCCATCACCACCAAAGCCTGCGCGACCGCAAATTATTCACAACTTTAATTAACATAGTTTAATAAAAACGCAGCGTTACCCAGCGCAGTGCGTCGTCTCATTTTACTTTCATGAGGCATAAAATGTCGTTCGCTTTTAAAACTTTAAACACCGCACATAAATTTTAAAGGTCCAAGACATTTTGTAATTAAAAACACACATTTGCATCGTGTCCGCTGATTTCATTATTAAGTTTTGTTACACGTTTATTCCTGTATTAGGTCAGACTCATTATAATGTTTTATGCGCGCGGAATTTTGAAACAAAAGAAATTAGGCTTTGGGAAATATACACATGTTTTTGCGTATAAATTAGTGAAATAAGGGCCACAATAAATTTCCACGTTACGTTACGTTGATCAGCGTTACGTTAAGTGTAAAGTTCCGTCGCCGTTACGATAAAATCTAGGTCAGTAAAATAAGATCTAAGTATTAGATCTCAAGGCGAGACGGAATGTCGAGAAGAAAGAACTCGTAGTTGTTCATGGGAAAGTGGAAGGTGTCAGAACTAGAGGATGATCGCCGATGAGATGGACCGACCAGAACGAATGCTCACGGAAAGCGGGAGAGTGGCGACGTGTCGTCAAACGGGTCACTTGGAACTCCACAAATACATAATGGCCACGACCACTCTGTAAGGGTGTACCGAAGAAGAAAAAGAAGAAGATTATCTCTATATTGCAGATGGAAACGAGTCTTGTGTGTGTTCTACCGACTGTATCGGGATATGTTCTAAGGACTTGTTACAATGGAGCATAAACGGTCGAGAACTATGTGGTTGCAGAGATTGCCTACCGCGAGCGCTCCGCGTGTGGAATGAGCTGCCGGCAGAGGTTTCCCCGGGGCTACAGTTCGGGGCTACTGAATCCGCCGGGGATGCAACTTACCTGAAACAAAAATAAGGAATAAATTAGTTATACACAGTCGCACGAACAGAAATCGTCTAACAACGGCAGAATATCAAACAAGCCAAGGGCTTTTCATCAACCACACACCTGAAGGCAAGGGAAAAGCAATTTACCACAGAATTACATCTCGTAGCTCTGAGAGCTGTAGATTTCGCGAATTTGTATCGAAATGGCTGAAATTTGTCATTTATTACGTTTTTAATATATAAATCTGTCCATTTATTTATTTATTGAATCACATAAAATGTAACAGGACAGTTTATGCACCAAAGCGATACACGGATTCTTAAGCTTAATACTTAACTATAACCTAACTAACTTTCAACTACAAGATTCGCTGGCACTCTCTTCCATTCAGTCATCAGTCTCGCTATGACATTCGCAAACCAATCACATTCAGATTGTACTAAGAGTAGGGAGTTGATAAGCGCGGTCGCGCGCGGTACGGACGAGTGCAGTCCAATCACAAATAGGTTTGTATCCACCACAGGTTTTGTCAATAAGCAATGGCACAGATACAGAGAAATATTAAATATCCGCAACATGCACCGTCACAATGTACACCGTAAAACTAAACTAACACACTGCCCCTGGATAAAACATCCTAAAGATACCCGCCGCATTGAATGAATGAATGAAAATGAACGAAAAAAAATATTTCAGACTACTGTAGCCCATAGATGCATACCTTAAAACTAACATACATATCAAAAACAAAATAATAAAAACATAAGTAACTAAACTAGGTCACATTTTTCAACAGCGACGTTTTACACGTGTTCAAGGTGTCAGGTAGCCGTCCACGGAAACGCCGGAACATGACACCCTTCGGCCAATACTCTTGCTTTGTGAAGGTCGTTAGTTCGCATTCCCGTGTTGGGTTGCCAAAGAAATACGTTGAACCAGGGTACGAACCCGATCTTTGATCACAACCCCAATCCCAATCAAGGGAGTCGCATTTCCCAATCGATTACATAGATAGGTGAGAAAAATTAGAAATCGTCTGGACATACTAACATACAAAAGAATTTTGGACCAAGCTGAAGCGTAGTCGCTTCGCTCGCTCGGTCAGTAATAAAAGACCCAGAGTCTAACCTTTTACCACATGAAAATTCGACGACGCAGTGGTAGTGTAGCTAAGCGAAATATTCTATTACTATTCCGTCGTCTAGTGCCCATAGTACAAGCACTGCCTGGTTTGGGCTTAATTGATCTGTGTAATCCGTGTGTGCCCGGAAATATTTATTCATCAAAATGCCGAGCCATTTTGCAAAAAATGATCTTAGTTCACATTGCATTACTTCGCAGTATATTCATAGCTGGCCAACACAAAGACGTCGTCTCCATAAGGACCCCTCGCATTTGCGTGGCACTCCGTATTTTGGAAGCATTATACGCACCAACATTACTCAATGTCTGATGTTAATTGACTCTGCCATACATCATTCTGCCGCATTAATATGCTATACATAGAATAGGAAATTATCTGGGAATAAAACATCGGGCGAACTGAATATACGAGTATTGCATTCGGTTGAGGGTGTTCTATACTCGTATCGTATTTGATCTAGGATTTAATGTAGCTGAATACCCTGTCTGCTTAAAATTCGGTTAAGGTTTTATTTTAACCCTTGTTTCAAAATTCTGATCGCCGGCCAATTTAGAAAATTCAACTTTTTACACCTTCTCCGAGTAATAATGTTATGTAGACTTTTATTTGTTCAAGTGACTTTCTTTCGCTTTACATGAGATTCTTAGTAGTCTACGATCCCGATATAGAACGACCTTCACCGAGATGTTTATTTGATGAAATGTATTTTATATTTAATTTAATATGTCAATAAATATATTGCATATGGGTTGCCTGACAAATTTTAGTATAGATCAAATTCACTGTTAACACTTTCACGGACACAAGATCAATTTGAAAACTGTGATACGGTATATTTTCTGACCATAATCAATCTAAAGACGTAATGTTGTATCTTGCAATTCCTGGGACGCTTGTTACGGCACTAACACAGAAATCGTGTAGGCAAATGGGCCATCCGTAGACATAGTCTCACAAAACGTGGTCCTTCAATGTGTAAGTGAAAGAGGTAACTTGTTTGTACTGGAGCAAAATATTATATAGGTCAGTCCGATTAGAACAATCGTGTTTATAGATATAGGGACAAGTACCTGTTTTAATGATTCACGTACTGAGGTCAGTTGGGACACCTACGCATTAATTATAGTTGCATGGTTGTAAGGCGTTAGCACTATAACATGTGCTTTTTGATTGTTTTTTTAGAAGGTACCGTCAACGCGCTTGTCCAGACCTTCATATATGCTACTCCTTCTCATAATCTGATACTATTCTCATTTTTGTAAAACAGATGGCAGGAACAGTCATAGTTGCTTTGGGCACGGCAGCAGGGTCGCGGTCTCGTGACGATGAGTCGTCACAGTTATCTTAGTTTATCATTTTGGGACCGGTGGATACACGTCATCTTCTAGCCGTCACGAACAAAAACAGATTCAAACAACGGTAGTTGAAGTCATCTTCTTGACGACTCGAGTAAAGGGGGCTCGAGCAGTGGCTTGATGATCATATTAACGCAATACTTTATATGCCTATCCTTTCCCTAATATCTCTAATCATTATCATATCAGCCGATGGACGTCCACTGTTCGACAAAGGCCAAAGTTCTCCACATCAATCGGTCGTGCGCCTCCCTCCAATTGCTTCCCGCGATTCTATTCCGAAGTCACGTCTTCCAGTCTACGGTCGCCACTCAATCACCTTTCTGCCCCAGGGTCAATTTCAACAAGACGCATTTTTTGTATCATTTCGGTGTGATTCTTTATTTTTGATTATTTTTGAGTTTTTTAAATGTGAAGAGATACTTTAGACTATATTATTAAACATATGTAAAAAGGACCCTGAAATCTGAAATAGATTTCGAGATATTTGAGATCGAACATGAAACACACAACGGAATGATAAATGTACACCAGGATTATAAAATAAGTGCACCGCAATGAGATTTCATACACCGGAATGAAAGAAAAGTGGCAAATTATGAAAGTAATTTTACGTTTTATATTCGTAATATATATTATATTGGCATTACATAATAATATAAACATATATCTTAGTCTGGTATTAAAAACAAAATAATAAAAAATATTATTTCAACAATATCTATGAGAAGTGAAGCTACTTTTGATGTCATTCCGGTGTTTTCCTCATTTTGGTGGGGTTTAAAGTCATTTTACTACACCGGAAACACCGGAATGAGAATGGTGGAATGAGAAACACGACATATTTTTATTTCTTAAAAAAAGAGTAAGCCCTTTATTCTAAAACTAATTCAACTCTTGAAATCACGAGTATACTTTACCTGATATATATAAATTTCAAACCACACAGTTAAAAAATAAAGCAGCTATAACAAACTCCGGAATGACATTTTTTTTGTCCCCGGTCCACCGCGATGATATATTCAAGTTTATACAAGCCTACTTATTGCCACTATACACAACCGGCTTCGTCGAGCGCCGCAGCTTGACTAATTCTTTGAAGTGCGCGGGAGACGGGGGGCGCAATTGATCAAGTTTGGGAAATAAATCGGGTCCAAACATTGTCGGCGGTAATGAGAAGTTTTCTCGGGACAAATTTATATGCACTTATTCAAGGGTATACAAAGGAGATATAAAACGGGTAATGTGCTTTTTTCGTCACCTATTTAAATGGTAATAAAATAAAGGTAACAGATTTTCTTTGTCATGCATAGTATTTGACTTACCCGGCATTTTACAAACAAAACCGGCTTGGGGACAACCCACCTTGATGAGAAATTTGGTCTAAATATATTTTTTTTAATTATTATATATATTAATATTTTAATTTTAGCTGTTGCCCGAGGTAGACAATGGCGGGCTGTTTCCGAAAAAAAATGGTACTTTATTATTAAACCTTTCTGCACCTGCGTTTTCAGTCTTGCCATCAAAAAATACTGCTTGGGAAATTGACCCCCCAACGGCCATCGGTTCTAAGAGCAATCTTCCACTGCCAAACATCTTTACAGCAACTGCTTGCAAACAACTACCTCCATAGTTCATAGAGACAATTTTAGTTCCCAATTGACCGTAGCTTATGTTATTCACATTATCCACTAATGTCAAATCATAATTGGACATCAAAACATTTTTAAACGAAATGCTTGTAGGTTGCGTGTACTCTGTATTGCCTGTTATGATACTCGTAGCCATTAAGTTGATGGGGCCGTTACGGGCCGCGGTCCAATCAGTACCCTCGATTAACGGGGGCCGGGGGCAATGGGATACACGGAAAATATTCAACTTCAGCATGAGGGGAAATATACTACAAATGTTAGATTTTCTACCCTGATGAAAAAAGGATTGGCAGAGGTCGTGGGTTCAATTCTCTCTTGCAATGTGGAATAATTGCAATACTTATGTGGCCGTGAGCAGCTGGCAAATTAATGATCTGGTGAATATCGATAGAGTCCGTTAGGATGGCAGCTTGGGGGCGGCATAGAACCAGTTGTGGTGGCGTTTTTAGAGGCATAACATTATTATTATTATTTTTTTATGTCATAGGGGGCAAACGAGCAAACGTATCGCCTGATGGAAAGCGATTACCGTCGCCCATAAACACCTGCAACACCAGCGGAGTCACAAGTGCTTGCCTACCCGGAGGACGAAGATAGAATGCCTCTATGCTAGTAATTTCACCGGCTATCTTACCCCCACACCGGAACACAACAATGCGAACATTGCTGTTTGGCGGTAACCTTTGAGTGATAACCTTGAAAAGCTTTTCGTCACTGGCAAGATCGAAGGGAAGAGGCCACGAGGGCGTAGTCTGATGCGATGGTCCGACCAAATATCCAGCAATCTCGACGCGAATGTTTACGAAGCCCTACACGTCGCTTAGGACAGAGACAGATGGAGTAACATCGTCAAAAGTCAAAACTGATGAACAGAAGTCACGATCCTCAGTGAGGAACACGACGCAAGGAAGTGGAGAAGGAATGACTCGCAAGGTCTAGCAGTGGATGTCTTTCGGAAGTTGATGATGACTTAACACTTCATGTGATACGTCACTATGTTTTTTTTTATATGATGCGAGTTCCGATGTGTTTATTTTATTACTAGCAGCGCCACTCGGTGTTACCCGCTCATCCTACGGAAACACCAATTTTTTTTTGAGGAAAAAGTAGCGTACCGTTATACTTAAATTTATCAAAATTAGTTTACCCGTTTAACCGTGAAGAAGTAACAAACATACACACAAACACACTCACAAACTTTCGCCTTTATGACACATTTAATAATTATGTAGGTATGTTAGATTATGATTGTACCTTCAGGTGCACATAATCTAATAATAATATATGTATTCTCTTGATGTTATATAGGATTGAAAATGTAACTAATGTAAAATTATGTAAATGTCAATTTTTTTAATGTGTGTATAGAATCTTTTTATCGATTCATATTTTTATGTGGTAATACCACATTTTTATTTTTATAAATAATGACACAAAGGTAAATTAAGAAAGAAAAATTGAATGAGATCCAACTACAATCCAAGCGGGATTTGAACCCGCGACCTCTGCGTTTCCAGCGCATTGCTCTTCCAACTGAGCTATTTTGATCGCTACGTCAATCACACCAAATCTTTCATCCCTTAATTCTTTACGCTACTGGAGCGCCCTCTGTGTCACATATGTTTTTGAAATGCTTATGCGCATTAGGCATACCCTAGGATTTTTTAATGTGGCTAAAGATCAAAACTCAAAAAAAATTGAAATGTGTACCTGGTGGAAGAGACCGGGAATCGAAACCGGTACTTCTGGATTACCGGTCAAGAGTGTTAACCTTTCCACCACCCTAACCACACCTAACGTCCTAAGCGTTGATCTTTGTATTACTAATGGTTTAACTAATTATGTGTTTTCCTAAATAAAGTGTCTCTATGTATCTATTTTTACGTAGGGTTGCGGGTTCGAGTTCTGCTTACAGTATAGTGCATCACATTACATTTTCTTTCATAATTTAACTTCGTCAATATATAAAACAAGGTGTGGTAACTCAACCTTAAAAAACAGAATCGATAAAAATATTCTATAAAAACATTATTCTTTTACCCACGGCGGAACATCATCTCAAGGATACACATCAGCGTAATTATTTCATAGCTTCATATAATTTAATACCGCCTACGCTTAAGGCCAAAAGCCTCTTCATCAAATATTCATTACTAGGGAACCTAACCTCAATATTGCGAACCATATATTACAAACCTAAAATAGGTACGTACGGTGTATGGCGTACATCTCTAATAGTATAGGTTATGAGCATGCCCCGGGATTTTCGATGCACAGATGATTTAACACTAAGGCCGAGAGGCGGCATCGAAATAATTGTGCACCGAAAACCACGAGGTATGGTTATGAGTGTTGTAGTCTAATGCAGCGTTTCTTAACCTTTTTTTCCACGGACCCCTTAGGAAATCAAGCACACTTTTAAGGACCTCCTTAATAAAAAAAGTAGCAATAAATAGCACGGCGTGCGTAGCGATTACGAGACTTTTGGTGGCATTTATTTATGATCGTTAAATAGTCCATAGATAAGACTGCGGACCCCCATACATATGCTCGCAGAGCCCCGGGGGTCCGCGGACCACAGGTTAAGAAGCACTGGTCTAATGGATTCCGAGACAGAATACATCTCCGGGTAAAATGAGCGCTGTGAATTTGTCTGTGGCATGTTTTTTTGTTTACTATTTACAATGTTATGATTTAATTATTATGCCTGTATATCGCATCCGCTCGGGAGAATAGTTTCCTGGATCTTTGGGAGGCGTGTGCGGAACTGAAGCCAACGCGTAGAGGCACTTTCGACAATTTAATAGAATGTAATGTGTACATGGAGCGTATGCTGTCCCTATGCGTGACATGGGAATGGGACGCACACAGAGACAGCTCCCGCTAAGTGCAAGAGTTGATTGTGAGCCGTAAGCGGAAATAATAAGCTCTAGTTTGCATTTTTTTATAGTTGAAACTAGCGACCCGCCCCGGCTTCGCACGGGTGCAATGCTGATAAATTATGCATGTATTATTAACACAAATTATAACGGGTCTAACGCGATATTTCTTATTTACCTTCATAATCTAACGTTTCGGCGGGGTTGCACAAGCCGTGGTCTCAGGATGTCATTTAAATAAGCTGTCCGAATTCCACTTGAGAAATAACAGATTTGATACCATTCGGACATCTTAAAAAATTTAAACTATACTTGCTAGCCGAGGATTTTGAACCTCCAAGTTTTACAAAATATAAATGGAGATATTCAAAAGACAAGCTAATGTTAATTTTCTACAATTTGAATACACGTACAATCTAGAAATTCAGAGAATCTCTTTGTCTAGCAATTATTTCTAAACCACTGCTCAATTTATTTCGTAAAGAGACATTTTATACTGAAGTTAATTTTGTTGGCCTTTACGCTCAACCAAATGTCCTATGAATGTCACAATATACTTGTGTTATATTTTGGTAGCATTTAAATAAGGATTTTATAAAAATATGTTAATACTTTCACGGACAGCAGGTCGAGAGACGTATTCGACCCTTATGATATGGTATCACGTCTGTGGTAGCGAATTTTACCTTTGCAACACTACTACTCCGTCCATAGACGGTATAGATACCAACATTTTTCTTAGTTTTTATTAGGGTTCCGTACCCAAAGGGTAAAAACGGGACCCTATTACTGAGACTTCGCTGTCCGTCCTTCCGTCCGTCCGTCCGTCCGTCCGTCCGTCTGTCACCAGGCTGTATCTCAAGAACGGTAATAGCTAGACAGTTAAAATTTTCACAGATAATGTATTTCTATTGCCGCTATAACAACAAATACTAAAAATAAAATAAAAAAAATATTTAAGGGGGGCCCCCATACAACAAACTTGTTATAGATTATGGTACGGAACCGTTCATGCGCGAGTCGGACTCGCACTTGCCCAATTTTTTTAAAGTAGTTAGTTACATTTTGTATTATTTTAGTTTCACAGTGAGTTAGATTAAAGACTGTAATGATGTGCAACTAAATAAAAAAATAAAGGCAAATAAAGGCCTTATACCGTTTCGGCTTGATCTTCTTTGTCGCAGCATGCAATTTTTAAAATTACAACATTATTGCTCGGGGTTGTCATGACGTAGGTACACGACGAATTAAATCCACGCATGTTCTTTTTAACCTGATATAAACATACCTGTGCACGGAATGTTAGATATTCGTGTACAATTCCATGTATGGGGTACAAAATAAGCTGTTATCACGGAATGAGCAAGTCGTTTTAATTGGTTATTGTTTTGAGACCCCTTTGAGTCCTATAGAAACTTATTTAGTCTAATGTTTCATTAAAATTCAGTTTCACAAAAAAAAACATTTCGTAGAGAGCATTTTTCTTTGCAGTAAACTATTTGAGATTGTTATAAAATAAACCTAAACTTACCTAATCAATAGGATGATATTTTCAAAAACTTAGAAAAATTGATTAAGTACTACAGAGTAATAAAACTACGAAATGATTTTTCGACGTAATGAAACATTAATCTTATTAAAACTTTCGTGAGACATATTTAATTATTGTATTAAGCGGTTTACACTCACGTTAAATTGTCAGGAACGGCCCGACATGTTTCGAACTCGTATGGAGCTCAGTGACGAGGTTGCCGCGGCGGAGTAGGTACGGGCTCCATTGTAATGACTTCAACTGGAAGAAGCGAATGGAGCAAGGATCAGTCACCTTACCGGATTCCATACCAGAATTCAGTAATTGATATAGTAATTTGATTATGTTTTGGCCTTAATTGATAATAGATTGTGATCATGTCTAGTGGGTTAAAGGATCCAGTTGTGTGTTATAATAACCAGATTCTCTGCGGTAAGGATACAAATCAGACGACATTAGCAGTTTATTTAGGACAAGTCAATATTATTTAATAATTATTCGCAGAAGCAATAATGAAGGTTAATGAATCTAAATATACATCTTGGACGAAAAGTAGTGTTAGTTATTTAATTAATAAACAAATAATAAATAAAGGTTGAAATATTTATTTATATGATGCAATGTCTCTGTTCTAAAAATTTTCCAAATGACCCAGTAGGAATGTGGATAGTGTATGGCTGTTTAGTGTTTAATATAATACATAAATATATAACTAAAGGGGTTTTTTGTTTAGGAAAGGACAGCCCCACCCCGCTGTCCCAAGTCAGATTCGTCCAACAAATAAATCCGTCCTTGACAGGATTAAGGGAAGACACATATTTGGAATGCTACAACAAACAGCTAATTCCATTATAAGTTATTGATAGAGATTCCTCACCACCCAGTCATGTCAATATAATGGCTAATAAACCAAATAAATATATTCTGCCATAATGGTCATATGTTAATGCAATATAAAAACATTGCTAGTGTCTCTTTCTGTTATTAACTGTATAGATAGATAATCTGTCCCAGGAGACATGCAACTGATACATAGACACTAAAAGGAGTACAAGACCAAAGCAGTAAATTACACAACCAGACAGCTGAGTTGGATAAGTAAAACAGGAGATGGACTCAGCCATATCCTCATGTTAATATCTCGCCACCAAGTTATGTCAATATAATGGCTAATAAACCAAATAAATATATTCTGCCATAATGGTCGCTTGTAAACGCAGTATGAAAATACTGGTAGTGTCTGTTTCAGCTATTATTAGGTATATAGACAGATCATCCATCTCATAAGAGAATCACAACTGAGAAATGACACATAAGTAATACCAGACCATAGCAATGGATTAACACAACATGGTTGGGTGATGATAAATGTTTGATATAACAATGAAACCAGCCGTTTCTTTCTAATAAAAATATGATTCTGTGTCAGGAGAGTCAGAAGGAAGGGTAGGATATTTTACCTTGAAAAACCTTTACCTATACCAGACTCTTCCCATCAGCTTTTTTTATTATTAGAGAACATATTCAACTTGGATCAAATATGGGTTTAGTTGTTGCGCCTATTAAGGTCTAGCCGGTTGACAAAGAGTATCTGCAAAGTTGATAGCCACCAACCATCTCCCTCGTTAGAGAATACCCCAAGTCTTTAGGAGATGGATTTAGGCACAAAAGTGCAGACCCCGAGCCTCCCAAAGATTAAAGTTTATAGCCGATCTCTGGAATTGCTCAATTGAGGACTCCTTTGACCAGCGATAAGCTTCGTCCCGGTACTATGTATGACAAAAGGTCTTTGCAAACCAGTCGCCATATCAGATTAGCCTCTCATGTCAATCTGGAACAGACAACCAACCTGACTACTCATGTAGCATATTTCTCCAAGCTGAACATTCTGTTCACTGACATTGCTTTGAAGGAGAGAGTCCACCACATACCTTATACCATTAAGACAGGTCTGTCTCAGTATCCATTTTAAACAGAGACAAATCTGTGTACCAATACCAATACCAATACCAATATATATGTGTCAGACGTGTTCAGTCAGTAGGTAAGGTGTGTAGTAGGTGAAATTATTAACCAGGCTTTTGACAGACATAGTTTATTTTAACAATTTTTGTAACACAAATTATCAACATGCCATGCTATAGTAGGGCAAAATTGAAACAGAGTGATTTACATAACTTTACCCTGAAATCTTAGTCTGAGTCAGTATCAGGAATACTTATTGTAAGAGCACTGATTACTCATATGCTTAGATTTTCAATGGCAATAATATAGATACCAAAATGAAAAAGGGAACTTAGCAATCTGGGCGGAATGGACACTTTCCTAAAATTCTAACCATTAAAAGTCAATAAAGCTTACCCCTCTTGCAATAAGGATTATTGCAAGCAAACAATCCAAACAAGGCCACTTCACTACCATCACATAGAACCACACATCACTGTATTCTATCATAAGTACTCACCAAATACGCACTGATAATGCCACTAATTACTTTTATTTGTAACGAATATAAACTATTTATATTACCAGTGATCGCTCGAGCAGAGCTTCGCCGTCGCGCACGTTTGATCCAGACTGACCCCCTAGGCTTCCCGTACGTCGCCTTATATATCCATCGTTTTCCTCGAGCTACCACCTTTGGAACATTCTCGATAAAAATCTTCAAATAAGCGCCACTGCGTCGGATAGCGGAACTATTTTTGTGTACATGTGTTTTATGTTTCAATGAATTCCAAGCCCCTCATTGGTTGATATTATATACAGCTCCCACAAGTAAAAGATATCTATAGACTTATAGGTAGATATACTTTAGTTCTGCTACTCGCCGTTGGTCGCTACTGTAGCCAATGACATTGGCGGCAAATTAAACCAAATTTAAATTTATCTTTATTACTATGGATTAATTATTAATCCGAACATAGTTGTCTTTCAAATTCGAACATTTTAAAAGTTCCCAATCCTTGTAAGATAATAAGAACGTGTCTTAAACGCAATTTCTCCCAAAACGTCACTGACATCTTCCATCACCTGACAAAACCACATTAACATAATAATTGTAGTTTTAAAACATAAATAGTGTTCTTCAACCTACTACCCAACGCAAATATCTATTCAAGTTATGTATTCAAGCATACGCAAATCAAATGTGTAAATAATAACCTCTCCTGGTCAAGTGCAACTCTTTTGCTAAGTGATTGTGAACCGGAAAGTTTATACAACAGTGTACCCATAATTATAGACTAAGGCATTTCACTTAGCCTAAACCTTCCCAGTTACTTACATCACACAAATAGTGGAAAACATGCAAGACATTACCTATCAAAATTGTGCATGAGAGAGAAGCAGTGTCCAGGCCATTTCATCACCCAAGGATATTGAAATGTAAGTACATTACTTCTTGTTTGTTTATAAATCCATTTCACATACCATCATCATTCAATTTCTCATAAATTGACACCAGTTCTTATAATATATAACCGTTACTGATAATAAAATATTAATCAAGATAATTCCCAACATAGCATTGTGAACTTCCATGGTATATACTTATTTGCTTAGTATAACACCAATGATATACAACCATGCATTCATGAATTCCTAGCAATTCAATAAAATCTTAATTATAATTTTCCTAGTTGTAGCGACTACTCCAGTAACTTCAATTGATCTCCCAAATTTCATTCCTTTTCTGATACAAATATATATATATAAGTATATAAATATATTAGTGAACATCCTACAGTGAGAGTGTAATATAGTTGCAACAACAAAGATATAATCCAACTCGCTGAGACCCGAAGTCATCGACGACAACTTAATTAATTTTAATTCTTTTCCTGTTTCAGTCCATGCAACCATCACTCCCAGGACCTCGGCATGTAATCTTACAACAACTGAGCTTTCCAACACAATTACCTACTAGCGTCGAAACCAATACAGCATGCGGCCTTTTAATTATATTAAAATATTTAATAAACCCAATTTTGTTTTATGCTTGTTTATCACAGCGCCCTCTAGCGTGAAAGATTTAAACTTAATCCACGCTCCAGCAACCCCATCAATACTTAATTCATCAATGAATTACGAGATGGCGTTGTAAGGTAAGGCAGCGTAGACGCCGATTCTTTACAATAGACTCCCAATAAATCACTAGATGGCGCTTCACGTCATAAAACCATTGGCCCACTAGAGCAGTTCCGTTACATCCGCCCCGCAGAACTTAATGGCGTTTATCAAAATTAAGTTCTAGAAAAAGAAAGAAAACCCAAAGCAAACAGAGAAGGAGAAAATAAGATAACCAAAATATTATAGTATAACCATGAGCAGAAGAAAAATAAGTAAAACAAACTAAAGAAGAAGAAGAAAGGAAAAACAACAACAGGAAGACTTCCTGCCACAAAGTGCTCCAAATATATATAAAATATATATATATATATATATATGGGTGGTTCCATAAAAGTTGGGTAACTTTGTGTTCCAGTGATATTCATATTTATATATACTATGTACCCAATATTATAAATGACTGGCACATGAAATAGCGTATTTTCAATCATGTCACTCACTTTTGCCTCAATAATATTTTATTTAATAATAAAAAAAGCTTCTTTTGTCTCCCTAATATCAGTCCCTAGCCCTGTCACATTTCCAAAATGCTATTTTTGTTCGTCCGGTTTTATCATGATATGATGTTATTTGAATTTTAACTAACTTAAACACACTAAAAATTACATTCCTTACTTCACCAAAACAATTCAATAAACAAAAATAATCATTTTTTATACCTTTTTGTAAAAAAAAGTAGCGTCATCGATAGTTACAATCAGGCCCTAGCCACTTAGAAAATTTAAAAATACGCGGCATCCGTGCTGAATGACTCTTTTGAAACTCATTCATTCAAAAGTAATCACATGAAGCTAGCTATATGCGTGGGCCGATCTGCGTCGGCCATTTTCACGTCAGTGCAGTCGGCGTCCATGCTGAGGAAACACGTACTGTACCAGTCAATTTTTCAGGCCCTAGGTGAGTTATTTTGCAAAAAGTTAATTAATTATTGTTTCCTTTTATTTGTGTGTAAATGTGATCTGTTTGTTTTGATATTATAGTTTCTTACAAGTTTCGGTATGTCTTTTCAAAAGTAAATTACGAGTGATTATGTTCAAATTTGTCAGTCCCTAGACCATCAGGCCCTTGTCGTAAATGTGGCAAGGGACTGACGCAAAGGCTAGGGGCTGACGTTTATACTCTTTGAAGCAAGTTCAACAATTTAAGAAACTTGTATTTGTTGTAGAATATGCTGCCTCGAAGGAAAATACCGCTTTCTAAAGAAGAAAAAGTCAGAATAGGTAAAAAAACGATTAGAAAAAAAATTAAAATGATCCAGTTTTATTAGCAGAGTACAAAGAAAAAGAAAGATTGAAATACTTCAAAAAAAAAAAGGAAAAAGGACAAAGAAAATGCGTGAAAAATATGACTTCACGTGAGTATAGAAAAATGAATAAAAAAACTGGAGCACTTACTCGGCAGCTTACAGACAAAATAAAAAAAATTAAGCTCAAGAAGGCTTGTGCTATGGGTACCAAAAGACGATATACATACTTATATAGATAAATATATACTTAAATACAGAGAACAACCATGACCCAAGCACAAATATTTGAGTTCATCACACAAATATTTGCCCTGGCCGGGATCCGAACCCGGGACCGCCGGCTCAGTAGGCAAGAGCTTTCAAAGTGAGCCAACCGCGTCGTCAAAATCTGATGGTATTGCTGATCGGAGACAAGCTGAAGCTAAAAGGAGAAGTATTTTACAACGAAAGATAACAAATAGATAACTACAGAAGAAGAATTATGTTATTACTGAACTAAAGAAAAACTTGCTAACCAAAGAAGTAGAAAAGACTAAAACGCACAATAAATAAATCAAAAAAATCACTCACACCCAGAAGTAAAATTGAAGAAATGGCGAATGACCCTAATAAAATAAATAAATAATAAAAAAATACCTATATAACAAAGTATTAAACGGAGATACTAAAAATGAAACCTTACAATTTGATTAAATAATTTAAGTATTATTGGTATTAAGTAGTGTTGTTGTTGGTCAGAGATACATTCCTACAAACTGACTTCTCTATAAAGTTGATTGGATTTTGCAATAAATATGTCAATTAATAAGAAAAAGTATAAGAATTGCTAAATAAATGATTATTGGAAGTTAAACATGTCATTTTATTCTATTACCAATGTTTTGCGTCAGTCCCTATCATATCCCGTCAGTCCCTAGAACACAGATTTCAGAAAAACACACATTTCTCTTTAAATATCCAGTAAAGTGACCGGCCACTTTGGATACAAAAAGTAAATTGTTATAAGTATTGTATATAATAAAAAGTTTTCTAATTAGTATCTAAAAACACCTATTTCAAAAATTGTGCGAAAATTACCCAACTTTTATGGAAGTACCCATATACATGCATCATAGATTGATCAAAGCACTTTTAAGAGAAAATTATACTCTATTAACCCTACCTCACCGTATTTATAACTTATAACCTGCTTCCGCGCATGATAAAGTGTCTATATACACACACCTAGTATCAACAAAATAAAAATATATAATACTAGGAGGCGCCTGCGACCCCATCCATGCACTTTCCCTACCAAAAAAAAACATCCTACAATTATTATATTAATCTACAAATATAATGAAACACATGGAAATAAAATCAAAATGGTATTTATTTTTTTATGCAAAACTTAATGTTTCTTAACCCTAACATGCTTCATCAATGGCGACTAGTTCTGTTCCTTGGATGTGCTGCCCCATGGACTTGCCTATATAAAACTTTCCTGCATTACTTCATATGCTTCATCTTTTCTTGAATCACTTAACAAAAGAATTCTTTGAATCTTGTATTATTTATGTAAAATACAACCATAACTGACACTTCAATTCACTAAAACATCTAAATCACTTCACCACACATCCACTTTAACCAACACTCATTAAAATCACTAGCTATCATTATCAACACACGACATAGAGACGCGAAGTTGACATCCCGGTCTACAAAAGAAGCATTGCTATGTCCCTACTTATAAATGCAAGCTAGAGTAAATTATACATAATTAAATAAATAACAAAATTAAATTATAGAAAATGATCAACCAACTAGTCTTTAGAAGGAAAAGGTCGGCTTACTAAAAATAAAGGAAAACAAAAGTACTGACAGACCATATAAAACCCGGTTACCCTGAACAACAGTTTAGTAGAGGAATATACATATCTTGGACAAATAATATCACCAACAAGGAAATGAATGTTAGGATGATTAACACTAGGAATGGAATTCTAAAAGAAAGAATTTGATACTTACATTCTACCGAATATGATTTAATACTAAAGCTCTACAATGTATCAACACAGCATGAAGAGAAGTATTCTAACTGTTAAATTACAAGACAAGCTTTCACTCACACAAAATTATACCAACATAATAAAATGTATCAAAACTAAAATAGGACTGGACAAGACATCTAAAAACTAATAGGGAAAATGAGCTAAAGATGTGATGGATTGTGTCCTAGATACAACAAAACAAACAAGGTGACTTGGAAATCCTTAGGGAGGCCTATGCTGAAAAGCAGCACAGTTAATGACTATTCAGAAAGCTTATAATAATAAATATGCCCTAAAGGTAAAATAAAAATAAGATGCCAATCTATCTTATATAAATTAAAATAGACTACATAAATAAACACAACCGGACAACTTACACAGCCTACTATTAGAATAATTATTGATTTTCATGGTTATTCCTAATTATTTTCAATGTATTATTCTCCATCATTTACAACCGCTGACTGGCAGATGATATATATCCAATATTAGACATAATTTCAACCAGAAGCTACCCAAAACCTCTATTTACCAAGACCAATAAGACTTAACAATAATTAATATGTCCTACCTTCTGATATATGATAATCATGATATAAAAAAAAATTGCTAAAATATATTTTTTCATTGAAATATATGCACATAGAATTAATACCTAATCTATACATATAACAATTACTTAAGACCTAAATTTAAAAAGGGGACAAGGTTCTTTACAACTAAAATAAATATTACGGACTCTATAATACCTGAACCAAAACTTTATTTTTTCATAAGAACTCTAAGGCGTAAATAGAATATAGGCAGAGCACGCTAAGCAATAATAAATATCAGATATAAGATATGTACGACATTTCGCATAGCTGGGTTAAATCACATTTCTCGACGTCTAATATTCACAACTTTAAAAGCAGTTCGCCTCAGAACACAACTTACCCGAACTTGGTACAAAACCACATAGAATACACAGTTCACGTGATATATAACACTCATAGTACTTAATGCACCACAGAACACTACACTTATTTATTTCACGTAATGTAAACACAATTTATTAGCCGTATTTACATGAATACCGACCTGTATTCAAACAAAATTACCTGCATTCCATATTATCATTTGTCACTCACTTGACAATTTCGTCCAGAAATTCATAACCTTTTCACTAAGTAATCCGATACGCCCCGTACACACTGTTTCATCCTTCAGCATTATCCCTGTTTGTCATTTATTATTTTATTGCCTGATTGACACTCTGCTTACAGCGCAACCGCACCTTATGTATTTATCGTAATGTAAAACAACCAGTATATAATCACAATTAATATAGTTTACAAAAAATAGATTATACAGAAGCTAAAACATTTCCAAACTATCACGGTGAAACTGGTATTCGAACGTGACTTTGTCCTAGTGTTGCCAGGCTGGCATAAAATCCAGCAAATTATCAAGTAAAATATTTAAATATCAAGTAAATTAATTAAAATTTTAAATTAATAAAATAATAATTTACGTAGATAGGAGCATAAAATACCGCAACTAGCGAGATAAATCAAATAAGTATCATGGAAATAAGTGTGGACTAATTATAGTGATCCGTAATTAATGTCGATAATTTTTAATGCACGTTATATAATATACAATATATATATTCCCTATGTACAGTAACCTAACTACCATGTGATTACGATAGATATATATGCAAGAATTTTAAAGATCAGAAGAATTATCCAAGTAAACGTTAAAAATCAACCTAGGATATTGCGGGGCTTAAATTACATGCACAATGATTATCATTCACTGTATCTATCTTCCAACCATACTTATTTCATTTCATCCTGATAAGATAGCTCTTTAGTAACTATACAGTAAATAGTTTGTAACGGACCTAAAAATAAATCTAAACTTGTTGGGATTCTATAACTATTCCTGTGGCAACCCCAAAAATCACCCACGTGACTACCATTTGACAGATGCCAATATAATATAACCTTAAATATTTACCTAAACGTGAAATTTATTTGAACAAAATTATGGAAAATAATAAGAAAATGTCAATTCCGGCCCAGAAAACCATAATTACATAATTGAAGAACAGTAACCTCAGTAAAACACGTCTATTATTCAAAACAACAGCAATTGGAGCGTTTTATTCCTTTGTTCGTTTGACGACTATTTGGAGGCTTCTCAGTTCTCACCGCCGCGGCTGCGGACAACATGCCTACGCCCCGCAGACCTGAAGACCACAAGACTGCCGCAGGACGCAGTAATACGCAATGCATCTTCATGCTCGGCGAAATTGGTTGAGGTAGCATGATTGCTTTTTCCAATTGTTTTTCTTCTTTCTTCTTTAACTGGTTTATGGCTATATTAACCTTTCATTTCTTGTTTTTAGGTACCTGAAGAGCCCTATTTTGCCACATTGGATGAGAGTGAAAGACAATCGTGATATAGAATAATTTATTGCTGACAATAATATACATTATACAAGCATGGATTTTGAAAATCAAATATGGTGTTGTATTTGTTTTTTTTGTTATGAGTGTGTGCAAGTGTAATATGTGGAATAAATGTGTTCATGGCTTATTTTAAATAACTAATGTCCTATAATATAATAAAATCTCAATCGTCTGAAATGTAACCTTTTTGAAACCGCATTACCATTTCACAGAACCAATTGTGCCATTAAATTTGGCATTTAATATATAGATCCTGGTCACGGCACCAATTGTAATGACTTCAACTGGAAGAAGCGAATGGAGCAAGGATCAGTCACCTTACCGGATTCCATACCAGAATTCAGTAATTGATATAGTAATTTGATTATGTTTTGGCCTTAATTGATAATAGATTGTGATCATGTCTAGTGGGTTAAAGGATCCAGTTGTGTGTTATAATAACCAGATTCTCTGCGGTAAGGATACAAATCAGACGACATTAGCAGTTTATTTAGGACAAGTCAATATTATTTAATAATTATTCGCAGAAGCAATAATGAAGGTTAATGAATCTAAATATACATCTTGGACGAAAAGTAGTGTTAGTTATTTAATTAATAAACAAATAATAAATAAAGGTTGAAATATTTATTTATATGATGCAATGTCTCTGTTCTAAAAATTTTCCAAATGACCCAGTAGGAATGTGGATAGTGTATGGCTGTTTAGTGTTTAATATAATACATAAATATATAACTAAAGGGGTTTTTTGTTTAGGAAAGGACAGCCCCACCCCGCTGTCCCAAGTCAGATTCGTCCAACAAATAAATCCGTCCTTGACAGGATTAAGGGAAGACACATATTTGGAATGCTACAACAAACAGCTAATTCCATTATAAGTTATTGATAGAGATTCCTCACCACCCAGTCATGTCAATATAATGGCTAATAAACCAAATAAATATATTCTGCCATAATGGTCATATGTTAATGCAATATAAAAACATTGCTAGTGTCTCTTTCAGTTATTAACTGTATAGATAGATAATCTGTCCCAGGAGACATGCAACTGATACATAGACACTAAAAGGAGTACAAGACCAAAGCAGTAAATTACACAACCAGACAGCTGAGTTGGATAAGTAAAACAGGAGATGGACTCAGCCATATCCTCATGTTAATATCTCGCCACCAAGTTATGTCAATATAATGGCTAATAAACCAAATAAATATATTCTGCCATAATGGTCGCTTGTAAACGCAGTATTAAAATACTGGTAGTGTCTGTTTCAGCTATTATTAGGTATATAGACAGATCATCCATCTCATAAGAGAATCACAACTGAGAAATGACACATAAGTAATACCAGACCATAGCAATGGATTAACACAACATGGTTGGGTGATGATAAATGTTTGATATAACAATGAAACCAGCCGTTTCTTTCTAATAAAAATATGATTCTGTGTCAGGAGAGTCAGAAGGAAGGGTAGGATATTTTACCTTGAAAAACCTTTACCTATACCAGACTCTTCCCATCAGCTTTTTTTATTATTAGAGAACATATTCAACTTGGATCAAATATGGGTTTAGTTGTTGCGCCTATTAAGGTCTAGCCGGTTGACAAAGAGTATCTGCAAAGTTGATAGCCACCAACCATCTCCCTCGTTAGAGAATACCCCAAGTCTTTAGGAGATGGATTTAGGCACAAAAGTGCAGACCCCGAGCCTCCCAAAGATTAAAGTTTATAGCCGATCTCTGGAATTGCTCAATTGAGGACTCCTTTGACCAGCGATAAGCTTCGTCCCGGTACTATGTATGACAAAAGGTCTTTGCAAACCAGTCGCCATATCAGATTAGCCTCTCATGTCAATCTGGAACAGACAACCAACCTGACTACTCATGTAGCATATTTCTCCAAGCTGAACATTCTGTTCACTGACATTGCTTTGAAGGAGAGAGTCCACCACATACCTTATACCATTAAGACAGGTCTGTCTCAGTATCCATTTTAAACAGAGACAAATCTGTGTACCAATACCAATACCAATACCAATATATATGTGTCAGACGTGTTCAGTCAGTAGGTAAGGTGTGTAGTAGGTGAAATTATTAACCAGGCTTTTGACAGACATAGTTTATTTTAACAATTTTTGTAACACAAATTATCAACATGCCATGCTATAGTAGGGCAAAATTGAAACAGAGTGATTTACATAACTTTACCCTGAAATCTTAGTCTGAGTCAGTATCAGGAATACTTATTGTAAGAGCACTGATTACTCATATGCTTAGATTTTCAATGGCAATAATATAGATACCAAAATGAAAAAGGGAACTTAGCAATCTGGGCGGAATGGACACTTTCCTAAAATTCTAACCATTAAAAGTCAATAAAGCTTACCCCTCTTGCAATAAGGATTATTGCAAGCAAACAATCCAAACAAGGCCACTTCACTACCATCACATAGAACCACACATCACTGTATTCTATCATAAGTACTCACCAAATACGCACTGATAATGCCACTAATTACTTTTATTTGTAACGAATATAAACTATTTATATTACCAGTGATCGCTCGAGCAGAGCTTCGCCGTCGCGCACGTTTGATCCAGACTGACCCCCTAGGCTTCCCGTACGTCGCCTTATATATCCATCGTTTTCCTCGAGCTACCACCTTTGGAACATTCTCGATAAAAATCTTCAAATAAGCGCCACTGCGTCGGATAGCGGAACTATTTTTGTGTACATGTGTTTTATGTTTCAATGAATTCCAAGCCCCTCATTGGTTGATATTATATACAGCTCCCACAAGTAAAAGATATCTATAGACTTATAGGTAGATATACTTTAGTTCTGCTACTCGCCGTTGGTCGCTACTGTAGCCAATGACATTGGCGGCAAATTAAACCAAATTTAAATTTATCTTTATTACTATGGATTAATTATTAATCCGAACATAGTTGTCTTTCAAATTCGAACATTTTAAAAGTTCCCAATCCTTGTAAGATAATAAGAACGTGTCTTAAACGCAATTTCTCCCAAAACGTCACTGACATCTTCCATCACCTGACAAAACCACATTAACATAATAATTGTAGTTTTAAAACATAAATAGTGTTCTTCAACCTACTACCCAACGCAAATATCTATTCAAGTTATGTATTCAAGCATACGCAAATCAAATGTGTAAATAATAACCTCTCCTGGTCAAGTGCAACTCTTTTGCTAAGTGATTGTGAACCGGAAAGTTTATACAACAGTGTACCCATAATTATAGACTAAGGCATTTCACTTAGCCTAAACCTTCCCAGTTACTTACATCACACAAATAGTGGAAAACATGCAAGACATTACCTATCAAAATTGTGCATGAGAGAGAAGCAGTGTCCAGGCCATTTCATCACCCAAGGATATTGAAATGTAAGTACATTACTTCTTGTTTGTTTATAAATCCATTTCACATACCATCATCATTCAATTTCTCATAAATTGACACCAGTTCTTATAATATATAACCGTTACTGATAATAAAATATTAATCAAGATAATTCCCAACATAGCATTGTGAACTTCCATGGTATATACTTATTTGCTTAGTATAACACCAATGATATACAACCATGCATTCATGAATTCCTAGCAATTCAATAAAATCTTAATTATAATTTTCCTAGTTGTAGCGACTACTCCAGTAACTTCAATTGATCTCCCAAATTTCATTCCTTTTCTGATACAAATATATATATATAAGTATATAAATATATTAGTGAACATCCTACAGTGAGAGTGTAATATAGTTGCAACAACAAAGATATAATCCAACTCGCTGAGACCCGAAGTCATCGACGACAACTTAATTAATTTTAATTCTTTTCCTGTTTCAGTCCATGCAACCATCACTCCCAGGACCTCGGCATGTAATCTTACAACAACTGAGCTTTCCAACACAATTACCTACTAGCGTCGAAACCAATACAGCATGCGGCCTTTTAATTATATTAAAATATTTAATAAACCCAATTTTGTTTTATGCTTGTTTATCACAGCGCCCTCTAGCGTGAAAGATTTAAACTTAATCCACGCTCCAGCAACCCCATCAATACTTAATTCATCAATGAATTACGAGATGGCGTTGTAAGGTAAGGCAGCGTAGACGCCGATTCTTTACAATAGACTCCCAATAAATCACTAGATGGCGCTTCACGTCATAAAACCATTGGCCCACTAGAGCAGTTCCGTTACACCATGCGAAATAAAACATTCGATGACATATAATTCTAGAGTCAATATAGACCCTGTTTAAACCATTGATGCAAAGATCAAAGCTTAAAGAAAAATTTAAAAAGGAGTTACCTGGTGGAGGAGACCGGGAATCGAACCCGGTACCTCTGGATTACCGGTCCAGCGCGTTAACTACTTCGCTACCCTCACTCCAAGTAACCAGACGAATTTTTCCTTATGCTTTGTGTGTCGATCTTTGCATTGTTTATTTGAAAGGTTTTACCTTTGCATCAAAAAACTGTGGCGTACCCACATGAAAAAAATGAGACATTACATGTTTCATAAATTTATAGACCATGTTGTTTTGCTTTATTTTAAAGTAGACTAGTATTATTATAACTCATTTACCCTCCAAAACTTTCTTCATCATGTTTTGAATAACAGTTTTTTACAAAAAGGACTAAGGAGTTGTTTTCCAAAATTACTAGTGGTTTTGCAAAACAACTGATTCGGTAATCCGTCTGCGATATATACGTGCATACAAGTCAAATGTAGTAGTCTTCTAGCTTTACCGTCCGGAAAAACAAAACACGATTGCTCCTCAGTCTCACCTCCATCGCAATAAATTCACTTTCCAATACACTCGGATAAAACACAAAACCCGTGTGACAAAATTAGCCAGTGGACCTTTAAATTAACTTGGCGAAATCAATTCCATTTTATTTGTTTAATTTCAACGGACGTTTTGAGGCCGGTCGGACAATTGTAATTAAATGAGACCGTTCCGTTTCCCTCAGATCAACGTCAATTAAACACGGAACCTACTGTCCTGCTTTTTCTTACTAAGGCAACGTGAAAAGAAACTATAATCATAATTTTAACTCATAAATATTTAAAAAAATAGAACAACGACTTGGGACGTTGCAGATATTTCTCGTCAACTGCCAGTTTTAATTTAAGTATACATTAAAAAGTACTAGCCAGATATAAAATCTGGCGGATACAATGTATTGAAATTGACACGTAGTTGTTTGTTAGTATTTGAAAACGGAATCATTACTTTTTTTCTAAATGCCAGTTTGCACAAGTTTTAAGCACATTACTGGCTGTATCAACATTTTTATCGCATTAAATTACATTCAATTATTTTGTTCGAAATTTAAAATTGGTCAAAGTATAAGCGCTCGTCAAAAAGGTTTTTAACAAATTCAGTTCTTAGGCTTTTTTCCCCGAAATCGTTTAAGCCATACTCGTTTCGGAAATAACTGTTTATTCCCGTGTGATATTTTTAATTAAAAGTTACCGACGAGATTCTCCTTCCGGCCGCCATCGCAACTGTGTTTCACAACCAGTTGTCTACGAGGATTTTTTAGTCTTTCACGGCAACCAGTTGTGATAAAAGAATATTTATTTTTCTTACGCAACCAGTTGCCAATAAAGAAAAAAATCGCCGCCATCGCAACTGTGTTTCACAACCAGTTGTCTACGAGGATTTTTTAGTCTTTCACGGCAACCAGTTGTGATAAAAGAACATTTATTCTTCTTACGTCGTTTCTAATCTCGACACATTATTTCAAGCAATGATTATTAACAGAGATGGGCATTAATCGATAAAAAAAATAATCGTAATTTCACGATTAATTCTCGATTATAAGTTGGATCACGCTCATTTGTGCATTTTACGAAAATACAATATGTTTTGACCGGGCCTTTTTAAAGGTATCCGATCGTTAAAATAGCATTTCGGTACCGGTATCAATATTTTAGGTACACAAACAAGCTTCGATCCCCGATAAAAAAAAACGGTTTGACCGTTCCTTCCGTCTTCCCTCTTGTTACAGTAATACAAGGTGGTTTTTATAGTGCACTAGCGACCCGCCCCGGCTTCGCACGGGTGCAATGCTGATACTAAATACACTACAGAAAAACTGTGAACGTTGTATATAAAAACATACATTGTTGCTATTAAATAAGAGCAGGGGCTAGTTCATACATTTCCATCATATAAGTACATCGCACGGGTGCAATGCTGATAAATTATGCATGTATTATACATATAAACCTTCCTCTTGAATCACTCTATCTATTAAAAAAAACCGCATCAAAATCCGTTGCGTAGTTTTAAAGATTTAAGCATACAAAGGGACATAGGGACAGAGAAAGCGACTTTGTTTTATACTATGTAGTGATTACTCTAAGAAGTTCTAGGCAGGAACTTAGACTTAAAAATGTCTTATTTCTTCCTAATATCGAGAGAAAATTTCGGATTAATTAATCGATTATTATTAAATTTAATCGCTAGAAATTTATCTACGATTAATTTAATCGGGATTAAATTAATCGGAACTCGTACGATTAGATTAAATAATCGTCAGTTTTAATCGTTAATCGCGATAAAGTAAGTTAATCTTATTTCTTAGTGGCCAGTCTGTATTATAATCATAATTCATGGAGTTTGATACCAAAGTTATTAAAAGAGAGTGTAGAGCCGCCATTACATAAATCATGAGACAGATGAGTAAGGAGTTTGGATCGCATATTAAAGTAAACCCAAGGTAAAACCTTGGAAACGCAGAGGTCGCGGGTTCGAATCCCGCTTCGATTGTAGTGGCTCGCATTCAATTTTTCTTTCTTAATTTACCTTTGTGTCATTATTTATAAAGGTAAAACCTGTTTTGAAAATAAACATTGCCCGACTAGAAAATTTCTTTATGACATTGACTTCCCTTTTAATGAAAAGAGATAACAATAACAAATGTTGCCACGTGTTCTAAAGTATTGTTTTACTGGTGAAGTAAAGGTAATTTATTTATTATGTACCTATGAAAACATAAAAAAAGTTAAAAATCATATTTCGATGTAAAAAATTTACTGCTTACGACCTCAGGAATCCGCTGGTAAAATCATTTGGATTGCTCAGGAGCACCCTGTATTTATATTAAATTTTAAGCGGAATACAAGTTATTTAAGTTGAAGATATCATGGCATTTCATTTGTTCATTCATTATAATGTCGCTAAAACAAAATTTTCTCAATACTCGTATTACCACTGGTGATAAAAGGACACAAAATTAGTAGCAGTTCAACACCGGTAGTAAACTTCTAAAAAACCGGTCAAGTGCGTAGTTTGTCTCTCACGGAATTCGAGGTATCAAATTAATTATCCTCATGTTGGAAGCATCATCATCCTCATTTTTGGTATATAGCAGTCCAGGTTTAAACATAATCCATGGTTTAATCTATGGTTGTGAACAAAGAAATTGACTCTTCTATAGCAACTAGGCCTTTTGAGATTTTCCTTGTTGGCAACTGGTTGCATAAGAAGAATAATATTCTTCTATCACAACTGGTTGCCTTGAAAGACTAAAAAATCCTCGTAGACAACTGGTTGTGAAACACAGTTGCGATGGCGGCCGGAAGGGAGATTCTGACGTTGACAAACGCCAATATAAAGGAGTGGGTGTGAACGGTCTAATTGTCCGAATTTAGCCGAAGTCGCCCGACCGCGCCCGAATCGATTCGTCATCGCAAGATGTCGGCCGATTTAATTAATTCGGAATTTATTGTCAAAAGGGTTGAATGGGTTTTCCGGCTTGCATTTATTTTTGTTGAAATATCGTGTTTCTTTTACGAACGGGAAATTCGGTTGGATGGATTGTGATTACGTTCGAAAATTACTTTTTGGTGTCGGGAGTTTGTTTTTCAGTCCATTCTTTTACGTTTCCTTTTGTTATTCGACGTTTATTGCAATTTTTTTCCTTAATTTTTTGTCTTTTTGGTTTTATAATGATTGGTGAGTAAGATTGCGGTCATGAATATATCTTGAAACAAAATTGTTGTCTTTAAGATATTGCAAAAAAAACGTAGCGGTCGGATAGCTCAGTTGGGAGAGCAATGCGCCGGTAACGCAGAGGTCGCGGGTTCAAACCCCGCTTCGATTGTAGTAGATCGCATTCAATTTTTCTTTCTTAATTTACCTTTGTGTCATTATTTATAAAAAAATGTTTATATTTAATTTATGTATCGTGTTTATTTATATTTTATTTGGCTTCCATGAAGGCCAATAAAGTAAAACGATACTTGTTACTTACTAGTTTTATAGGGTTTCGAAGGACAAAAAGTTTTCTCCTCTTATGCAAATATGGAAATAATTCTAGTTCTTAGTAGTTCTCCAGCAAATTTCTATAGTTGCATAGAGAACAGACCATTTAAATAAGCTGCCGGGTCATTTTTACTTTTTCTCAATTTTTCAAGACACTGCTGAAAAAGTTGTGCCATATGGTACTAATACTAGTTGTTGTTTTTTAGGGTACCGTACCCAAAGGGTAAAAACGGGACCCTATTACTGAGACTTCGCTGTCCGTCTGTCCGTGCGTCCGTCCATCCGTCTGTCACCAGGCCGTATCTCAAGAACAGTGATAGCTAGACAGTTGAAATTTTCACAGATGATGTATTTCTATTGCCGCTATAACAACAAATACAAAAAATAAAATAAAATAAATATTGAAGCCCCCCTTATACAACAAACTTGTTTTATGGTACGGAACCCTTCATGCGCGAGTCGGACTCGCACGTGGCCAATTTTTATACAATTTCATACCTCGTCGTTTCGGACGTGATTTTATGTCCATGGTCTCGAAGAGAATCAACATCACGACCATAACAATCACCCAACATCAAGGACGTAAGATCAAGTCCAAAACGTCGAGGTTATAAACAAACACCGTTTTAAACGCGTTTTGATATAATATAATACATTATTATTCACTTTTACTTTTATAAATAGAGGTAAGTAAGTCACTAGTGACGACGCCGTTGGCGCAGTGGTTAAGCAGCAACTGCCTACTGAGCCGGCGGTCCTGGGTTCGAATCCCGGCAAGGGCAAATATTTGTGTGATGAGCTCGAATATTTGTGCCTGGGTCATGGATGTTATTTGTATTTAAGTATGTATTTATCTATATAAGTATGTTTATCGTAATCTAGAGTCCATAACACAAGTCTACTAGAGCTTACTGTGGGACTAGATCGATTTGTGTGAGGTAGTCCGATATTTATTTATTTAAAAAACTGATAATTATTCTTCAATTCTTCTTATTATTGGAGGGTAAGTAATAGAACATATATAAACAATAGATATAACACTCATTAGAGATAGGCTCAATTGGAATAAATTTAATCGGCATAATATTCAATTTGTATACTGAACGAAACATATAACAATAAAATGCATATTTTCATAGTATATAATGAACTGTAGGTATAATGACATTGTGTATAATCATCTAGTGGTATAACATTTAAAACACTTAATTATTATTACATATAATATACATTTACTCGAAACATCGAAGCAATCGAAGCATTGAAGTAATGTTAGAAATCGTAAGCCAGGTTGGACCTGCGCGGCTCGCTCGCTTCGCTCGCTCGTTAGGGTCATAGTTCAACCTAACACTCCTCCTCGCTTCGCTCGTCGTCGTACCTAACCTAAGCAAAGTCAGATCTGCCTTAAGGTAAAATAAGTAATGTTAGGAATCGTAAGCCAAGTCAGACCTGGCGTGGCTCGCTCGCTTCGCTCGCTCGTTAGGGTCGCAGTTCAACCTAGCACTCCTCCTCGCTTCGCTCGTCGTTGTACCTAACTTAAGCCAAGTCAGACCTGGCGTGGCTCGCTCGCTTCGCTCGCTCGTTAGGGTCGCAGTTCAACCTAGCACTCCTCCTCGCTTCGCTCGTCGTTGTACCTAACTTAAGCCAAGTCAGACCTGCTTTACCTGCGCTCGTTTCGCTCTTATATATATAGGTAAGTACTGCGATTTTTTTTATAAAATGCCTATAAAATGGTACTAGGTATGTCATATAATATTATTTTATACGATAGATATTTCAAATGATATTATATTATATGTCATAATTGTTATACAAAATAAATATTATATCTAAAATTATTACACAAAATAACCATTATAACATATGATATTATATGAATTGAATGTTATACCAATCAAGCCTTATATTTCATGAAAATATGGTATTTCTTATTATATATATCGTGCATTATATCATTTGTATGTTTATAAATTGAAATTATACCAAAAGTTTGTATATAATATGGGACGCACCCTACTGTATACGTTTAATAAATTTATTATTTATGTCATAATGTAATAACCATTTTCCGATCGTCCCGTGGCCTTTCCCATGAATATTGAATGCGCAATTAGTTTGATACGAGTTAAATTAACAGGGAAAGGTGAGAATAAAATAAATTGAGGTGTTGAGAATAAAATGTATACATACAGGGTGAAATAATATTGACCGTTGAAATTTTGACAGTAGATTCCTTGGCACAAAGTAAAAAATACGTGTTTTTTTCTTTCAGCATCTTTTGGTACTAAAATATTGAGATAAAACAGCTGAAAGATATCCAATGAGACCATGCGTTCGTGGCTACCGCGTTAGCGCGCTGTGCGGAAGGCGGCAATAACGCTTTTTGTATTGTATTGGTCCAGATAAGATAGGCGAGCGCGCCCCTCCCCCCGCACCGCTAACCCCGAGCGTCACTCAGTTAACGATTATCCACACGTTACTAATTATTTATTCGGACAGCACATTTTATTATGAAAATTTTACCTATGTTTTATTTCTCAGAAATGACATCCTTTATCGATACCTGATGCCTGGGGAAAATTTGAACGGTCAATAATATGTCACCCTGTATTTAACAGTTAGAGTGGCATTGACTGATGGATAGTTAAACACTTACATATAGTAATTTCTTACATGGTTGTCTATAATAAACAAAGTTTCCGAAAATTTTCAGAAACGCCACATCACTAAAAAAGGGTTGAAAATTTCAAAACACGCTACGTAATCAGTACCTTCTCCTTGCATCGTGTTCTTCACTAATAGTCATGACTTCTATTCATCACTTAAGTTTTGAAGATGTTACGCCATCTGTTCTGTCCTTAGCGAATTATGAAATGAATTTGGCCTCAAAAATGATAAAATAAAGTGTTGTGCAGTTTCGCCAAATTTTCATTTTGTCCGAAAGCCATTTTTTTCAAAACTGTTAAATTTATAACAAACCTAACCTAACCTAAGTCGCTCAGCGAGCCATGGAAAGAGCTATGCTTGGTGTGTCTCTTAGGGATCAGATCAGATCCGAAACGAAGTAATTCGACAGAGAACCAAAGTTACCGACATAGCACAGCGGATAAGCAAGCTGAAGTGGCAGTGGGCTGGTCATATCTGCCGTAGAGCCGATGACCACTGGGGCAAACGAGTCCTGGATTGGAGGCCACGAATCGGTAAACGTAGTGTAGGGCGCCCTGTAACAAGGTGGAGCGACGACATTCGTAGGACAGCGGGTAGTAACTGGAGGACGAGAGCTGAAAATCGAGCTCAGTGGCGTGCCATGGGAGAGGCCTATGTCCAGCAGTGGACTGAAACAGGCTGATGATGATGATGATGATGATAACCTAACCTAATGGGTTCTTTAAAACGATGTTTATAAAATCCGGAATATATTACGGGTTTCAGGAAAAAAAAAATCGGACAAAATGAAATTTTGCCGAAATTTCACAGATGGAAAACAATGTTTCAGAGTTGTGATTGGATACCGTTATTCGGTGATCACTTCATTAGGGTTTATTTAGGGTTAAGTTTTTCTATAAAATAAGTGGACACACTTGATTAGGTGCAGCCGCGTTCGTTCTACAGTTAGTCACTTAAATTTACTATTACCCGAAAGCCGTTTCTCAAAGACAAGACTATTTCACAAACATGTTATAATTCAAATACAATTCGCTCACAGATCCCTTTAAACGCCGTTCCACACATGTACCTTACAATCGAATTACAAAACAATTAAGCTACCTCCCCGAGCAAACTTAAACCAAGCTCCTTGCTACTACGTCTCAATTCTCCCTAGTCTCCCCTTAAAGCTTTCTTGCGTCGAAAGTTTGATAGGGTTTGACGCACTTTAACCACTTTCTGGGAAGATTAATGACAGTGTCACGCGGGATGCGGGTTCGAATCTAGGTATCATGACAGGTTATGAACGAAGGTAGTGTGATGGTTTTTAGTTACAACTTTAGTAGTATGTTTGGCGAAGAGTCTACCTGGTACCTATCGCAAAACGTCAAAAAATTAGATAACAGTGATATCGCCTTTGAACTGTCATTAAAATGCGATGAGCTTCAAGTGACAAATCTCATCTCAATTTTGAAAATACGAAGGCGATAATGATTTCTGTTTTGACGCACTAATTTCACGCACTACACGGTCAAGTTAAAGTATGCGCCGGGGGAATCACATGAAGAATCCGTTTCTCAAGAATGGCCCAGCTCCTGATGATGAATCGCGTACCAATTCGAAACATGTCGAGCAATATCCGACTTCTACCACGTAAACTTAGTCCTTACTCACCGAAGTTTTCTATATAAAAATTTCATGAGCCTAAATATTATTATTATTTTTTTTCATACTACGACGGTGGCAAACAACCATGCGGCCCGCCTGATGTTAAGCAGTTACCGCCGCCTATAAACGCTTGCAACGCCAGGAGCATCACACGCGCGTTGCCGACCCTATTTATTCTCACAAGCCATAACTTTAATGATCTGTGCTATGGCTACATGCATGCTCCAACGTAGCTGTATTTTTCAGCGAGTGCGATACTGCCAATTGACCGAGCGGCTGCGGGGCTCTGATAGTGAAGCACTCTCTGTGTGGTGTAAGCTATGAGATATGAGCGGGGTGCTGGAATAATTTAAAACCAACCCTAGGGGCTTATTTGGCGCTTAAATAAAAGTAAAGCCATTTTATATTAGCCACGGGCTAAATTTCGTCCGTGTGCGCATCTGTCACATCTAGGAAAACCTGTAGTTATTTTATTTTAATAGCATTACAAAAATATATGTCAATAGCTAAGTACATAAAGCCAATAACAGATTTCCACAGATATACAATTGTATAAATGGTGCCATAAAAAGGTTCTTAAATAGGTTCATTACGGTATTTGATGACAGCTCAAATCAGCTACTATTTATGAAATGTCAAAAACGGTTTGTTAGTTTGAAGTTTCTACGAAGATACTGGCTTGTGATGTCCTAAAAATTAATAGTCACGACACGTCTTCTTTTTAGCTTTTGGCCAATTAAAAATAGTAGGTAAATTGTCTAAAAGTTAGTGGTAGTTTATTTGGTTCCGAGTATTTTTGCATATGTGTTTCGTTTAGTGGTTTCAATGACACAATTAATTTTCACTACAGTCAAATATATTTGTAACGCTTCCGCTTGTAAGTTGTGCCGCATCATTATTGGGTGGCGCGGCTGTAGGGATACGATACAGTGAAGTGTCTGAGCGCTGGATTTGACGCAGTATCCAGGCTGTTCTTGGAGACGGAGCATATGCGACATACTGAATGGAATTCTACATGGGTTTCTACTTACCTACCTAACCTACCTAACCTACCTAACTACTTCTTCAATATACGGGTAAGACAAACTCTAGTCTTTGTTGTTTTACATATTATAGGTTGTGTTACAAGTTTTTCTTTTCGTACGTCTCAAAAACAGAGGTATTTATCGAAATGATTGGGGTAGTTATTGCTCTTGTTCTTTACAAAATAAGCACGCAAAATGCATATCCCAACCTTTTTGATATCAGCTTCCGTGTTCACTGTTTTAAAATAATGCCCGTGTGTTACATAAATTTACGACGACAAAAAAGTGACGATGCAGTTGGCGCAGTTTGTCCTGCTTTGTTTGACTTGCCTATTGAGCAGGCGGTCCCGGGTTCGCATCCCGGCCAGATGCATGAACTCGAATATTTGTCCTTGAATCATGATTGATCTATATAGTTAAGTATATATTTATCTATATAAGTATGTATATCGTCGTCTAGTACCCATAAACACAAGCTTTCTTGAGCTTAATTTGGGAGTAGATCGATTTGTGTGAGGTTGTTGATATTTATTTATTTGCAACGCTATCGCTTTTAAGTTGTGCCGCATCATTATTGGGTGGCGCGGCTGTAGGGATACGATATAGTGAAGTGTCTGAGCACTGGATTTGACGCAGTATCCAGGCTGTTCTTGGAGACGGAGCGCATGCGATCTGTTGAATGGGATTCCGCATAGGTTTCTGCTACTCACCTACCTACCTAACTTTTTTTTTTATACTACGACGGTGGCAAACAAGCATGCGGCCCGCCTGATGTTAAGCAGTTACCACCGCCGCTATGAACGCTTGCAACGCCAGGAGCATCACACGCGCGCTCCTCTACGCGTAATACAAGCGAAATTCTTTGTCTTTTTACAAATTATAGGTTGTGTTATAAGTTTTTCTTTTCGTAGGTAAACGTCTCTGTAATCGACACGCTAATGCCTAATAGTTGATACCATGCTGGCAACTACTGGGACAGTGTCGAGCACAGGGACGTTTACCTTAACGTCCCAAAAAACAGAGCTACTTATAAAAATGATTGTTCTTCTTCTTTACAAAATAAATACGCAAAATGCACATCCCACTCTCAGTTTTAAAATAATGCCCGTGTTAGGAAAATTGTAACGCTATCTCTTGTAAGTTGTTCCGCATCATTATTGGGTGGCGCGGCTGTCGGGATACGATACAGTGAAGTGTCTGAGCGTTGGATTTGACGCAGTATCCAGGCTGTTCTTGGAGACCGAGCGTATGCGAGGATAAATTGCAAATAAGACGTGCTGAATGGATATCTACATATGCTGAGTTGCTCTCTGTATCAAGATGTGCCCTTCTCGAGTACGTTTCCAGATTTGTATGGCTAATGTTCTCGAGAACGTTCTTTCCTCATACAAACCGGGAAACATTATCGAGAACGGCACATCTCTTGCTACAAGAGTGGGTTGTTGATACGCAAGAGAACCAAGGTTGTAGATAATTATATCTCAGAATCAACAAATTTAAGTGGCAGTGGGTGAGCATTGTTCGTAGAACTGACGTTCGTTGCGGCAGAAATGTTCTTGAGTGACGAACGCGTACTAGAAGACGCAGCGTGGGAAGGACCTCTACAAGGTGGACCGACGAACAGCGGGCCTATGATTATTTCTTTTTTCACGCGATAAATAGATGATAAAGCATCCCTCACGTTTTGACAAACCGCAAGTGTGAGTGACAGATGCTTTGTCACTTAATTGCGGGCAGAAATGGAATGAGGGTGGCGCACGACCGATCGTTATGGAGAATTTTGGGTGAGGCCTTCGTTCAGCAGTTGGACGTCTGTCTGCTGATATGATGATGATGTTGTTTATTTGCAACTTATAATCTTTCGGGTGCTTTTGCTTCTCCTGTCTATTGACGTAGCAGTAAACAAAAACATTTGTACGGACAGTTACGACGAGACGTACATTGCGACATGGCACCACGTCTGTAGATGGCGATTTTTATTATATCTTTTTATATCTATCTAGTCTATATATAAAAGAAAGTCGTGTTAGTTACACTATTTATAACTCAAGAACGGCTGAACTGATTTGGCTGAAAATTGGTGGGGAGGTAGCTTAGAACGAGGAAAAGGACATAAGATAGTTTTTATCACGTTCCCGTGGGATTAATAGTAAACTATATATAAAAGAAAGTCGTGTTAGTTACACTATTTATAACTCAAGAACGGCTGAACTGATTTGGCTGAAAATTGGTGGGGAGGTAGCTTAGAACGAGGAAAAGGACATAAGATAGTTTTTATCACGTTCCCGTGGGATTAATAGTAAAAGCTATCTCTACATTTATCGACTTTCAGGCGGTACAAAGTTCGCCGGGTCAGCTAGTTACTTATAAAGGCTGTTGAAAAGCCCTGAAATTGGCCAAAATGCTAGCATACGTGCAATAACATTACGAAACAAAACGAAAATTATCTTAACAAGGCCACCGAAACGAAAGCGATTGTAACGCTCCGAAATTGACCGAAAAGCTAGCAACAGTTAATATTGCGAAGCCGATTTTCCAAATTATAGTGCGGCCGCCCGCATTTTTATCGCAAGGCTTCACAATTGCGTAGCGCTTAATGAGCCGTTGAGGCAAATTGCCCGAAAACAAATTATAGATATACGGAATAATTACTGGCCTTTGTACCTTTTCTTTTTTTACTTTCCGAAAGATTGCGAAAACAGATTCTATTGGTTGATGTGCTTTATCGGCGTGGAATGGTTTTTGATTTATTGGGTGATTAAAACTTGGTTCAGAAAATATCATAGAAACTTGGTCCTCAAAATATATTATAGGAGGAAAAATCGAGGGAAAGCGAGGTAGAGGAAGGCCAAGATGGAATTACTCTGAGCAAATAAAAGAAAAGGTTAAAGTCATGTCTTACCAAGAAGTGAAGGAGAAAGCCCAAGAAAGAAACGGCTGGGGATTGCTACACGGCCAAGAGCGCAGCTCTTCAATCGAAGAAGAAGAAGAGAAAACACGAGCGTACAGAAAACGTATAATTTTCTCTATGAATTTCGTTTTTTATTCTCCTCTCTTGCGTGGAAGTCGACTTTGTGTTACTTGAACAACAAAACTCTGTATTCGGATCCATCAACTATTTTGAGTTGCTCGTTGTCATGGTGATGTCCCCTGGGACACTTCAAAAGTACGATTCGGCAGTTAATAAATTTACCCGGAGGTTTTACCAGAAACTTTGTGATTGCGTTAGTTACATGCCTATTCTTACCTAAACTATCTCCTGACAATATCATTAACACGTCGCTGTTGAAAAATGTGACCTAGTTTAGTTACTTATATTTTTATTTTGTATTTGATATGTATGTTAGTTTTAAGGTGTGTATCTATGGGCCACAGTTGCCTGAAATAAATGTTTTTATTCATTCATTTGTTTCATTCATTCACTCATTCATTAATTCGTTCATTAATTTATTCATTCATTCATTCATGCTTTCATTCATTATCACAAATGAACAACACTTTTCAGTCCCTTCGAGACCATGAATGTGACATCACGTTCGAAACGTCGAGGTAATTAAATAAATACTTTTTGAATTCGATTAAGGACCTTATCACACTTGCGATTTGAGAGTGAATATTGTATGAAGGCGATTAGGCAGCGAGTTCGCCGCGACGCTTTTTTGTATAGAAAATCGCTCGCAAATCGCAAGTTTAATGTGGCCTTAAGTCCCGTTTATTTAAATAATGTGTGAAAATCGTGTAAGATTAAATCAATATACTTACTTTTCAAAGAAGTTTAATATAATTGTTAAATAGTTGGATATGATGTCAATATTGGCAATTAAATATTTGCACGACACACACGTCGAGATAATATGATACGAAATATTTATATTTTAAGACCAATATGTAAACTAGGTAAAAGCCAAATTTCATTTTTCTATGTTTATTAGATTTGGAGTTATTGAGGGATCAAAAGTGGCTCCAAATGGTTCGTGTAATATAACACACGGCTGCTGCTCGCCAGTTCCCGGGGTGAACTTGGCTGGACACGCTGCCGCGTGTCTAGATATCGATTGCAAATAAATACATTTCATTTCAATTTATTTAATCACTATTGTCCCCTGAGTCACGGGACAGAAAACAACAAGAAGAATTTGATCCACCCATTTAACTGCCACATTACGACGCTATGCCCGGTACATGGCTATTGCATCACCAGAATATAGTTATTTACGATACAAGTGTGGAAGGTAGGTGATTTCAGACGAGTGTGATTATTAGTCACGAGCGAGGTACGAGCGAGTGATTAAACAAACACGAGTCGGAAATCATCTTACACGCGAGTTCCGTACAAAACTTTATTATGCATGTACGAGAAAATGGAAAATACTTTGATACTCACAAAGACTGTATACATTGGAAAAAAAGTGTTTTGATTTGATTTATCCAACAAGAAGCCGTCCACATTTTTTACTTCTTCAATAACATTTTACGGGTTGTTTAAATTCATGATACGTCCCTTTATCTCGCCATTATTTCAGCAGATTTGCACAAAACAACTTCAAAATAAACTAGACTTCAATAAAAAATGGCGGAGTTATTTGTAAACCGCGCTCGACATTATCTAATACTGCGCATGTGCAAAAGTATTTTTTTAATATTCGTCTTATGTCAAAATGGCACAAGCGCGTGTACATTCAGCCAAATTTATTTAATGAATAACGATTTAAAGTTCGTTTATTAATAAAATTTTATATCTTATGTAATAAATGACGTGTTAAATGAATTAATTAATGAAATATTGGTTTTATTGTACTTTTATACGTGATAATAATCGGTATTTGACTTATTTATCAAACTTTTTGTAAATAATAAAACCTTTTTGTGTGGCTTACAGATACGGATAGAAATTAAAAAAAAAATTGAAAAATAAAAAGCACTAGTGTGGAAAGTAGTACTTTCCGCACAGTTTGAATGCCTAGAATACGCTCTTTTCGAGCACATGCATTGTAAAATATAATTATTTCAGTGTCAATTAAGACTCTAGTGAGAGAAGGATGTCACATGAGCCACCCCCAAGGCTCAACTTGTCACGACCTACTTGAATTAACCGTGACTCTAAGCCGGGGTCCACGCGGGTCCCAGAACAAATATTTGTTTGTCCGGATATCGGAGTCCCCTTTGAATCGCGAGGGTACCTGCTAAGCCGGAATTAGTAATTATCATGTACTCAATGTTGTGACTGAGGGAATGTTATGTTTGTGTGTTGTTTTAGGGGCGCTCCTTTACCGTGATCATTCGCCTGTCTATCTACCTATCTGTCATAGTGTAGTGCTGAACATAGATATCCCCCACAGTTCCCCACAAGGTGCGATCCTGTGCAGACTGCATCTATCGACTCCATGCGACTTAAGATCATCGAGGCTACCCTTCAGCCACTCTTATTGAGAACTATCAAATTGACAATTAAAAAAAACACATTTTCAAAAATGGGAAAGAAAAATGAATGACCAGCTCCTAGATCCTTACAGCAAAGACAATCCAAAAAAAAAAGAATGATCATCCAGAAATTTTACTAAACCTATTAATAAATCATTATTCTTCCGTTCCAGCATCAAATCAATTTCAAATACTTTTCCATTCATATATCCATACCAATATTATAAATGCGAAAGTGTGTCTGTCTGTCTGTCTGTTACCTCTTCACGCTTAAACCGCTGAACCGACTTAGATGAAATTTTGTATGGAGATAGTTTGAGACCCGGGAAAGGACATAGGATACTTTTCATCCCGAATAAATTTAGTGTTCCCGTGGGATGAGCGGGTAACACCGCGGAGCACAGCTAGTATACGTATATGTATTCTAATAACAGCCTCACACCTCAAAATAATTATCCATGCTACTTGAAACGCAGGACTCATATCCAATCACACATGCTCACGACACATGTCATTTGATTAAAAAAGACAAAAATCCGCCATTTCTGTCACGTCCGTCAGCGTAGCGGGCCCCGACAAACAGAGGTGCAGGTAAATAATAACATGGCGTGTGTATGAATAATGTATGGGTTAACGTGCGCCTACCCAATATGGGTCACAGAGATGATAGTGGCTTTTTTAATCTTTTAGCGCGAAAGGACTATCCTTTTTAGGGTTCCGTAGGTGTGGAACTTTTTTTCTTTTTCATAATGAAATAATGAACTTTATTCCCCAAGTAGGCCACAAGGTTTTGCATGTCTGAGTCTACCGGCATTTCACAAAAGGAGACTACAGTTGAGAAGAAACGTCTATTCATTTGGAAGATACCTACATGATAAGAGAAGATACAAGAGGAGGTACACTGATCAATGTCGATGTTCAGCTACGGAGAGCACTCTGCACCTGCAGCCACCTTTTGTGACCAATGTCTTCAAAACTACGGAGGTGCATACAATTTCCGACCTGGTAGGTACATCTATACTGTTATAAAATTCTAGATTTGTAAAGAAAATTAGTTTTCTATGGGGAGGGGTCATGATTTCAGGAAAAAAATTAATAACATGATGCAGGATCACAGAACAGATAGGTACAGAAATCAATCTACATACAAGCGCGCTCGAGCAAACGCACACATAGACATTGCTCACGGACACGATATCTCGGACCAGTTCAGACCAGTGCGAGCGCGAGTGCCATCCGCTTGACGCGTCCGTGAGCAACGTGTACCTACGTTTGTTCGAGCGCGCTTGTATGTAGATTGATTTGTGTACCTATCTGTATGCGGCAGAACCGTCTTTTGTAGGGCGCAGGGTGCATCTGTTGGCCATAATTTCCTTTTTTCCCAAACGGCTGGACGGATTTAACCCATTTTGGTACAGGGACGGACATCCAAAAATGGTTATGAATTTGTGTTTATTTAACAAAACTGGTGATTCGCTCGTTGTGTCAATAAACATTAAACAAGCATGCATAGAGATAGCCAGCCTTCTCGTAAACGGGTCACCGTAAAAGGGCGCACTTAAGACGGAAATATGCATGGACACGATTTTTATCAACTAAAGGGCAATGTATCACGGTTTTTACGGCTCTGGGCGACGTGACGAAATTTGCTGTGAAGGTTTAGTGAGACAAAGATGCAACTTGTTGTGATTGTCATAGTCTGTTACGACATTGTCACACGGCGGGATGAGAGCTCTTATCTTGACAAAGCAAACTGTCTACATTTTTGTTTGTGCGGAGTCACATGTTTTTGTATATGTGGGGGGGTGGTAAATAGCGTGTAGTACCTAAGTGTAACGTGTAGTAGTGCTTAAGTGTAGTGCTATGATAGATAACCACAACATACTCTTCTTAAGGTATTTATTTAGATTTACACACAGGATGGTCAGTGGAAGTGTCGACATCAGTGGTAAGTACTGCATTTTGATACTGTGTAGTCATCATTGATATATTCAGTCCTAAAATATACCTAGAAGTTGTAATTGTTTTTCAATTGTACTGAAAACAAAGATTTTCCAAAAATTTTGATATAGCTCTCAAATCCTATCACTGTCAAAGATTGATTTTCAATTTCACTAAAATTTTAATAAACTATAAATTTAGTGAGTAGGTTTGATAAGTGTATAGATTTTTCTGTCGACCTAGTTTATCGAAAAGCAGAGACAAGGGAATGAATTAAATAAAAACAAAAAACTTGAAGTCGGTTCTTCTAAAAAATAATTGCTAACTAATTGTTCATGCGCCCAGAAGAATCCATAAATAGTTACTTACTTATAGGAGGATATAGTAAAGTTTAAGCTAATGACGGAGAAGCAAAATAGTAAGTATTGACTTTCGCGCGGGTAAAGCTAACTTCTAGTAATAAATATTAAAAACTGTTGAAGTTGAAATTACTAGAATAAGATGAACATTTTGTACATTTAAAATGAATGAGAATTGTTAAGTACCTAATTTCGTTAGAGACGTAAATACTAAAAGTTTCCAGTTTTCAGTTTGATCTATAATAATATTAATTAACATTTTTACGTTTGAAATAATATGACAGCAAGCTTTTAGTCGAATCTCAATAAACAACAGCTGGATAAACATTTACTTACAGTATTTTAAAACACTCGCCCCATTTTCAGCCATCCCACCATATTTAATCGCGAGCTCCAAAACTAACTTTAAAAAAACGCGAAATATGTTTTAAAAACAACGCCGGGCGGACACGGATTTATTAATTTGTTTAAAAAAAATTGGAAACTGATAAAATTGCCTTGTGGCGAATCGGCTGTGACACTCTTTTTGTGTGCCACGATTTATGGGCGCGCTATCGTGGGGTATAGATAGCCGGCATTCAGATCCGTTCGGCCGATATCGGATGATTGCTTTAAAATAGTGGCTGTAGAGAATAATGTTTGTATTGTTATTGTGAAACGTTCTAGTCGTATTCATCGAAAATGGCTTGTTTATTAATCGATAAACAAATAAAAAGGAAATATAACTACGATGATTTGGTCCCGGATCACGGCCCTGCGGCAAATAGTTAATTGTGCAACAAGAGAGCAAAGATGTTTTTTGTTGCGAATACTGATTTTGAATCCCGAGCAAGCCAAAGATTCTTCAGAGCGTTCCTAAAATTTCGTAAAAAATGGTTAAGTTATAGAGGAGGAAACAGACCAACGAAATCTTGATGAGTATGAAAAAAATACCGGTGGTGTGGTATTTGATCGTGTCTGACAAATTTCTTGTGTGTAAGTATTTGACAAATTGATTCAATTTAGACGCAACTTATTTAAATTGCGATGTAAAAAATATTGTCTGTTGACAACCAAAACTCACTAAGCGACTACACCCCAGGCCAAAAGAATGGAAACAAGCTTAGGTATATTACTATACAAACCTGTGATTTCCTTACGGAATAACTTACAAAATCTCAAAATAAAAATGATTATAAACATTTTAAGTCAATAAAAGACAATAACCAACCCGCTTATGAAAATTGCCAGTGCAACATTTTATAGAAAGGCAATAAAAAACGACGTCATGCGTCTCCCGGAGTTAGGTAAGTATATATATATATTTATAATATGCAAATGTTTTAATAGTGGATGTTCTATTTTTTTTCTTTTGGGGTGGCCTAACGGTTACTAACAATTACACAAGGAATAATTATTGTAAACTTTTAATATACAAAGAATAAACTTTGTTTTCATACTTTTGGCCTGGGGTGTAATACCTACTTCAAACGAAGATCGTATCTCAGTATTAATCTACAAAATAGATACGAGATTCCGAAGAGTAGTGACATAAATTATAGTCAACTTCGGTTGTCGCCATGGGATATATTTTGCAATATATTGGAAGAATGATAGTCGAGGGAGAAAGGCTAACTATCACTGTACATACAAACTAGATGTCATTAAGACTGCGCCGAGGGAAATGTGATAAAATAGGCAGTTGCCGTTAAAAAGTAGATAACGCCAACACTAATTTAATCCATTTCTAAACTATATATTTAGCATTTCGAAGAATTTTAAGTTAACAACTTCTCCGTGGAAAAATTATAAGGTTATTAATATTTTACCCTAGAGAACTAAGTAAAGTTGGATGAAAATTGTTAAATCATAAGCAGGCGTTATGTGTTTTTTTATACTTTATCAATGGAAATCTATTCAGATTTTCAGTTAAAAAAAGGTGAATGTTTACATTACAATTTGTCCGCATCAAATATTTCAATTATTGTTTGGTATTAAAGTTCCAGATTGATCAAAAAGTGCTTTTAATTCTCCATAAATTTTTACTACTCGTATGGCGGCCGCGCGCCGATCTACATAGGTACACTGAAAAAACGGTGAGGGTTGATTTTACGAAAGTTTTACTAAACCTTACTAAAGTTTTAGGTTGATTTGGGACCTACACACGAAAATTGTTGATTTTACTAAACATACTTTGGTTGACTATTTACGAAACCAGTTTAGTAAATTTACGAGCCTATATTTACTAAACTTTGTTTAGTAGCTTATTTACTAAACCAGTTTAGTAAATGATAATGACTATTCTACGAAATTAAATTAGTAATTACTACTGAACTTGTTTCGTGCGATTTATTAGACTACTTTTGTAATTTTTACAAGTGTACTTTTGTGCTTTTAACTAAACGACTTTCGTAGAATTTACTGAAGTACATATCGTAATATCAATCTTTTGTTTAGTATTTTATACTAAACGGCTTTTGTTAATTTTACTATTGTTCTTTCACATAATTAACTAAAGTATGTATCGTAATATCAATCTTTCATTTAGTATTTTATACTAAACGGCTTTTGTTAATCTTACTATAGTACTTTCATAGAATTCAATAAAGTAAATATCGTAATATCAATCTTTTGTTTCGTATTTTATACGAAACGGCTTTTGTTAACTTTACTATTGTACTTTTGTTGAATTCACTAAAGTACATATCGTAATATCAATCTTTTGTTTCGTATTTTATACTAAACGGCTTTAGTAAATTTTACTATTGTACTTTCGTAGAATCTACTAAACAGGGTATCGTAATATCAATCTTTTGTTTAGTATTTTATACTAAACGGCTTTAGTAAATTTTACTATTGTACTTTCGTAGAATCTACTAAACAGGGTATCGTAATATCAATCTTTTGTTTAGTATTTTATACTAAACGGCTTTAGTAAATTTTACTATTTTACTTTCGTAGAATCTACTAAACAAGGTATCGTAATACCAATCTTTTGTTTAGTATTTTATACTAAACGGCTTTAGTAAATTTTACTATTGTTCTTTCGTAGAATCTACTAAACAAGGTATCGTAATACCAATCTTTTGTTTAGTATTTTATACTAAACGGCTTTAGTAAATTTTACTATTGCACTTTCGTAGAATCTACTAAACAAGGTATCGTAATACCAATCTTTTGTTTAGTATTTTATACTAAACGGCTTTTGTTGATTTTACTATTGTACTTTCGTAGTATTTACTAAAGTACATATTGTAATATCAATCTTTTGTTTCGTATTTTATACTAAACGGCTTTTGTTAATTTAAGTAACTTACTTTCGTAGAATTTACTAAAGTACATATCGTAATATCAATCTATTGTTTCGTATTTTATACTAAACTGCTTTTGTTAATTTCAGTAATTTACTTTTGTAAAATTTTACAAATGACATATCGTAATATCAAACTATTTTTTCGTATTATGTACCAATCTTAATTTTGTAATTAAATACATTACAAATAGTTCTTACTAAATTGAATTGGTATAACATACGAAACAAAAAGTGTGATGGCAATAAGTAGGTATGTCGTTTGGTAAATTGTAGGAAAGTAAATTACCAAAATGAACAAAAGCCGTTTAGCTCATATACGGTGAAACAATAATTTGATATGACAATAAGTAGAATATTTGTTATTTAGTTTTGAAACTATTGCAATCTTTTTAGGACCACACTCGACGTTTCAAGACTAAAATATTATGTGGCAGAATATACAAACAAAGCAACATGAATACACTTCGGATCATAAAGTAATAAATTACTAAAACTAACAAAAACCGTTCAGTTGGTAGATAACATAATACGCTGAAACAAAAGTTTGATATATGACAATATAGGCTATATATTCTACATTAAAAATTATTCTTTTTTCGTGTAAGATTTTACTGACCTAAAAGAAGTTACAAAATAATAACAAAAACCGCTTAGAATCTAATAACTGAAACAAGGTGGGAATAAATTAACTTTAGCTAAAGTTAGTTCGATCCCGAATAAAATTTTGGGGGTGGGTGAGAAATAATATGAGATTTAAAAACTATATAGATTTTATTATGAGAACTTAAAAAAAATTGATACATCATCTGGTTAAATTAGTACGTTACATACCTAGGGCGGTGAATAAGTGAATTTCTACTTTACTAATTGCCGCCCGTGGTTTACTTAAAGTTTTACGTCACCCCAGGCCGTAAGTGGGATTTTCTGCCCGCTAGGCAGAGATGTCACCTTCGATTCGGGCTACAAACACCTTTGATCTAGGACATTCACGAATCCACCGCCCTAGGTATGTGTAATGTACTATTACGTCTTGCCTTTTCGCCAGAAAGTGAGATTTTCACCCCGCGTAGCGAACACAGAAAATCGTAATCAGAAAACGTTATAGACATAGACGTTTTATAGCTAGGGCGGCGAATTCGTGAATGTGCCAGATGGCAGGTGTTTGTGTTCATAAATATGCAAACTGGGGCTATACGAATTACCGCCCGCGGCTCGTCTAGTTTTACGTCTTGCGTGGGCCGGGAAGAAAGATTTTCTCCCCAAAGCGAAGCGGGTAGAAAATCCCATTTACAGCCGTAGGATGACGTAAAGAATATTACATAATGTGGTATGAAGTGATTACATATTTTTCTAGGGGCTAGATTATTCTAGATTAAATTATGCATTTATTGTCAGTATGAGTATTTATTGTTACAAAACGTACAGGTGCCGGCAAACATCTTGATTTACGTACAAATCGACTACTGCACACTCAAGATGTTTGCGAGCAACTATACATGGAGCATCTTATTTCTTCCTTCCAAATAACTTTTCACTACACCCTAGATATAAATAGTTTTAGAGAAATACGCGTTCGAAGATTTTGTCCTTCTAGCAGGGCCCTTTGTTATTTAGTGACTTACACGACCCCAGGTAATTTAAAAAAACAGCCGGTTATTTCTACTTACTGAATCAATTATTACCAACATGCTAATGACAAGTTTTCAAGAAAAAAAAAAACAAAAATAATATTATTGTATTGTATTATCACTAAACCTGTCACTAGCAAGTTGGTAATAATTGATTCAGTAAGTAGAAAAAACCGGCTGTTTTTTAAAATTACCTGGGGTCATGTAAGTCAATAAAAACCAAAGGGCCCTGCTAGAAGGACAAAATCTTCGAACGCGTATTTCTCAAAAACTATTTATATCTAGGGTGTAGTGAAAAGTTATTTTGAAGGTAGAAATAAGATGCTCTATGAATAGTAATTCATTAAGTCTGTAAACTTACAATTAACAAAGGGCCCCGCTGGCACAGAATCATTTTTTTTTCATTAATTTGCAAGTTAGAAATTTTAAAGTACATAAATCGACAGGTAGAAATATATACCAACTCGATTTTTTAGGACCTAAACCATAATTACATGGGGTCCCGCTGCATATACGTATATGACGTATGCTTTAAAATCATACAGGTGTTGAATGCCGAATATGCGCTAGTGTTTGGACATTTATACAAAAATATTTTTATATTATTGACTGTAAGTGATAAGAAAATTTCGTCTGTGTCTTGTTTTATGGTAGATCTAAACTAAATCTTACAAAGTAACGACAGTCGACATTTATCTATTTCAACAACTTTCGAAAATATGGCAAATTAGCTACCTACTTCTAATTTCTAAATGAATTAAGTCTGAACTGACAGTATACCGCCACACCATAAAAACTCACTTTTTTATAATAAGTAATAAATGTTACAGTTTTCTGGAATCAGCCTATTTTTAGAGACAATAACTATTTTAGACAAAATCATTTATCTATCATAAATTGAGACATACTTATTGACAGACATAAAGTGGCCAACAAAACACTTTGCAAACTACGGGGTTACTCGTTCCCACAATGTATAGAATTAAGAAGAGGAATAATATTTAGTCCATTCTTTAGAGACATAGGCTAAGTTGCATACCGTTACGTGCAAAATGAACGCATCCTGCGACTCCACGATGCTGGGTTTGAAAAATTTATTTTTCTTGTCATTGTCCCTTACTGTCACTAACAGTTGGTGGCATTTTGTGAGACATTAATTAAAAAAATACATAATCTCTAGCATCTGAAACAAATAATAAAATAAAATTAAGCTAAAGAAAAAGTATTATACACACAAACACTTTGTATCAATAATTTAATAATAATGGTACAGCTATTATTTGGTATATAACTTTGTATCAATAATTTAATAATAATGGTACAGCTTCCGATAGATTTTTGTCAAGTGTATTCAATTCATTTGATTTAAGTTTTTTGAAATGTGGTAGAGCCTTGTCCATAAATTGAGGCCACTTCTTTAGCAAGTTTAGCTCACGGTCGGGGTGTAGGACGTTGAAATCACTTTCAATCTGAAAAAAAAAAGTATTGATTAGGCATGTAGTTGTAATTTCTTGCCTATATTATAAAAAAAAAAAAACATACCAGTTTGTAGCCTAGACTCATGGTTAAGCTGGGCCATTCAGATAATGTCATGTACTATGTTTTCAGTACATGTGAAGGATTTCAATCGATAGTGCCTTGTTAATTCCCACTTTTCTAAAATTTCAGCAAACGGCTCCTTATTAAATTTAAGCCACAACTGGTGCCCTTCAACTTCTTCTAGTGGTAGCGGTATTGATTATCTGGCATCCAGATTCTGGAAATATAAATTATATCTCAAAACTTACCCCCAAGTGACCCAAATGCTTAAAATGTATTATTTATTTATTTATTTCAATTAGTTACTGCTGCGCACGGTCGTATTATACATAACTATAAACCTTCCTCTTGGATCACTCTATCTATCAATAAAAACCGCATCAAAATCCGTTGCATAGTTTTAATGATCTAAGCATACATAGGGACAGACAGACAGCAGGAAGCGACTTTGATTTATACTAAATAGTGATAATTAATCATACATAAAGTATCTATGCTTATTTTGCTTACCTGGAGTATCATTTTTGTCCACTGCATTTTGAATGCCAGTTTTATGACCGGTTTTTTTCAATTTTAGTTCTTTTATCGACTAACTTCCCTCGAGCCGGAATGAACTAAAATTAAAAATACAAACGTGTTACAATAATAGGCTAGTCGACTCGATGTTAAATTGTATTAAACTTATATTCAATTCGTATAATAGATAGTATAGGAAACCTACATATAGGTACACGATGATTTTTAATCGGTGATCAGAAGTAGGCAAATATTAATATCTAGCTAAAATTAAACTTAATAGGCGAGGCCTCATGCAATTACCTCACTGTTTAAAAATAATTAAAACATAGTTGAAACATAATCAAAACTAATAATCACTACATACATGATCATCCTACATAAATTTTTGATGTACGATACCTACGTCAAGTGTCATCGCTTTGGCGGGAAATTTTCTACAAAATATTAATATATAGCTAAAATTAAATTTAATAGGCGAGGCCTCACGCAATTACCGCACTGTTTAAAAATAATTAAAACATAATTGAAACTAATAACCACTACATACATGGTCATCCTACATAAATTTTTGATGAACGATACCTACGTCAAGTGTCATCGCTTTGGCGGGAAATTTTCTACGAATTTATTTATGTAATGACAACGATAATGACAGGTTATTACTCATAAATTGTCATTACCATTAAATTATTAAAAAGTTTGTAAGCTCACAGATACAGATTAGTAAGGTGACTAGGAATTTAATAAAAATTGGTTTCAAAATAAAAATTATCAGAAAAATTAGTTTGTTTTTATGTTAATTACCACTTCAACGTGACCGCCACCATTTACTGAGTTAGAAAAGTTGGTACCTGATCACCGAATAAAAATCATCGTGTATATTAATCAGTTCATAAAGTAGAAGATGGTTGAAAAAAAATAATTTGAAAATATGCCAACTTTTTCATATATTTCAATCTAATTTTCTTTAACTATTATATATAATGATGTTATCACCAGGGGTCGGACTTTCTTTCGCACGGTATGACTAATGGAGAGCTATGGAGCCGATATTAACATTAAAATAATATTCATACTCATACTCATACTCATAAGTGTATTTCATTCGCAATTTTAATTTTATAGTCAAGGACAAAGTCAGAAGAATATACAAAGACCTGATTTGTGTAGGCATTGTTTTTTTCGCCACCATAAAATACGTATATGTTTGCAAGTTTATCCATGTTTTCTGAAGTAAATTGGGTTCTATATTGATTGAATATCCATTTATGACTAGAAAGTTCATGATATTTACAATAAATTGAGTTTTAAAAAAAATATTATTTTAGTCATTTAATGCTTGGGAATGTTAACCATAATAACCACAAAGGCAGTTTGGAATGAAATAGATGAATGAGTATGAGTATGAATTGTGTTGATAACGGCTCCATAGTTCTCCATTAGTCTTACCGTGCGAAAGAAAGTCTGACCCCTGCACATTACTAGGGACGCCGGAAAAATGGGGTTTGCCTGCCGAGTAGGCCAGGAATACAATGCTAGCAATCCTTTTTCACGTCGAGGTATGTATAGTGTTTTTCTCAATTATGCAATGATATAAAAATAAAAAACGTCGAAGAATTAAAACAAATCACAACATGGAATATTAATAATTTGACCTCCAAAAGAAATTTATATATATATGTATCATGTTTGTAGTTTAGTTTGAATTGTTTGAAAATAATTTTAAAAATGACGTAGGTAGGTATGTTAAAACAATTATGTGTATTAAAGTCAGACTGCATTTTTTTTCGCTCCAAGTGTCCACTCAGGCCGTACACTAACATGTATTGATCTTAACTTACGGCCAGGGAGTTCTGAAGTATATGATAGGGCTCTGCGCGCCGCGCTTGTCCTGCCGTGTGGTGAAGGTCTTCACGTAGGCGGCGTACCGCGTGTCCGGAATGAGGTTGCCCACCATCTTGAACTGGGTTTGCTTGTCTGGGCATTTGTTATTAGGGAATATTGTAGTTTTGAGGGCCGTTGAGTTGTTGCGGCTCTCCTCGACATTGGCTATGTCGATGATGTTCCAGCTGTAGACATAAAATATTAAATAAGTATAAACATTATATACATTCAAAAAACTATAAATGTGCCCCTGGGGTCTCTGATATGGATGATAATTCACATTTTAGTTTGCTGCCAAGGGCGACGATGTTACTCCCCAACAGGTATTTACAAATATGATGACCAGGGGTCGGACTCTTTCGCACGGTAAGACTAATGGAGAACTATGGAGCCGTTATTAACATTAAAATACAATTCATACTCATACTCATTCATCTATTTCATTCCAAACTGCCTTTGTGGTTATTGTTTTTTTTTCGATTACTGGAAAGACGGAAGCCTAATATTTAGGTGCATCCGAATGTCACTAAGTAGCAGGGGGCGGGGCTAGCCCGCCGTGCCTGCCCGGAGTTGGTTATTATATGAGTATGAGTATGAATAGTATTTTAATTTTAATATCGGCTCCATAGCTCTCCATTAGTCTTATCGTGCGAAAGAAAGTCCGACCCCTGGTGATAACATCATTAACATATATATAATAATTAAAGAAAATTAGATTGAAATATATGGAAAATTTGGCAAAATTAAAGGATAACTTTTATTTAACAGGATATGTAGGTTATAGAGCCAAGTTTAATTTTATCTACTCCCCCCCCCTCAAAGGGGTGCGCGTCACCCCCCGGGCCTGGAATGTGTCCCGGAGCGCGGTATTTTCCACTTTAAAAGAAAACCGTGTACGATACATACAAAATGTATAGAAACAAAATAATTCTGAATACTATAAATCTTTCATACATACTAAAGCGATATCACTTATAGAATCAGCGCACTCTGTTACCAAATACTAACGTTTTTAATTATTGATCTTTTTTTCTTTTGACTGACTATGAAACGGCATAACATTAACACATTGATCCGTCTGAATTGTGTTACTCTTTGACAAAACATTAGAATTTTCATTTGGAAATAAATAAATTTGAGACGGCGTAACATTAACACATTGATCCGTCTGAATTGTGTTACTCTTTGACAAAAAATTTAAATATTCATATGAACATGAATAAGTTTGAGACGGCGTAACATTAACTGATTGATCCGTCTGAATTGTCTTACTCTTTGACAAAACATTTAAATTTTCATTTAGACATTGATGACTTTGAGACAGCATAACATTAATATATTGATCCGTCTGGTCATGTTTAATCTATGACGCAGTATTAAAATTATCAGTATGACATCAACTACTACTATTGGACGGCATAATACAGTGATCCGTCTGCGCATTATTAATCTGTGACACAATAGCAAAATGTTCAGTCTGACCTGAAATACTCTGAATGCTTAGCTTAGCGCCACGTTTCGCACACACATTATTATTCTTTGAAAGATTTACTTTATACACTTCGGACAATCACTACGCTCGTGGTCACTTTTACGACAATAGACACAATAAAGTTTTTTACCTTGCGGCGCACTAGACACGTTCACGTGCGATCGGCGCGGCAACTTCGTGCGAGTTCGCGGTCGTTGCTTTAAAAACTGTATTGCACATAAAACAATATTAACAAAACTCAAAAACAATACTTGGTACCAAAAATAAATTTATACTTTTTTAGGGTTCCGTGCCCAAAGGGTAAAAATTGGGCAAGTGCGAGCCCGACTCGCGCATGAAGGGTTCCGTACCTATACATATATATATAATCTATAACAAGTTTGTTGTATGGGAGCCCCCCTTAAATATTTATTTTATTTTATTTTTAGTATTTGTTGTTATAGCGGCAATAGAAATACATCATCTGTGAAAATTTCAACTGTCTAGCTATCACCGTTGTTGAGATACAGCCTGGTGACAGACGGACGGACGGACGGACGGACGGACAGCGAAGTCTCAGTAATAGGGTCCCGTTTTTACCCTTTGGGCACGGAACCCTAATACTGAGACTTCGCTGTCCGTCTGTCCGTCTGTCACCAGGCTGTATCTCAAGAACGGTGATAGCTAGACAGTTGAAATTTTCACAAATGATGTATTTCTGTTGCCGCTATAACAACAAATACTAAAAATAAAATAAAATCAATATTAAAGGGGGCTCCCATACAACAAAGGGATTGGTTGCGTTAACTTTGCACCTCATTTGTATGGAGCGCTATACACACCAGGTGCAAACTTAACCACTTAGGGATAGAAAGTGTTTGTACGGAACCCTCGGTGCGCGAGTCCGACTCGCACTTGACCGGTTTTTTTTACATAGTAATAATGCGCATAGCGCATTTTAGTTAACGAAATAAAAAGGACGCATTTAGCCATTAAGTAATTGCTTTTTAACGTAGGTTGTAAGTAAAACATCGACCTACTTAAAAAGAAAAAAGCAGATACGTCTGTAACGCATTTTGATTTTTGATTTTTGAACAGTCCTAATACTTGGTACATTATTGTTGAAGTGAAGGAAATAATCTACTAAACAAGGTATCGTAATACCAATCTTTTGTTTAGTATTTTATACGAAGGGATAAAGGGGTATTTACGGTAAAAGGTCTTATCTTTATACGGATGTCATAGTAAGAGACGTCCTTTTGCCGTGGAAGCTCGCGGCACAGATGCAATGTGATAAAAATACATGTAATGTAAAATAAATGATGATGCCTGGTATAATAATTAAGTGATTATATCTACATATATGTATACGTATCATGAATTTCATCGAGTAACCTAAATGTTATCTCGTTATCTAAAACAATTAGGTACATATAGGTAAATCGTAAGAAATGGCTACATTTTCCATAAAAAAATAACAAAATGGCGCAGCTCAGTAAGTAATAATATTCTTTTTTCACTAATTATAAATGCATAGGTACATATCACTGGATAATTAACACAAAATTACCTAGTAAACTAATGCATGTGTTGTTATTCGTTAACGAAATTAGACCAATAATAAATAAGTAATAGGAACTTCACATGTAAAACTTACCTTCAAAGTTTTTCACAGTTTGATCAGAAAGGCCCCATTCAGTGAGGTACTGTGCAACTAGTTCTTTTTCACAATCACTGTCCATTTTTGGAATGGAGCCTTTTGGATACAGGCGACGCGACACTACAGTTCAATAAGGAAAAAAACTGCGGACTGAGCGAGTAAACGTGAACAGACACCAATTGCTTTGGGGGGGGAACGCGCCCGCTCGGCGCCTCATGCTGGCAACGTCGCATTTTATTACGAAACTAGTTTAGTAAGATCAAGTTTGGCGATCGATAGCGCATAGCGCGGGCTGGCAACATGGCAAAATTTCATCAAAAAAGTACCTATCGTCTGTCGCAAGCTACAACGCTCTCTATCGCACAATTGCGGATGAAAATAAGAAATAATAAAAACTCGGCTGACATAATAATAATTACAAAGGCAATTTTTGTTCTGGCGGGGAATTTTGATTCTTATTCTGGCGGTGAATTCCATTTCAACCGGCTTCAAAAAGAGGTGATTGTTGTTCTGGCGGTGAATTTCATTACAACCGACTTCAAAAAGAGGTGATTGTCGTTCTGGCGGTGAATTTCATTTTAACACTTCAAACAAAAAAAAATCGTCCTGGTGGTGAATTTCCTTTCAATAGACTTCAAAAAATGGTGATTCCTATTTTTTCCCTTTTTGTGTTTGCGCACTGAAACTACTCCGGCTTGCTTGATATGTCGGTTGTCCTTTTATTGACGATTTTTTTTATTTGGTAATCGTGAAACGTTTTTGTACTTAAAGTACCCAAAGCTAATATCTGCGTCGGTCGGGACATAATTTATGCCATAATAATTATTTTTCGAGTTCTAGTGCCGGTTTTGATTATAACAATCGCTCATTTGTGTATTTTGTTGGTAACTTCTTATTTTCGGTGTGGGGAATCGATGGCGGACGTCACTTTTTTGAAACACTCGTCATGGGTGTCGTTTTCTAGGCCTTTGGGATTGTAGATTTCAAAAAAAGCATCCATTTTGGAAATAAAGATGGCGGACGTCACTTTTTTGAATAAGTCGTCATGGGTGTCGTTTTCTGGCTTTTTGGGGGTGTAAATTTAAAAAATGGCATCCATTTTGGAAATAAAGATGGCGGACGTCACTTTTTTGAATAAGTCGTCATGGGTGTCGTTTTCTGGCTTTTTGGGGGTGTAAATTTCAAAAATGGCATCCATTTTGGAAATAAAGATGGCGGACGTCACTTTTTTGAAAAAGTCGTCATGGGTGTCGTTTTCTGGCTTTTTGGGGGTGTAAATTTCAAAAATGGCATCCATTTTGGAAATGAAATGGCGGACGTCACTTTTTTGAATAAGTCGTCATGGGTGTCGTTTTCTGGCTTTTTAGGGGTGTAAATTTCAAAAATGGCATCCATTTTGGAATTAAAGATGGCGGACGTCACTTTTTTGTATAAGTCGTCATGGGTGTCGTTTTCTGGGTTTTTGGGGGTGTAAATTTCAAAAATGGCATCTATTTTAGTAATAAAGATGGCGGACGTCACTTTTTTGAAACACTCGTCATGGGTGTCGTTTTCTAGGCTTTTGGGGGTGTAGATTTCAAAAAAAGCATCCATTTTGGAAATAAAGATAGCGGATGTCACTTTTTTGAATAAGTCGTCATGGGTGTCGTTTTCTGGGTTTTTGGGGGTCTAAATTTCAAAACTGGCATCCATTTTGGAAATATTAAAGGTGGCGGACGTCACTGTTTTGAAAAATTCGTCATGGGTGTCATTTTCTGGGGTTTTGGGGGTGTAGATTTCAAAAATGGCATCCATTTTGGAATAAAGTTTGACGGATATAATTTTTTCTTAAAAATCGATATTTTATTTTATTTCTTGCGCAATAAAAGATTACAAACTGGTAGGTACACTATAAGTACATGTTTCGCCAAACTGCGATGCATTTTGTTGGCGAAGACCGCACTCTATAAATATTATAATTACAAAACAAATCAATGTATTTTTACTTGTTAAATTAAGTTACTATTGCTGATTGTATCACACTTGTTGGTAATGTATGACTAATTGTCCAATTCATTATACACTTTTTAAAGTTCATGCTATACACGCGAGTGCTATACACGCCTAATTATAGTTTTATATACAGTCCATATTGAAGTTAGTTAAAATAAAGTAACGATGTAACCGAGCACACGTTGTTTAACTCGAGAAGCACCCCGCAGAAAGAAAACATCTCTATCGCCTTAACATTATGGTCCAAATCGAACTGGACAGTTGCACCTGGCGACCGGCCGGCCGGTGTCCGCGAGACAATAGGCGAGAGATAAGGATTCGTCTGCGAGCATCTTACTGCAAGTTTTAAGTGCAATTACGAATATTACGATTTATAACTAATAACATCTAGTTGAGTATTGAGAACTATGTATTAGTGTTTATAAGTGTTGTTTGTGACTTTTTCGTTAACTTTTAATATGAGAAATTGAGGGAGTGAGTTTAAACAATAACGAACTGAGCTATAAAAACTGAGTTTTCGAGACATTTCTTCTGAGTCTTAAATTAAGCGTATATACTGTTTGTGGAGAATATTATCGAGTAATTCATCATGCCTACGGTAGATGAGTTAATTACTTACCAGATGGAGTTATTCAATAACAGTTATTTAAGAAACCCATGACTACTATGAAGCCTCTTCGTTAGTTTTAATTCCAATGTTTTAATTTTGAAATCTACACCTCCAGAAACCAAAAAAAGACACACATGACGCCTTTTAAAAAAATTACGCCCGCCATCTTTATTTCCAAAATGGATGCCATTTTGAAATTTACACTCCCAAAAACCCAGAAAACGACACCCATAACGACTTTAAAAAAAAAGTGACATCCGCTACCTTTATTTCCAAAATGGATGCTTTTTTGAAATCTACACCCCCAAAAAGCCAGAAAACGACGCCCAAGACGACTTTTTCAAAGCAGTGACGTCCGCCACCTTTATTTACAAAATGGATGCCATTTTTGAAATTTAGAGCCCCAAAAACCCTCAAAACGACACCCATGACGACTTATTAAAAAAAGTGACGTCTGCTATCTTTATATCCAAAATGGATGCTTTTTTTGAAATCTACACCCCCAAAAACCTGGAAAACGACACCCATAACGATTATTTAAAAAAATGACGTCCACCATTTTTAATTCTTCTATTTTTTAATATTGGTATTAAATTTATCGAAACGGACAAAATGAGACGCACCGGCTTCGACGACATGTTCAGCGATCGCAGTCGTTGAAGCCGGTGCGTCTCATTTTGTCCGTCGATCAAAGAAGTAGTGACGAGTTTACCGCGGTGGTGTACGGGTAGCCGTCCCTGATGAAGAGCTCCATACGAGTTCGAAACATGTCGGGCCGTTCCTGACATTTTCACGTGAGTGTAAACCGCTTAATACAATAATTAAAGTTTTTCGTGAAAAAGTAGTAGCGCCCTTTTCTCTTCCCTCTTCGCTTTTCACTTTCCACTTTTTACTTTTCGCTTCGTTCGCTCTGTCAATTAGTTATGCAAAACGCCTTGCTTCCATCACAACAAAGTGCATCTTTTTTCATAACAAACAGGATTAACGCGACGTTGCCAGCTTTATACTTGAGTATCGGGTACCCGATACTCAAACCGAAATCATTGTGATAATCGTTGTATCGGTCAGCGTAATTGTACAGTTCATTTTTCGGTCAGGTACCTACACTTGAAACGGTCAATCTTAACGGTACCGTTATAGTTTATTTTTCGCTCAGGTACCTACACTTGAAACGGTCAATCTTAACGGTACCGTTTTATAAAAGTACCTATAACATTTATTTATTTCGGTACCGTTACCGTTGGGTACCTTTTCAATTGATACCTTTATTTAAAAGTACCGGTCTTTTGCGGTTTTTCAATCCCTGTGCAAACTTACCTTAACCACTTAGGGATGAAAAGTGTTTGTGCGGAACCCTCGGTGCGCGAGTCCGACTCGCACTTGGCCGGTTTTTTAATCTATGCGCAACGTTTTTGACCATAATTTTACACTATTAGGTACAAATGGAAAATGTACCTAAAACTGCGGAGGCACATTTCATAGAAATTGTGACGTCATGCTCCCTGGAAACCCCACTGTCTGTTTTGTGATTTATTAGGACGTAATAATGATGTACGCAATATGTACTGAATTAGTACATACTTTAAAAAAATGTACCTCAATAGATCGAGAGTACAATTCATTGAATTCGGAGTTGCTGTAGAGCATCTCCCCAGCAACCCCAATTTTTTTTTAATTAAATTCGCGTAAATTTTCCATTTTTCTGCAAATAAGAAGCCTAATAAAATTGTACTACTGTTTTTACCGTTGAATGAGTTATATATTGACATAAATTACTCGTCTCCGAAATTTGTCTGTCTCGGAACCCTTTAAAATTAATAATGTTTGAACCTCAATATCTCGGTAATTATCAAGTTTTAAAAAAGTTGCCCCTAATAAACATGCTTATTTTAGCATCATCTATACGATAGCATCATAAAAAATAGGTGTCAATATGACATCACACCTGTCGAACATTTTTTAAGTCCTGGGTCCCCTTTGCTACACACCGACCTGTTGCAATATTTTGATAGTAAATACTTACTTACCTAAAGATGTATATGTAAATACTTAATACCTACTATGTAATGTTGCACAATTAATATTATTGCAATATTCTGATAGTAAATACTTACCTAAATATATGTATGTAATTACTTAATATTACCTACTTCGTAAATACGAGGGAAGTATTATGTACGGTAGATTGATAATATGACCAAACGCGTGCGGTTGTGCCTGCACACCCCGATATAATAGACTCCCAATTTCACAACTCAGAGGAGGCCCCCTGGACAGAGGTGTGCAGGCAAAAGCGCCCCCGTAAAAACGGCGAGTGCCGTCAAATGATGTGAAAAATAGCCACGATGCGCACCTCCTCGGATGCGGAAGTGCCGCCCAAAACATTGTCCAATCGTCCCCATTTTCACAGGATGGGATGGATATCGTCCCCAATGAATCACAAGATACATATCTCTCACTTTCGGGAAGGCCTATGCCCTCCCCCCAGTTCACCCAAACCCAAAGTCAAACACAATTTTCCCCGGTCGCCCCTATGGGTAGATTCAGATTAAGACCGTCTGTAACGCATTTTGATTTTCGATTTTTGACCAGTCCTAATACTTGGTACATTATTGTTGAAGTGAAGGAAATAATCTACTAAACAAGGTATCGTAATACCAATCTTTTGTTTAGTATTTTTATACTTAACGGCTTTAGTAAATTTTACTATTGCACTTTCGTAGAATCTACTAAACAAGGTATCGTAATACCAATCTTTTGTTTAGTATTTTATACTAAACGGCTTTATATAAATAAATATGGCTTGTGTTTAAACGCCTACCAAATATGATTAAACGCCTACCAAATATATTGATAAATTACTACCAATAAATTCTTAATGCTCACCAAAACGGATGAATGCACACCAAATAGTGTATCCCAAACTATTCTATAAATAAAGCAAATAATTCTTTTTCTTCATCATCATCATCATCATCTCAGCCATAGGACGTCCACTGCTGAACATAGGCCTCCCCTTTGGACTTCCATATATACCGGTTGGAAGCGACCTGCATCCAGCGCCTTCCGGCGACCTTTACAAGGTCATCTGTCCATCTTGTAGGTGGACGTCCTACGCTGCGCTTGCTGGTCCGAGGTCTCCACTCGAGCACTTTTCGGCCCCATCGGCCATCTGCTCTGCGTGCTATGTGGCCTGCCCATTGCCACTTCAACTTGCTAATCCGGTGAGCTATATCGGTCACTTTAGTTCGTCTACGGATTTCCTCATTTCTGATTCGATCACGTAGAGACACCCCGAGCATAGCCCTC